>JANAVB010040619.1:35359451-35365832 GCA_029216955.1 Iris pallida
TAGATATTACTATAGCGCTCCTGGTCAAATAGTTACTACAAAAAAGTTATTGCAATCAAATATAGTCACTCTAGGGGTCATGCTTCCGACAAGATGGTAGGGACCCCTTATATGAATATAACTAAGGAGTGTCAGTTCAAAAGGATTTCTTTCCTCGTCTAACATGGGAAACTAAGAAGTGGATTTAAAGAATGTAAGGAATGAAGGATTTATGGCCAAGAGTTAAGAATCTATAAAAATGTAGAAGACCTTACTATAGTACATGGTTAGGTAAGGGTTCGAAACCCTTAAGTAATAATGACCAGTGTGTGCGAGGTTCGTGTTTGGTGTTGTATAGGGGCATGGGCTTGCTTGATTGTACAACATATATCATAAGTGTGACGGGTCTTGCATGAATCATGTGTATTTAGTCTACTTAAGGGGAGGGGTCGATATTGGCGTGGTTAAAATCAAATAGATCAAATTTGGGCCTCTATAGTTTGTTTTGAGGAAACAATGTGTCATACACGTAGTGTAATTTAAATGGAGCACTGGAAGGTTCATTTGTGTGGGACATGGGTGTTATGTGAGTAGCATGACTAGTCTAGTCCGTGAGTATGAAGTTTGTCGAAAGGAAAAGTCTAGTGTTGTGCTTAAATGTCAAAGTCATGGTCGAGGGTATCAACTATTATGGATATGAGTAGACAATATGAACCAATGTTTTATTAGTTCTCTTGGATCAATCTATCTTAATCATTGGCTAATCCAATGAAACCTTATATTTCTTAGAGAGTCTTGCAGTATATGCACTCCAAAAACTTTCATTCTCGAAGTTAAACTAAGGTTCTATTTTACAACAGAAGGAATTTGGAGATCCAATGTTGTGATCTATTAACGCAGTTATCTAACGCACGAGCAAGAGATGTCAAACGTCGTACGAAGGTAGTACTATACCTTCAACCATATGGAAGGAGAATTAGAGGACCAAGAGATGGGGACTATATGGTAGGTGTAGGGACCCGTTTCATCAGATTTGGTCTTATAGTCAAAATATGGCGTTAGGCATGGATGGGTTTAACCGGGTCTTAATGGATTCCCAAATGGGTCATCGATCTTTTATTGCACGAATCTTTGGTTTGAATCTATATTGGCTGGACAAGTCCATAAAAACCCATCTAGACCATTCCGATTAAGTTTATGGAAATCGTAGATTAGGTTCCAACACAAGTGGTTTGGCAAATTTCTCGTCGGGTGGGTAGAATAGGTTCTGTAAGTCATGAGATGCGCCTTCTGTGACTTTTGTGTTTAAGTACCACAAGAGGCCTCTCTTAAGTTTCATATTAGTGGTATGTGCGTAGAGGGCTTCGAGTAGATCACAACCATATATTGGGCCAAATAAATTGAGTCAAGGTTGGATCTCTAACTGCAGTCGGAAAGTACATCAGTGTTATGGTAAGGGTTATCGCAAGTCCCTTTTGACCCGAAAGTCGCATAATAAAAATAGAGTACAAGGGGACGTGTTTTAGTGGGACATGATATGTCTACATAAAGGTGGAGTCATCTAGGTCTTGTATATAAAATTTGTTGAAAAGTGACAGCTGGTTCGGGCTCTGAATGTTAATGTCACGGCCGGGGACACCAAATGATCTAAGTGGAAAGTGGGAATTCATGGGTCACTAATTATCATCCTAACGAGAACAAATTTGCTTTATTCAGTCGCAAGCTTAGTGTATCCGAAAAGGGTAGAAGGCTTACCATCTATTCACTCTTAGAGACTAGGACATGATTTTTGGATTAATGAGGTTAGAAGGATTTCAAATTCATAGTATTGTACCTCAACTTTTGATAATAAAGGATAAGGCACGATGTAATAGATAACGTGATATGGCAGATATTAGTCAAATTCGAGGATCGTATTCCGATTTCTAATAAATAAAAAACGATTGCGTACAACGACACATGGGTCGATAAAATAGAGTGATCCACATCCATAGCATACGAGAGTTATCGATGGGGTAATAAAAAGATCTCGACAACTAGGTCCTAAATTTCTATTCATGTTAAGTCGGTTAGACTATAGTCATAGGGTTTCTAATGGTGTTGAACGTGCTGCTCATGCATTGCTTGTTGATATCTAGTATAACATAATGACGGGGCGTCATGCTATAGATATTGGATAAGCTGGTGAAGGTGTTGTTCTAATGTTAAGTCACTTCTTTGATAATAGAATTTTGTACCTAGAGTAACATCTGCTGAATCTCTAATCTTGGAATTGGTGTCTACCACAGTCCTTGCAATGCTTGTCCTTGTTTTCAGTCTACTGCTTTCTTGTCTATACTGTGGGGGCCTAGTCATGTAAGGGTTGGGTTAAGGAATATGCGTTGCTAGTTAAGCCAATCATCAAGATGAATAATTAGAGGCTCACAATAATTGATTCCTAGAGATTATATAGTCTCCTAGGTTTGTGTATTAACCAAGAGTAAGATCCTACTCATTTTCAAGCTCAAATGACTAGAAGGTCACAATATAAATAAAAAAAATTTAGGATCGAGGGGAGGACAAGTAACTCTAGGCAGGGTTGTAGTCACATGGCTGGCCGACGGTAGCTACACTTGTGTACACAACTATTATAGCCATGGAAGATACTCTATATCTAACTATCAAATACGTGCATTCATCTTTCCAAAACAGTAAAAGACCAAGCAATAAAGAGTTTAAAAAGATGTCATCGAATACAATTTCATGCTTCAAAGGCGAATGCATAGTTCAAGAGGAATTGTCAAGGCAGTCGCGGATGAGATCCTAGTTACCTTGATATCTCAATCCACGTGGGATAATCAAATGAAGAGCGAACCAAATGCATCAAGGTTGATCAGACCATAATACACTGATTCTGATTAGACAATATGTTAGTGGGCGTCCCCAGTATACATATTTCCTGAATAAGCTCGATAAAGATAAGCTTGCAAAACTATGCTGTAAATAGCAATATCTTTTATGGTAGTTCAAAGTACAACTACGGAAGATAATGATGAAAGCAGTTAATGGTTCAAGTTTCACAATAATCTATGTCGTGTCCGGTGTTCCTGTTTATACAGTCGTCCTACTGTCTATTGTATTAGACCTTGGTTGACCAATGGAGTATGGCCTACAAAATCTCTATATTCTAGCTTAACATATCTTCCTCTACTAGACATATTTAGTACCACTCAGTAATATTTCATTAATGGATTATAAGAACACCGGGTGATAGGCCGTGAGGCATACTACCCAACTTATAAAAATCAACTAATAGGGTGATTGAGCAATAAAACACGTATAACTAGTACAAGTCATATTCCTAACCTCTCTATTAAGCACGAAGGAAAGATACGATTTGTAGCGAAAGGAATCAAGCAGAAGGAAGTCAAGGTAATCGGATGAGAGTTAAAATTGAATTCAAGAAAGGAGGTCAACTGAGTGGATTAGATTCTAGACTCTAATCCTATCTGCAGGCTCACATCGGTACAATAACGTAATTGAAGTGATAAACTTGATCTGCATGGGCCACCACAAAAAATATGTAATGTTCCAGTCCCAAAATACTTAGAACTAAGTACGTATCCATGCCAGCTGTACACATACGAAGTATACTCCAATATATGGATGCCTCGTATGTGTACATAAGCTGTGAAATGCAGTAAACAATAATAACTAAATCTCGTCCATAAAAATCAAAAGAATAGTAATATGAATCAACTCAATAAATTGTCATTCATACATGTAGTTGGGCGGAGAGAAATCCACTACCAACTATTTTAAATGAAATAAAATGTACAAGAAAATGATCGATAAAAATGGCAAGACAAACCAAGAGCAATCATCTTCGAAAGAATGGATATGATCACGGCCATGGCTAGAACACCTGCGAAACGTCACAAAGCACACACCTGGAGAGATCACCAGGTCCTTAGAGGGACGTAACAAGATACATAAAGAACATGCAACATAATTGAATATATATAATATGTCATCAATCACAAGTAAAGTAAAATAGTCCCAATTGTAATAAGATCCAATATTGTATCATCGAAACATTGGACTATCCCTACAACCAACAAGGACAAGGGGTAGTAAACTATATTGTGATGCGACATTGTCCCAAGCTACTTATGGAACGGGGGCGATATGACATTGACGAGGGTTACCTAACCATTCTAATGTGTTTATGCGGTTAATAAAAAACCTTCAACGCATGGGTACTCAGGCTCAGGTGCAGGAAACTCAGGTATGGTCCCATCAGGATACCAGGGACCTCAAAGCATAACATTCTTCAAATGTCAGAGGTCAGCAGGAAGTCAGGTACTAGGATCTAGGACCGTATCTCCAGCGAAGATAACCGACAATAATAGGAAAGTGCATACGTGGACCATACGTTAAGGAACTGTTCTTTCCACCCAATGCCTAGTAGAGTCACATCCATGACTCCTATAGTTCTACTAACTGCCATGTCTCCTAACATTCCTCTATTAGTAGTTAGCCCTAACGCACGTGCACAGATGATCAGCCATCACGCAAACCTCTATATGCTACTCATATCACACATACCTCGTGGTACAACTATGTCAAGGTTTATGTTATACACTACAAATGGTAGTCCCTTAACTCTAGGCCCATATGCAATCAAAGGATAATAAGCAAAGTAAAGCTAATATAACTAAGCAGACAATAAATTAGGAACTGTAATAATGGTACAGCTACAAGAACTGGAAATAAGTAAACAATGATATGCAATAATAAAAATGCAGACTAAATATAAGCAGTAAATATGGCAAGGTATCTTGCCTGAGGTTGTGTGCAAAAGAGTGACGTCAAATAGCTCGAACCGTCAGAATAGCAAAGCGATGAAAGCCAAATCCCGCATACATCCTCGGATGCTGAAATAACACCACGAACGTGTTCGGAATATAAGATATGTCTAAGATACGCCTGTCCAAAAGTCCAATTCTGGAACAGAGGAAAAATCATAATTTCGGATCAAAATAATGTCCGCCGTTGGACCCGTTTTACACCGAAAACGCGTGCCAGCAACCTACGATCTCTAAAGTCGTCAAACTATATGTCAACAGGTCCATTTGAAGGAGACGAACTCAACAATATGTCTAATTTTGGATTTCGATGAGCCGTGCACAAATTTGCCCGTTGGAGCGGGTCGCAGGTCCGCCAAATAGGCGTTCCGATCAACCTTCTCAGAGTCGGACCAAACATGGCATACAGGACCAGAAAATGATACGGTCCTGCTGGCACAAGTTTCATTTCGATTCGACGAACATGTAAAAAGTAATTAGGGAATTTGCAAAGAGGCCATACGGTAAATTTCGACGGATATGTGTCAAATTCGTCGTACACACGCAACCAATTTGAATTCCGTCAAAGCCCACGCGTCCGTAAAGTCGATACGCACCTTTTGATGCTTTCGTTCGTGACCACGTCCCACTGTTTGGCGGGACGCACGTTGTATCGGAGATTTTTTATTAAATTTTAGTTTTCGAAATAAGGTTTTTCCTGATTTTTGAAATTAAATAACTTCGCACACACTGAATGAAATCATGATCTACATGATGGGATTTATTCGTGTATATGTTGTCTAGGTCTGTCTTGAATTAGATTTCCTAAATATCTAATGTTTTATGAGAAATTGCCTTCCAAACAGTGCCTTCAACTCGTACTCTGTATCATTTCGAAACAGTTTTTGCCAATTGTGGCGTCGATTTCTCGGACAATCTAACGTGATTCATTCAAAACTAATCAAAGGGACTAGAAGGGGTTAGGGTTTGTTCAAACCAGTGCAATTGGTTCACAAAGTGGTGGAGCGATGCGAGAAATTTTTGGCCATGAAGATGGGTTCGTCGCTACCCCTGTTACTGCCTTTGCTTCCATTGTTGCCTGTTGTGCGCTGTTTGGACAGCTTCCGGTGAGTCGGGCAGCGCACAGGAAGTTCGGAGGGGGTGCACGGAGGCAGGGGCTAGCTAGGGTGCGAGTACGTTGGCAGGGGGTTAGGGTTTTTGGAGGATTTTCTGAATTCTTCTGTACACATGCATACATATAGTCGGGTTGCTTAGTTTTTGCTGGGAGGGCTCGGGTGAACAGTGCCCCCCCCCCCCCCCCCCCCCCGCGGTACTATTCACCTAGGTTATTTTAATTTTATTTTTTTTTGTTTTTTAAACAACTTCTATTCCTATTAATAAATATATTTTTAAATAAAAATGCCAAAATCTGAAATAAATTTTAATACATTCATGAAATCTCTAATATATATATATATATATATAATTATATATATATTATATAATAAATTGGAGATTTCATGAATGTTATTATATATATATAAATATTAAATATATATAAATATATATATATATA
>JANAVB010040619.1:35365845-35733345 GCA_029216955.1 Iris pallida
AAGTGATTGGACGGAGTCTAACCAGTCTAGTCTTGCCCTGATCCTGTTTCAGATTATTGAATGACCAGAATACTTGTATTTATTTACCGATAAATGGTGAGAATTCCAAGTTATGTTCAGACGAAGGGTTGCAACCCCGGTCCTTGTTTGGTTTACGGGTTGTAACCTGGTTATCTGAATAGTTCCATGGTTATCTCGTCGTATATCATCCTGGTGTATTTTCTTTATTTCCAGTTCTTACTTTTATTTATATCTTGTGCTGATTGCTGGTTTTAGTTCTTAAGTGAAGCCTCCTTTATGGCACTTGCTCTTTCTGGGGTCTGACCCAGCTGGTTTTGTATGGCCAGATTTCGGAGCAGCTACCGAGGATCTCCCAACCTTCCTGCCAGATGGTGAACACTAGAAGGAATCCTGGCAACGAGTGGATTATTTTGGCTTTCCCACTCTATTGTAAAAGTATTCTTTCGAGGCGTTTAGCCGACGAGCACCTGTTTAGCTCGATTGCATTTACTTACTGTCAGCCTACGGGCTGTAACATGATTAACAGATCCTAGGGTTGATCATGTATGACTAAACTCTTGCTAGTCCTGACATTTTGTAACGACTAGCTTCATGATCAACTGAATATGTAATGTTTGGGACGCCTTACTATTGTATATTTAATGATCATACATCTTGTGACTTTTACTTACTTGCTTGTGATTGAGAGACTAGGCTTGTTCATGACCTTAAGAGACTGTTGGCTTGTAGATAAACCCTCATGTATCTAGACAGCCGTGACCGTATAGCGAGATGGATTCCATTTCAATATACTGGCTATGTCTGCCGCCCCTCTCCAGTATTCTGGTTCTGGGGTGACACGTACCTACAACGTACTATGTTTCGAGTCTGTATTTTTACTTTTCTTGAGTCTAGATAAATGTAAACTGAGTCGCACTGAGTAGTTTGGGCCTGTACCTATATCCAAACCACAAACCAAAAGGTCAACCAAAACCAAACTAGCCCAATGAGCCCATTAGAACTATTCTGTCTTCTGGAGACAGAGTTCGGGCCGAACTCTGCATCCACACAGTGTTCGGGCCGAATTTTGTCCCCTAAATTACAGAACCCTAATTTTTAGGATTTGCTGTATGCTAGTTGTCCAACGGCCAAAAATTTGAATTCTTGACCCAGAATTCTGGCCGAATTCTGCCTGGCTAGAACACTATAAATAGGCCTTGAATTCTCACTTTTTCAATCATCCAATCTTCTCTTCTCTTCTCTCTAAAGCCTTATACAAGCCTTACCCTTCTCATTACTAGCCACAAGCTCCCTAAGCCTCAAAGTGCTTAGTGCTCTTCAGTTAGGAGTTTGTGCAAGAGTTGAAAAGTCGCTTGGAAAATTTCAAGCATCGCCACTGCGATCTCTATAAGAAGTTGACGTGCTCTTCTGAAGAAAAGACACGGGTGTAACTACTATTTCATAAATAGTGGATTTAATCCTGAGCTAGAGTTATCAGGCCTAGACTAGTCCTCCACGAGGGAAACCAGGTTAAAATCGGCTGTGTTTGCTTATGCTTTTTCGCTCTTCATAATTTCTGTATTTACTCTGTTTATTTACTGTTGGTGAAAGAGTTTAATTTTTAATTGGATATTATTGTCAAAACTCTATTCACCTCCCTCTAGAGTTGCCTACTTGTTCTTCAATAATAATTATAATTATAATTATAATTATAATTTTACAGCTGTCTCCTTCCTTCCCGTTTTACGAGAAAGGAAGTCAGCAACAAACAAAAAGAAAGAAAAAGAAAATAAGAAGCAGTGAGGAAAGGAAAGAGAGAGAGAGAGTATGGGAGAATGAGAAGGAGAGAGTGAGCACGAGAGAGAGGGAAACGGAGAAGAAGAGGAAGAAGGGGGCGACGGAGGCTGTGAGCGGTGGAGGGAAGACCAAGGAGGAGAAGACGAGCGGCGGACCGGCGCGTCTCCGATTCGGGTCTTGCCGCAGGGCGGAGAACGGAAGGAGGCGCTCGCAAGCTACGGCGGAGGAGTCGATAGCACGGACTGCGGGAGGATACTCAGGCGGCTAAGGCACACCGGCGGCGGTGGCGCTAACAGGATGGGTGAAGGGGGACGGGGGGCAGAGAGAGGAACGGCTCGGAGCAGGAGAAGGAGCGATGGCGGCACCCACTCGGATGACCCGTAAATGCTGGAAGTTTTTCCTTGCTGTCGTGGCCTGCTGCGGATGCCGGAGGTCGCTCGAGCTGGGCCTCGACGATGGCGGTGGCACAGGCAGAGGAGGTAAGGTTTGGTCTTCTCTTGGTATTTTTGGGTTGCGGTGGTGTTTGGAATTTTGGGTGGCGGTGGCCGTCTGGTCGTGGTGGGGGAGATGCTGGCCGGTCGTGGCGTAGCAGTACGAAGTGGTTGTTGGTAGGGACGGTCGGGGAGGCCCGGGCTTGGCACCGGTGGTGGGTTTTCGTGGTCTCCGGTGGTGGATGGCGGAGGTAGGGATGATGATGATGACGACGGTGGGGTGTCAATGGTGGTGGAACATCGATGGTGCGGTGCTGGCATGGCGGCAATGGGAGATGGCGGCAGTGGTGGTGGTTGGCGTGGATGGGTTCGGGTGTTGGACGAGAATTGGTGTTGGGGACGGCAGTGGCTGGTCGAGGAATCGGGTGATAATGAGGAGGAGATGAAGGGCTACTACGGTGGTGGCGTTGGTTTAGGCTTGTTGGTTTCGAATTTGGGTCGTGTCGGGGAATGTCCTACACGGCCTAGAAGGACGTCCGGGATTGTCGGACGTGAGAGAAAATGTACTTATACAAGGAGATAATTAGTGGATGGGGGTAGGGGACACGGACACGATGCACAAACTTGGGTTGTGGAATTTATGGATACCTCTCCTTATATAGGAGGTGGGAATTCTCAGTTGGATAAGGACTTGGGAGGTTTAAATCCCCTTTTTGATAAATCACATATTAATTTAAATAGAGTAATTCAATCAAAATCCAATTCAATCTAGTTTAAATCCAAATAAATCCAATAGATAAATCTTCATCCTTAAATTAACTATTTAAATCAAATCAATAAATCTAACCACAATTTAAAGTATAATAATTAAACAAAATATCTTTTTATAATTAACTAAAAATATTTTTGAAAATAAATATGTATATTTAAATATTTGAATCACCTTTTGCATTTACATAGATAATTTATAATTCGGTTTTCAAAAATGTACAAGAATTTTATTCACATACTCGCCGCAAATAAAATTTACACTACTTATACTTAGATTAATAAAAATAGACTTTCTAAAATAATCAAGGTTTTGACAAAGTACATATGATATATCTCGCTTAAACAAAAATATTTCCCTTATATAATTTAAAAATATACTTATTTCCTATATGAAAAATTTTATACTATAAACCTTTGTATAAAAAATATACTTCGTATATACGTATTTGTACTCGACGTAAAATACCGAAATTAACACTAATACAAATAATGAATAAAAGAATTAAAATCGTTGTAGAAATTTAGGGGTTTTACACCCAGGTTGCTCGATAGTGACAATGTCAAGGCCCCGAGCATTCCTAACATCAAGCTATATATCTTCCACGGCCCAGTTGGACCTGGAGCAGATTCAGTAACAGCAGCCTTAGTGCTATTCAACTTCTCCTTCCACAGCCGATGCCGGCTTGTTGACAAATTCCTTCGTACCAGCAATTCTAGTGGAACCAGGGACAACTTCTTGTCCTACCCTAGTGTCTTGGGCAACCTCTGTATATTGTTCCTTCTCCTTGTCTACAAGGGAATATACGATGGCAGTCAGCCTCGCGAGGAGTACGTAAAATTAAATTCGAAAAATCTCATCCGAAGTAAAGTGCAAAGATAACATACCCGCGGGAGGGTGCGCTGATTGGACTTCATTATCATCCAACTCCTTTATTAAAGCTCCAATCTCAGACATATCTCCTAAAAGATGTCATAGGAGGACTGGCTTTCTGTTCGCCATCATAGTCCGAGCCTTCGCCCTGATCATCCCTTTGCTCAGCCCCTTTGACTGGGGAAGGCCGACCTTCGTCTGCCTGTTGAGGACGAATGGGGGACACCGTTGTCACATCCACCTCTTCAGACGAAGCACCTATCTTGGTCGTAACTTTGAGGTCCTGTGCAAAGGACAAACACAAGGGTGAAAAAGCTTCATTTGAAGACTGCACAAGTATTGGTTTGACCAAAACGGCTATGGAGGCTAGAAAGGGATCTACTTCCTGAATGGTAATAGCTCGCGGCGCCGTTCCACCTCTTCGAGTCTGCGGAGAAGATCTTCTTAGAGGAGGCAAGCCGGCACCCACATCATTGGCTTTCTTTGTCCCTCTTGTGGCAACAATCTCTTATTCCTCTTAAAAGTTGACTGTTGAGCCAGTTCAGTTGAAGCTTTTCTTTTTTGAGGAGGATCAGGAGCGAAGAGTCATCTTCGACATCTTTTCTCTGAGGTGCTGTAGCAGTCGACTCCTCAAGAGCAGCTCTCTATTGTGGTGCTGCGGCCGGCACACTAGAGCGGTACTTTCCCTTATGCTGCCTTTCGATATCATTCGGGCTCATTCCACATTGGCAGGAGTAGGGGCAAGCCTAGTCCCTAATGCTAACCGCTGCTCGTGATCATACCGAGGATGAAGGGTATTGATCTGAGTAAAAAACTTTGCAGCGAGATAGAGCAGATGGGTCTCAGGCTTATCTTCGGGTAGAGTAAAAATTGCTCCTGTGCATCCAGCGTTGTAATAAACCCATGCACGCTCCCCATCGATCAATCTTCCTATCGACTCCAGATGTGGGCTAGCGTTGCCCAGAAGAAGCAGGCTATATCCAAATTGCCATGCGGAATGACTTGGTAGATAAGGCTCCAGGTAGGTGTGGTTCCTATTCTTGAGCACCAGATGAGAGGGCCTGATAGACTGGAGCCAACGGAATGCCCCAGTGGTCAAGCTAGTTGTGCTCCCTTATCTACTAATGTGTCCCCTGTATTGCTACTGCCGGATGGAGGGGATATTCTGAAGAACTCGTAGTTTTGAAGGAAGATCAAATCCCTTCTACAAGCAGGCATTCTAGTGACGGCCCAGTTTGCTTCCCAAAATCTTCGAAGAAAGGCATCTTCTGCCAAAGAGTCTGCCACCAGCCCGATATTCATCAATTTGGGACAGTACAACACCAGCCATCGCATCAAGTAATGAAAGGGGAGTTCGGTCCTAGCAAAGTCTGTTCTACCTTCGGGGGTCACCGCGTTTCCAATAAAATCTTGCAGACCTCGTTGGATGGCTCAGACCATTGCAGGAAACATGGCAAGCCGGTTTCCAAATGCTAGCTTTACAGCTGGAAATATCATACTCAGTCTCTTCCTTTCGATAGACCCTGAACCACCAGGGACTACACAGTCGCGGATCCAGATCATCAGAAAAGCCGCCAGCATAGCTTTCTCCGATAACTTAAAAACAGGTTGTCGGAAGATGATAAATTAGGAATTTCCCCTCGGGATCATCACTATCATCAGTATCTGCTGTCCTGTGATCTGTTATCAATTCCTCTATCTTGGACTTCGTCAGGGCTTGCAAAATGAAAAGGAGGCCGGACCTTCTCCTTTAACAAAATATATCTCGCCCAAGATTTTGTATTGGGATTGGCCTCCTCGGTCCCGTCCTTCTTTGTGATCGTGTGACAGATGAGAAAGTGACAGAATAACTCCTTATACACGTCCGTCATCTCAAGTTTTCTCTCTCCAGGTCCAAGAGTTCTTCCTCACAAGGGACATATTCTTTGTACGGCTCTGTTCCCCAGGGAAGCTTCGATATCTCATTTATCTCATGAAGAGCTAAACCCATCTCCCCCCCGGGAGTGAAGAAGGTACAGGTGTGATAATTATAAAACTCTGCCAAAGAGACAAGCATAGGCCAATTTGACTTTATGCCATATTGGGTGGCTCTAATGGCATAAAGAGGCCGGCAGCCTTCAAGGTGGCTTCATAGGTTGAAAGCACCCATTCAGTACGGTCACTCCAAAATGAAATGGGGTACCTCCAAGCTTTCATCCGCAGCTTCCTACGGGATACGACATATTCTTCGACATCATCAGATTAGAAAGGGTATCGACAGCATAAGGATGAAGGTTGGTCGGAATATCATTTATTACGGCACCAGGGTGCAGCCCCCTTGTGGAATAGGACGTGGAGCCCTTGACACACTTAAAAGTGTCTTTCTTCGATCACCAGAGTTAAAGTGTATCATTTCGAAGACAACCCCATGAAGTTCAGGGGTTAGGTCCTATTTCATCTGTCTCTATACAACTAGATCGATGAACGCCGACAGAGGATATTGGCGATCCATGGACGGTAACCATATCCTTAGGTTGTTCAACCTGACTACCAGAGGGTCTTTCAGGTGTATCGTCTCACGTCCTCAAACCCCAGGCTGTCGCCAAACAAGAAGTATGGTCTCTTAAAGCTTCGCCCCTTCGAGCAAGAGCTTCTCATCGTTTATCATCTGCTTCAGGAATATCTTATCATATTCAAGCATAGCGATCATTTGCACTGAAGGCTGGTTCTGGCTAATCTTAACCTAAATATTCCTAATCATGGTAGTGATGAGGCTTAACCAAGAGCTTGGTGAGCAGAGCTGAGAGGAATTCCATTGAGTTCCAGGACGACCATGTCAACTGCAAAGACAATAGAAAATGTCAGATAGAATCTACAAAAAAGTGAGCTAAGTGCTGAAAAATTTCTATGCGCCCAAACAGCCTGTAGACGCATAAGAATTTTCAAACATAGAAGTGTTATGTGTGGCGCATGACACACAAAAAGTTTGTGGGCGCATATTTCTGTGGGCGCATAAGAATGCTAAACAGAGGTATATTGCTTTGGGCGCATATAAATGGTTATGAGCCCAAGCAGAAGAAGTCTGAGTGTCATAAATTAACGCTCGAGACTTTGTTTTAAAGCATAGCCTCACCCAGAATGGGGTTTTGGACTAGCGGAGACGTTGTCGAAGGAGAAGAACCGCCAGTGCAGCCTCCTTGTCCTTCGCGGACTTCTTGACAGCCTTGGGTGACATGTTCTTGTAGAAAAGAAATAAAAAGTCTCTTGGAAGTTTTTGAGAAAAATAGAGGATGAATGAATTTTCTCCCTCCTCAAGGCCTATTTATGGGCACGAACGAGAAGTTATGCTCCTACATGGTCTATGCGCCCACGCAAAGTCTCGTTCTTTGTACACTATGCATGCGCCTATTATTCTGATGATAAGGACTATCGTAGACATCGCATAAAGAGTAGACCTCTTCAAATTCCATTCCAATGAATCTGTCGGTTCAGATTTTCGAGGAAGATCTCAACAACCATCTTTGACAGTCTGGCAAAATCTATGTGCCCAAAGAGATGGTCTGTTATGCGCCCACAGAGCCATAAGAAGAAAGTCTTCCATGCTTCTTTCAAAGTATTCCAAACTCGTTCGAGTATCAAAAACTTTGAAGGGGGTCTGTAGAAGCATGGAACCATACTATGCACCTGAAGCTATGCGACCACATAAGGAAGTGGCTATGCGCCACGTAACAAAGTGTTATGCGCCCACATGTAACAAAGTGTTATGCACCTACATGATTTCTCCACAGTGTGCATAGTTGTCTTCCTATACTATGCGTCCAAGTCAGAACAGCTCTACG
The DNA here is from genome assembly GCA_029216955.1 of Iris pallida. NCBI lineage: Eukaryota > Viridiplantae > Streptophyta > Magnoliopsida > Asparagales > Iridaceae > Iris > Iris pallida. The sequence continues at coordinate 35,373,534 of JANAVB010040619.1, forward strand.
ACTCGGTCAACAACCACGATTAATCATGGGCCGAGGCATGCGACCACGCCAGTCTCCACAAGCAGTCGTGCAACGAAGCATGCGGCAACGTCAACCCTACGATCTACCCACGATCATCCAGTTCTTATGCACCTACATCCTATGCTCCCAAAGCAATACCATGTGCCCAGGGAGATCAATGTATTCTCACCTGTGTGCGCATAACAATTATTTCAGTACAAAATGACTATAAATAGAGGGCATATGCCTCTTCAAATAAAAAACAAAGAGCATTTCAGAGCCAAATTGCTACCCTTCTTGCCAGCGAGCCGAGAGTTAGCAATTTTCTTAGGTTTTCTCCCACTTTTGAAAATCGGAGTGTCAACGGAGTAAATGAGCAACTGCCGCTCGATCTACGTCGTCCTATTTCCTAGAATTCTTTTTGTACTCAGAGATTCTCAGTGCATGCTCTCTCAGGTGTACTCGATTTGTGGTGCCTTGTGGTAATAAGAAAAGACAGTGATTCTTCTTTTTTTAAGTGTTCTACAACGCGTTGAAGATCCCAGTTCATAATCTCTCTACAACAATCACGACTATTCTGGGGTTCAATTCTGGGAGAAGCGAACCGTTGGGGAAGATCCGCCTTAAAGTCCAAATAGGCAATCTTCGCACGAAGGTCATCTTCTATGTGATTAACATTCACGTCTCCTACAATATCTTGTTAGGAAGACCGTGGTTGCTTGAATATAACATCGTGCCATCCACTCTTTATTAATGCTTCAAATATGTAGATGACAACGGAGAAGTCTACAAACAAGTGGCTGATCTTAACCCCTTTCGAGGCATCAAAACATATTTTACGGACTCCCGAATGTACAAAGAAGAGTTCATGAAGGTCGTACTGGCCATGGACACTGAATAAGAACGTCAAGAGAGTCCGGATGATGTACTGGTGATTCCGGTCAAAGAATGCACTTTCGTTCTTCGTTTTCTTAAACGCTGACCATCAATCTCTCTCCTTCTATCAAGCATCCTCTTGCTGAAAAGATGAGCATAGGGAGCTCACCTCTTCTGAGTCTCTTGTTATTGACCATCGTCGTAACAAAACTTCTCTTTTCCTTCCCTCCTCTTGTTATCAATAGCAAGCCGTCAGCTAAGATCAAGAGCACTGTTGTAAATGATAATATAATTATCAACAAAGTAGCGTCTCCTTTATAATATACTGATGTCAATTATTATACTCAATGTCATCTAAAATCTTGGATAACTTCAAACCCCTTACCTTATGAGCAGTTCAACCTCTTCAAGATAAAGTATCACTTGAATCAGTACAAGATTCATTCTTTTGGTTCCCTTCTGGAAGAAGGATGAACATCATATTCCCTTCAACAAAGGATTTAATCAAAAGGCTACATCCAATAGCGATGCTGAAAATGACAAAATGGCGGCTTCAACTGTGTTGTTACAGTCAACAATTGAAGAACATCATCCAAAAGATTGGTTACAACTTCAAATTTGGCCTCAATGGTAGTAGGGGAAGGCAAACTCTTATTGCATACCTACTCCAAATGGGAAGTCACTATAATATTATAACAAAACAAAGCATGGGTTAGGCTATACCATGCCGATTACGACCCCAGCTGCTTCTGAGTTTGACAAAAAGGAGCGATCTAACTCTTCTACTCTGCCTTATGGGATTCAGACACCAGTATAGGGCACGTGCATCGAGTGACTCTATCTTCCAATATGGTAAACGCTAAGTTTCAGAAGACGATGTTGATTTCGTCGAAGCCTCTGAATCTGATCATTGGGCACAGAGGATGGATATCCAATGGGAACTTCACTTAACGATGTGAACCACCTACTGAAGATCAATTAGTCCAGGTCGATGTCGGAGACGAAACTTCTCTAAAGGCCAATCTTCATCAGCAAAAGTCTTCCTGAAGCAGATAAACAAGAACTGATTTAACTCAATCGAGAATATATTAACTTATTCGCCTGGAGTTATGAAGATATGTCGGGATTATATCATCAGATTGCCACCTACAACTCAACATCCTGCCAAATGCTAGGCCAGTCAAATAACAACAACGTCGATTTCAACCTGATATAATGATGCTACAGAAGCTGAAGTCAAGAAGCTCATCTCTTAAGGCTTTGTCAGAGAAGAACAACATTCGACTTGGTAGTTAATGTCATCCCAGTTTTGAAGATAACAGGAAAGGTCCGAGTTTGCATCGACTTTAGAGACCTTAATGAAGCTTGTCCAAGGACGACTTTCTCTTCTGATCTGATGTCATGATGGACAACACTTGCGGGTTCGAGCGGATGTCTTTCACGGACGGGTTTTTCGGATACAATCAGATCAAGATGAACCCCGAAGATGAAAAACATACATCTTTCCGTACTCCTCTATGAGTCTTTTGCTACACAGTCATGCCATTTGGTCTCAAGAACACCGGTACAACCTATCAGCGGCCATAAATATCATTTTCCATGAATATTTACGGAACACAGTCGAATGCTATGTCGACGATATTGCTGTCAAAAGTCATCTAAAAGAAGATCACATCCAGGACTTAAGAACTATCTTCAATCTAATGCACCAGCATCAACTCAAGATGAATTCCACCAAGTAATTCCAGAGTCTCTAGTGGCAAATTCCTCGGATTCGTTATTACCTCTAAGGGTATACACGTTGACCCCGAGAAAGTCAAACCCATTCAAGAGATGCGTCCTCCACAACCTAAAAATTCTACGAGGACTCCAAGGACGGCTTGCGTACATCAGGAGATTCATCTCAAATCTGTCTGGACGCTGCAGACCGTTCACTCAACTAATAAGAAAGGTTTGTCTTTCGTTTGGACCGAAGAATGTCAGCAAGCATTTGGAGACATAAAGCGATACTTGATGAACCCTCCTATCCTAGTGCCTCCAGTCACAGGAATACCCTTCTGATGTATGTTCAAAAATAGATCATTCTCTGGGTGCCCTACTAGCCCAAAAGAACAAGAAGGTCATGAACAAGCCATCTATTATCTCAGTCGCACGATGATCGGTGCTAAATATCGATACAGCCCGGTAGAAAAAGAATATTTAGCTCTGATATTCGCTGTCTAGAAAAACAACATTATATTACGGGTTAGACCATTTATGTCATCTCCAAAGTTAACCCTCTCCGAGTTTTGATGAAAAAACCAGTATACTTAAATCCAGACTTGCTACATGGGACATACTAGCAGTTTGACATGGTCTATGTCCCACAAAAATCTGTTAAGGGTCAAGCCCTCGCTGACTTCTTGGCTGCTCATCCAATGACTGAGACTTCTAAACTCTATGATGAAATTCTTGATGAAACTCTAGAATCTAACATGATTTCAGAAAGGATCATTACTTGGCGTCTATTCTTTGATGGTGCATCCAGAATCGGACCCAAAGACTATCGTCGCTTGAGTTGGAATCAATCTGGTATCACCAGAAGGACTGGCCATTCAAAAAGCTTATTCCCTGGACGAGCGTGCTCTAATATTGTCGCTGAATATAATGCTCTACTCATCGGCCTCCAATTAGCTAAATAGTTGGATATCGAATATCTTGAAGTATACGGGGACTCTAAACTCATTGTCAATCAAGTTAGAGGCACGTACGAAGTTTGCATCGAGATCTCGTTCCATATCATGAAGTAGCAGTCAAACTGGCTATATCATTCAAAGACTTCTTCATTGAACATGTACGTCGAGCATGCAATACAGAAGCTGATGCACTGGCTAATCTAGCAGCAGTATTAGCGATTCCTATGAAAAGAAAACAGATGATCGTCATCACTAACTGGGATTATTCTATATCGAAAATAATTTGCATATGGAATCTAGAAATTTATTCAAAGTTTCCACTACGAGCGAAGACTGGAGGGCTCCTTTCATTGACTTCGTGGTTAATGACATCTTACCTGAAGATCCCAAAGAAGCAACGACAATCCGTCGACGATCACTCCGATTCTACTACAATCATGCCTCCAAAACACTCTATCGACGATCATATGACGGTAAATTCTGCGCTCTCTTGTGAGAGATGAAGCAAAGAAGATACTACGTGAAGCTCACGATGGTGTTTGCGGTGCACATCAGCCTGGTCCCAAGCTATAAGATTGGATCCGACACATAGAATACTATTGGCCAACCATGGTGTCAGATGCCATTGAATATTCAAGAAAATGCCGAGCATGTCAAATTTATGCGGATTTTATTCATCAACCTACAGAATTTCTACATCCAACTGCAGCATTATGGCCTTCGAAGCTTGGGGCATGGATGTCATTGGTCCTATTAATCTGCCTTTATCTCGAGGGCATTGATTTATCCTAGCTATAATGGATTACTTCTTAAAGTGGGCCCAAGTTATACCCTTGGCTTAAGTCAAGACAAGCAGTGTCATCAACTTCATTAAAGATCATATGATCTATAGATGCGGTTCCTCGGCAAATTATCCATGACAATGGATCTCAATTCATTAGTCAGAAGTTCACTCGGTTCTGTGATGACAATAGGATCAACAATGTTACTTTTACAGCCTATAATCTGCCGCTAATGTTTGGGGGAAGCGATCAACAAAACAATCATTAAGCTTCTCAAGAAGTTCATTTCCACTAATAAACGTAACTGGAGCAAAAACCTTAGAGAATGTCTATGGGCATATCGTACTACCGTACGCACTCGACTGGCTGTACACCTTTTTCTTTGGTGTATGGATGCGAAGATGTCCTACCGTGGAGATTCAAATCCCTCTCTATGGATTTTCATTGCCAACGAACTCACAACAGAAAATAATGATCGTCTTCGACTTCAGGCGCTTGAAGCACTTGACGAGAAGCGGCTACTAGCCCAACAACACATCGAGCAATATCAAGCCCGTATCTCAAAAGCCTTCAAACATAAAGTCAAAGTACGAACATTTCAAAAAGGCGAGCTAGTCCTCACCGTCAGACATCCTTGACTATGGCATATATGTGTACGGAAAGTTCGAGCCAAAGTGGGAAGGTCCCTATGTTATAAGCAAAGTTTTCTCTAACGGAGCTTATCAACTGTCTAGGATGGATGGCCGAATTGCTATAATGCCTATTAACGTTAAATTTTGGAAGAAGTACCATGTTTGAAATGTGTACTGTATTTTCTAACAAATATTACATACTTCAAATCTTTGAATTCCAGGCGGAGCCTATCTAGATCTTATACACTCTCGTTGACCCACACCATCTACTACATCATTACAAGCATCATTTTTTGAAACACAGCTGTTTTAAAAGATATCATGTTCTCGAGTCCCAGTTAGCCCAAGGATAATCAACAGATATATGAATTCACGTCTACATTACCTCTGAATTCTACTATCACATCAACGACTTGTCACGTCATCTTTAAAAATTCTATTGTCTGTATTAAATGACCCATCATTGATAAATATTGTTTCAAAAAAGATGACATCACAGCAAATAAGCAAACTGAAGGGTTTTTTATTTCTTTCCATAAAAAGGAGTAAAAGACTACATTTGTAAAGAAATGAAAGTTACATCTTAGAACATATCAAAGCAGGAAATATTAAAGACAAGAAAGATGTCCTATTCATTTGTCCGAGGATGGCCATGCTGGGGGGTTCTATTCCCTTAACCATTGTGCATAAGAAGGCCCTAACTGGTCAAGGTCATCTAGGAGCTGGGTGATTGGAGCTCTCGGTACCACTGCCTTCTGAAGCCGTCTCTTCCATTGTAGGAATTTCAATTTTAGGAATTAGTTCCCCTTTAATAGTCAATGGTTCCTCTTTGATGAAAGGAGATGTTACTTCCTTTTTGATAGCAACCTCGCTTTTGGCGTCACCATAGATGCTGCAAAAGGAAAAACGAAACAAAAGTTAAAAAATTATGTTATAGTAAATGGCGCATACTTTTAAATTTTGATTCGCGCAGACAATTATAACAGTACTCAGTTTAGTTCACAATTGGCATATGATATTGGATAACTAAATGAATTGTGCATGTGTCCAGACTGATATAACAGCATGAAATATGTACATCATGGCATATGACGCATAATGTACTGAGAATATACAATAAGTGAGTTGGCTAAATACTCTGAAAAGGCAGCATTTTAAGAAGTGCAAGCACCGCCGACTAGCACTCTGAAAGAGGTAGTCGACGTTGGCCTTGATTTCGCCACACGTGGATGGTGTGAGCCCTGCTGTCCATCTTCCCCGACTGTTCATTTACCTTCAAGAATGGAGTGACCTCCTCGGCTTTCACCAACGACGACGAGTGTTGTGTGCCCTCTGTGGCGTCGCTCGTGGCGAAGTTCCAGTGACACCTTTGCCCTTCGCGGCGGTGGATCTCTTCGGTGCCATGGCCGACAATGAGAAAGGTTTTTGAACTTGGATGAAAAGTGTTTGAAGAAGAAAATTTCTAAATAAAGAACTCTCTTTCCCCTCTTATAGGATATTTACAGCCAAAAATAGACATAACAGTCGCACAATTCGACACAAAAAATGGGTCTGTTACATTCAGCACTGCGCCAATGGTGCAAAAGATCACTTCTTATTCAAAGTATTTCAAATTTTGAACTTGTCAAATTTAAAAACTTTGAAGGGGCTTAACAGAAGTTCCAAATGAATCAACCATTACCATACGCTACTAACAAAAGGCACCTGGACTCAAATCATCAAATAGCGCTGGTCTTGAGATGGCATCTATGTCAGATGGCGCTAGACGATACATGGCAGTCTTCTCAAGGAGGAAAATAGTCATCATTATGACTGACAGCACGTCAGTCGAAAAAAATCTGTTTTGAATCCGAATGTACACACTCGAGAAGATTATATTAGATTTCATAATGACTGACAGCTGCCTCGTGCCACTCGCAGTTGGTGCGAGGTAATCAATGAATTAAACAAATGGCACTAAACAGCAGATAGCCCGACGCTATTCAACAGTTGGCTAATCTATTAATTATCATCCAAAGTAGTTAGATGACGTGGTATGCATGCTACTAATCTCGAAGAACGTGTACATGACACTACCCATGATCACGCATATCTATCTCATAGAATGCTATACGTCCTATGTAGTTAAGTTAACCGTTCACGCGAAGGGTGATGGTACACCAATTGCTGTCTGCGCCAATCAGAATAACTGGCTGGCAGTTATTTCAGAACTATAAATAGAGTTTCAAATCATTTCAAAAGAATGACTAACGATCATAATCTTCTGAACACTTGCTGCAACACTCTCTAAAGGATGTCTTCTTTGACATCGCATCGTCTAAGGAATGATTGTCTTCAGATCAGATTCCTACAGTTGTACTTCCCTAGAAATTAACTTGTACACTTGTACACATTCTTTTCAGTTTGTAATCAATTTTTTTTGTTTTCGCAAACAATCATATTATCAGTTCCCTATGGAATGTACAAATAGTTTGCAACCTAGATGGACATGGACTGTCCATTGGAAAGGTTGTAGTTTAATATGGCATTAGTCTATCTTGACTATAGGTTTACGCTAGTACACTTTATATGTACTGAACATGACCACTTGAGGTTTTCTTTTGTACTGTCTATATAAGAGAACAAACACCTCTGTTATTATGGATGTTTGTGCTCTTAATCTGGATAATAACAGACATGTATATGCAGTGTGCATTACTTTGACTCATAAAAGAGTGAGATTCATTACGGTCAACAACCTCAATGAATTGGATAATAACATTGTATATATGATGGGTTATTGACTATAAAAGGAATCCATGTTCCGATACGTCGGGTTGATGATGTCCCCTTAAGGAGCTCATAAGGATTGTCATGTAAACCCTGCAGGTGGATTATATCCGACATGAAAAAAAAGTTGAGTGGTATTACTTAAGGATAAAAGATGTCGATCAATATAGTTGTCAGTAACTTAATTTGATCGACGGATTTCATATCTTAACATGGGGAGCCAAACGAGCATATAATAAAATAACCTCATAATCATAATTTGGGATTAGGAAGGTAGTGCAACAATAGCTCTTTAGTGGACCGAGCTATTGTTAATGGGCTGGGTTGTGTGTTCAGACAATACGGGATACCCAGATCCGTACGAGACCTAACCCTAATTCCTCTCATGGTCCCTACCATAGCCTTATATATATCCTCGATTCTCTGGCCGTCACTACCTTATCAAAAAATAGGAAGCTTTTTCTAAATTCCTAATTTACGTAAGGAGAGAAACGGAGGGCTGCTAAGGAGAAAAAACGGTTGGGAGATTGTCGCCCACACGACGTCCAACCTGTGGAAGTAATCCGTAAAGATCTTGGGTCGTGACTGTTCGAAGCGGCTGGAAAGTATTTTCTTTTTCTCATCGCAGTATAATTCATGAACCCTAGTTCCGCTATGAAGGGTTAGAAAACGTCTTAGATCTGTTAAACTTCCATTGATCAATACGCACACCAAACTAGGGGTCCTGGAAATCCCTAGTTCCATCATTAGAACACATAGGGGTTGATAGGGTTGTAGAGGGTCGTGTTAGCTTTGCAACAATATTCATGGAGTATCGTGAGAGGTCAAAAAGGGGTCGAAACTACTGTTACGTCACAAGGTGATGTCAACTAAATAGGCTTGGAGGGGATTTTGGCTTTTTGTAATGTGTGGGGAGAGGGTTACATTTTTGAAGATTAAAATATAAAACTTTTGAGTTTTATATGTTAGGTTTGTGGGATTTTGTTTGGGTTGATTTGGTTGAGGTTTAGGCCTCCAGTCTTCAATTATGGCAAAGTGGGTCTAGTAGGTTTCCACATTTGGATAGGCTGATTGGTTGAGTAAAGATTCAAGGATTTGTGGCACATGGATGCACTTAATTTAAATTAACTCAATCTAATATGGTTCTACTATGGGTTGACAACCTAGGATGGTCTCTACTAAGTTGGTTTTACTAGGGTTAAGTCCCGAAAATAATTATAGATTCTAAGACCGAAATTGTACTATATGGGCCATATGTGCTATTTAAAAATAATTAGCACATGGAAACTCAATTGAGTGGCACACCATTAGCATGTGCGTAGGAGGCTTGAAATGGGTCAAAACCATATATTGGGTCAAATAATTTGGGTCGGAGTTGGGACTTAATTGTTATTTAAAAAATTAGTCAAATTTTGCGATAGAGACTAAAATTACTATTTTTCCCTAAAGTTGTACATAAAAATATAGTACAAGAGAACTTGTTTGGATGGGACATGATATATCAAACTGAAGGTGGACTTGTCTAGAATTAAAAAATGGAATTAGATTTAAGAAATTGTTAATTATTGTGCTTCAAAAATCAAAACTACCGTAAACTACTACTATAGTCATTGTTGACTTTAAAATATAATTAATATAAATATCCATATAAAAATAACTAAAAATGTCACTACCACAATCCTATATAGGGTCATTTTTGTCGATTTACATATTAATATGTTCTGTATATTTATATAATTATTATAAGTAATGGTAGCATTTAATAGTACTAGCCTATTTATTGGATCTTGGTTAGTGAACCTATGTGGACTTGTCATGACACTTGGACAAACATTCTAGGTTAGCCATAATGAGACTTATTTAAGTCATAACAAGTCATGAATAAGGATTAGAACTAATTACCAATGAGACTTATTTAAGTCATAACAAGTCATGAATAAGGATTAGAACTAATTACCAAATTAGACTAAAAATTTCCATAGACTAGTCAAACCTTCATGACAACCTAGAGGGGCATTATGGACCTTTCCATAGGCATAACTAGGGCTCATATGGCCGGCCACCTGATGGAGGAGGTTCATACATTCACTTATTATTTTGGAGCATAAAATCCTAGTTTGGTGTTCTTTCCAAAAATCCTTCTCATTCCTCCATCAAAATCATTGCCAATCATCCTCAAATCTTCTCCTACTCTTCATCCAAGGAGCCTACAAGTTTGGGAGCCAATGAGCACAAAAAGAGAAGGCTATTTGGCTTGAGTGTTGTGTCTAACATCTCTTTCGTGTCTAATGGTGGTGCTATATTAGGAATCCATCTCCAATAGTTATATCTAACTTTTCTCTACGTTTAGACTATATTACATGCATTGGACCATTAGAAAACCACCCATGGACTAGGGATACCTATAGGAGGAAGAACTAGGCTCTAATGACCATGTTGGTAGAAGTTACATAGAGTTTTTGTGCCATTTTTAGGAAAAATTGAGAATGGTGCACCAAGTATTTGTTATTTGGTTTGATAGGCCAAATAGGCATGTGAATGTTGTGTGTGGCTAAATACTTCCACAAATGGATACGAGTAGGTTGTGTCAAGTTACAATAGGAAACATAGTCAATTTGGGAGTTTTTCTCTTCCTACACTTGTCCCACACATGTCACATTTCATGTGACAAATTGCACTAGCTAAACACCACTTTAGTTAGCTTCTAATTGTCATGTTAGATATGCTCATTATTTTGGTAGGATTCAGACAAAGTTTGATATATCTTAGGCGTATCATAAGCATATCGTAGCCTAGTGCGATATGATGGTGGTGCACACCAAGTGTTTGATACATTGCTTGTGTGTTTGTGCAAACACACATGTTGGTTGTGCATGTGGATACCCACATGTGTTGTGTGTGTATTCATATATATATATATATATATTATATATATATATATATATATAGCATGAAAAAAATAGAGTTCATGCAGATTATCATGACCACATAGGCGTTATGCGGCTTTGTTGATCCGGGCAACATGAAGGAAGGCTCCTATGACAACTCCGCGGTCAAGTTGATTCAGGCCGCAGAAGGAAGACTCTTATGACAACTCCACGGTCAATTTGATTTAGGCCTCAAAAGGAAGGCTCCTATGACAACTCTGCAGCTAAGTTAATCCAGGCCGCAGAAAGAAGGATCCTATGACAACTCTACGGCCAAGTTAATCTGGGCCGCAAAAGGAAGGCTCCTGAGACCACTATGCAGCCAAGTTGATTCAGGCCACAGAAGATTCTGTGACAACTATGCAGCAAAGATGAGGCAGGTATGTCCTACGGCCAAGGGAGATTGCGACCTATTTTTGAGCCGCATGAGCCTTATGCGGTCCAAAATTCTCCAAACTCCCTCAACAATTAATTCTACTTTTTGGTAGGACACATGACAATTGACAAAGTCTCGAACCACCCAGATATGTTGTAAAAAAAATCTCAATAGACACCCAGCTGGCAGCTAAAGACCGGGTCTTGGTGCACTGTTACGGCCACGTGGCTACTTGACAACCTATGCGGCCCAAAATATGCCTCATCCAGAAACCTCTATAAATAGTAAGGTACCACACCCATACAAAGGGGTGGAAAAATCAAGAGCACTTTCTCAAGAGAAAAGACTGCGTCCGATAATCCAAGGAGTAAGGCAGAGTTTACACTTCTCAAGCCTCCACCGCACCCCCTAGAATCGAAACTAAACAATTAATAGATTATTTCTTAGTATTTCTTTCTAGGCTCTCTTTTGTACTTACGAGTTTGCAATCAAATCCAGTTCCGCTGTAGTTCTTATTTTTTAATAATTAATGGCAAACACGATGGCGACTCTGCTGGGACGACTTTTTCTACCGATGAAAAATTGGTGACGCAATTCGATACGTCCAAGCTCGGCTCCACACAGCAGATGCTTATTGTTCGCTTTGATCAACAAGCATTCGAGGAAATGCTCTCTTAAGGAAGCACCAGCCCAGCACAAATGTGAGCCAACCCGAAAAGAGCCCGCAGGACATAAATACCTAGTTTACCAAATGAGGGTAATTTTGAACTTTTGAAATTATATTATTATTTATTGATATTTATATCACATTATGATTTTTGGTATTTTTAATCAAATTAAATTTATTTTAGTCATGACTTGTGATTTTGATGTGCTGCTAGTGAAACCCTAGAGACTGTCTGACCTAGAGCCTAACCATGTGATTGGGGATATTTAATTATCATTTTTAGCCTAGGGGTACTTTGGTCATTTTGACTTATTGGAATTATTTGATTAATTATTGGAGTGTGATTGTTATTTTGACTTTGACTAGTTGAGACTTTGTAGCTAACCTAGATGTTGACTCTGGCTATGGTAACTTGGTTAGCATGTGAGACCCTAGACTAACTTAAGTCAACCTCATTTAGTCATTTAGGAACTAGTTTGAATAGGAGGAATAATGAATATGTTCATGACTTATGACTTAAGGATTTAATTCCATGACTTATGAAACTTGGCCCATGGCCCATGACTTGAAAACTAACCCTAGCTCTTCATTTTAGGCAGCCACAACAGCCCAAACAAGACCTAACTTCAGCCTATATAATGTCTCTACACACCCCTTGCTCTTTTAGAAATCCCTTTGTAGAAACCCTAATTTCTTCCCCAAATTGCCTAACTCCTCTATTTATCCACCAAATTGATCCCAACCTCTTGCAATTGGATCTAAATCTGGAGGGGTGATTGAAGGAGGCTTTCTTGCAAGGAGTGGAGCTCTTTTGGACACAATTTGAGGAAGAGATTCTCTAATTTGGGGCTTTTCATTGAGACTTGCTCTCAATAGGTAAAGCCTATCAAAACCCTTCTATTTTAATTTCTTTGCATGGTTGTATTCATTTATGTCAACCCTAGTTGTCCCTCAAGTTTGGTAGGAATTAGACTTTGTTTGGTGTCGTATCGGACACGTATCGGGTTGTATTGCTAAGTGTTCGATGAAATGCTTGAATGAATAGAATCTTGTTATTTTAAAATTATATTTGAACAGTCTTGTAGCCCTTTATGTCTAGATCACAACCCCAATCTCTGAGCACGAATTCGAGTCATGTCGTGTCCAAAACGGACACGAACTCGCTACACGAGCAGCCGCACACATGCCTGCTACTCGCTTACTATGGACACGACACGGCCTTCGTGACACATTTTGGCACAGAGGTTGGGGCAACCTCTGCCACTATCCTCCCAAATTTGGGATGAGTTGGTGGAGTTTCGAGAAGTTATCGACCGAGCACTGATTTGTGCTGTCCACACCCGCAAATTTTCACTCTCTGATACGCCCTAAACACACTGACACAACATGACCCCGACTCGGTACAGACCCTTAGAAATGTTCCCCTCGCTAGGTGAACACGTGTGCACGGCCATGTCTCCACGTGGCCTGTGTCGTGTGTTAGACACGTGTGCACGTGCTGTGTCCAATTTCAGTGTTCGTGTTGTTTAAGTGTCTTGGACACGATTGTGTCCACTTGGTTGACACGACACTTGTGAGACATGTGCACATGTGTGTCATGGTTTACCAACATTTAATTGATAATTTAGGTTAATTTCGATCTGAATTTACTTTTTCCTCTTTTCTGAAACTGTGCAGTATCAGTAATTATTCCTATTTTTTCGAAAGTTTAAAACCAAATTTCAATGATTAATTTACATGTTTTCACATTTTTATATAGCTGGATATGTATGGGGATGTTGGGGTTTCATGTGAGACTTGTTTGGGATTTTATGATGTGTTTCGAGTGTGTTTTGACACTCGAAATTATTGAACTGTTGTGTACACTATTAGCTAACTGTCATTTGAATATTTTTCCTGAGTTTACATCACTGATTACAGATTCCATTTGATACTACACTGATTTTGATATTGATTGTTTGTATTGAATTCATTTCCTGTCATTCACACAACCTATCTACAGTTCCTATTAACTGTTATTAAACAGACATTTTACTGGATTCCTGAGTTACACTAATTTCTAAGTTATTGTACTACCATTTCCTGTGTTACACACGCATACACTGTTCACTGATTTCATTCGCTGTTAATACACTGTTGTCCCTATTACATTACACCCATTGATACACACCCACAAGTTACAAAATCTGAGAATCTATTACACATTCATGTATACACATTATCCACATCACTAATTCAATTCATGTATACAACATTACACACAAGCTATAAAATCTGAAAACCCTATCTCCTAACCGTAACACACACACTTTTGTCATACACATACACCCTATTTATATGCACTCATGTACACACACACACATATTCTTATATGTCCTAACCCCCTAGAGTATCAGTCACCCTGAATGTGTGGTCTATATATATATTTATATGTAGTGTGAGTTTAGAGTGAGTGTGTGTTGGTTGTGAGTGAGTTTTAAGGGAATATCAGTTTAGGATATATGCTGGTGATAGTGTTGAGTGAGGAATAGCAGGAAGTAGCAGCTGCATTAGCAGTAGGGCATCCTTGGCTGTATTGCAAGGCAGTGGGCTGCCTTCTTGTGGTACAGCATGAGAGCAGCATGAGGGGACTAATGCAGTTGGCAGCAAGGCCTGCAAGCAGCAGTAGTACTTGGCAGTATGTTGCAGTAGCAGTAGCAGCATGGTCATGGCCATAGGCCTGTGCCAAGTGGTCCCATGTGTTAGTGAGTTAGTATTTAGTGTCATGGCAGTGAGTGAGTGAATGGATGTGTGTCACAGTAAATGATATTGTGAATGGATGGGGACAGTTGGGAATGATGTCTAGAGCAGGGCAGCAACTAGTAGCTTGTGTTGTAGTAGGCAGCATGATATATGCTTGTTTGCTGTGTGCATAGGTATAGGTGTATAGGTATATATATGGGTTGATGCATGGAGTTAGGAAATAGAACAACATAGTTGGGTAGATGATTACCTATAGGTTCACCTATATATTTTTGGTAATGTGAACATCTAGTATAGGTAAGGAAATCACATAGTATAGGTAAATACATGTGAATATGTGGGGTATTTGGTAATGTAGATTAATGAGCATGGATCCATGTATGCATGAGAAATGTAGTGTCAGCTATGAATATATATTGTATGAATGTATATGAATATGAACCTCTGTATGTATGTATCTAAGCATGTATGTAAATATATATTGTATATAATATGTGATGATTGTGACTTGTGATGTTGCTTGGTTGCTAGTATAGACTTGGTTAGGCTAGTGAGACTTGATGGACTAGGATTGACCTAGTTGACTAGTATAATTGACCCAGAGTTGACCAAGAGTTGACTTTTACCTAGATTGACATAGAAATCATGTACATTGCATCGTAAACTTCATTTTTCTTATTTTAACCATATTATAACCTATACTGCTCTATTTAGGACATGTGACTCCGGTGCAGACATCGATATTATACTACTCTTTTCAGAGTATCAGGCGAGTACATTCTCTGATAGTTCTCATTTATTTGTCAATTACTGTACTTTAGTTCTAGTTAGTTGTAGTGATCTCTGTTACAACATGTATATATTCTGGATTCATGTATGCGACACACATACCATCTTGTCTGGCCTCTATTACTGGAATCATTACTGGAATCATCATGTACTGGAATCATTCTAGAATTATTGCTGGTATCATCATATTTGGCTTGACCCATTTGATTTTCGTGTCGTATTCTAGATTCAATTGTACTTGCTGGGAGGGAAATACTTAAGTAAGATATGTAGACATACTACAATTCTGGAATCACCCCACATGCTGGACTCAAACTGGAATGATAGCCATCTCAACTCGGCGAGTGTGTGATGTGTCGGATTACCCATAGCCGTTTACATATCGATCTCGGTATTTTAAAACACACTGTTAGAATATAGTCTGGACTCACCCTGAAATCTTTGATCACTGACTGGAATCATCTTATACAGGACTATCTTGTACTGGAATCACCTGGTATCAAATTCATGTTGTCTGGACTTACTTGGATTTTATACTTGTTACATTTACTCTGGACTTATATCATGTTACTCTAGTTCAGCTAGTTTCTATTTACAGTCTTATTTCCCTGATTCTTCTCTTGTTTTAGTTACATTACTTTCCTTCTACTTTATCTGTCTCTCTATACCATCACCCGAATATAAACTGCCATGTTCATCAATACAACTGTCTATAATGCTTTATAGTTTCTGTCATTTACTTGGATTTTCTAGATGAGATGTACTCATTTCTGTCCTTACTGGACCTGTTGAAATTTTTTTAGATGATTGCCCTGAGGACACTTGCCTACTCACTCTGGACCCGGAGATGTTTTAGCTACCTTTGGTCTCGACACTCAGAGTGTTCGGGAGATTAGATAGTTGATTGGTTTAGTTTCATATTTTAGAACTTGAATTATATTAAGTTGAGATATGTTTTGTTTTAGATTGTTTGAGATTATTGCTATTTAGTATTGGTTTTGTTGTTATTATCTAGTCCTAGTTAAAGCTTCTGTGTTATCATATCGTGCTTAGACCGTGATTGAGATTCTATTATATCTATACTTGTCCTCCGTTTGGAGTTGAGATTTTGACAAGTATATTATATAATTGCGTGAGTTGTTGGTTAGATAGTGACCTAGAACAGCGTTCTACTGTCGACACTGCGCGTAGGCTGGGTGCTGTTACGTACTCGTACCCTCACAGTGGTGGGTCGTGACACGTTTTAGTGGTGGCCCATGTAAGTCGAGAGTCGCATTAGTGCGATGTCGTGGTAGGACAACGATTAGTTGTATTGCTGCGCGCCTGCGATAAGAATTAAGGAATAGGCTTTAGTTGAAAGAGTTCTCAATCACAGTTAGGACTACTTTAGAAGATTCTTGGGATGACCCTTGAGAATCTCATTATAAACTATCTCGAAATTTGATTTTGACAGTATCTTCATCTTCCTTGATTCATCGTTGAATTTGATTCTTGGTATTCATTATTGACTTGATTTTCTACCAAGATAACTTTATGGGCTAGGTTGCCTCAGTCATGGAATCTAGATTCTTCTACAGCCATATCAGCTGGTAGGGCGATGAGATAGAGTCTGATTTTGTATATTTCTCGGGTGTGGAATTTAAAGTTTTCGCAGCCAAGCTAGCTGTAATGCAAAAATTTTAAATACCATGATTCTAGAGGTATGTACATTAGTTACAGACTCTATGGATTATCGCAGCCATACTTACTGGTGTACGAGGATTCTGGTAACATGGTTCTGGATAGACGGGTATGATTATCAGCTTGCAGAATAGATACTATATAGATGGTGCCCTAGTATAATTAGTGAATATCAGTGTGGATACTACTTGAGTGTCATGGATTAGATAGAGTAGCTAGGCCACCTGTATCGCAGCACCGTGCCTGCACCATCAGAGGGATATAACCCAGAGGGCAGGGCTTTTGCGCTGACAGTCATGTAGACCGACGCTACGGGTGACGGGTTAGCAGGTCTGTCTTCCTATTCTTCTTCTCCATCTTGTTGTACGATTCCATTAGTAACTGTCAGGATGTTTTGTGCTATGATAGATAGTATAGTGACCCTGATCAAGACCGTGATATCACGACCAGTAGGACCGCAAATTGTGTTATAGATATAGTTTCTTGACCTTGATTGTTGGGGGTTTAACCAAGTAGGGGTACGATCATCTTAATTTCGAGGACAAATTTTTCTAGGGGGTAGGATTGTAATACCCAGTTTTCCAAATGAGGATAATTTTGAACTTTTGAAATTATATTATTATTTATTGATATTTATATCACATTATGATTTTTGGTGATTTTAATCAAATTAAATTTTTTTTAGGTCATGACTTGTGATTTCGATGTGCTGCTAGTGAAACCCTAGAGACTGTCTACCTAGAGCCTAACCATGTGATTGGGGATTTAATTATCATTTTTAGCCTAGGGGTACTTTGGTCATTTTGACTTATTGGAATTATTTGATTAATTATTGGAGTGGTGATTGCTATTTTGACTTTGACTAGTTGAGACTTTGTAGGCTAACCTAAATGTTGACTCTAGCTATGGTAACTTGGTTAGCATAGTGAGACCCTAGACTAACTTAAGTCACCCTCATTTTAGTCGTTTAGGAACTAGTTTGAATAGGAGGAATAATGAATAGGTTCATGACTTATGACTTAAGGATTTAATTCCATGACTTATGAAACTTGGCCCATGGCCCATGACTTAAACCCTAACCCTAGCTTTATTTTAGGCAGCCACAACAGCCCAAAAAAGACCTAACTTCAGCATATATAATTCTCTACACACCCCTTGCCTCTTTTAGAACATCCCTTTGTAGGAAACCCTAATTTCTTCCCCAAATTGCCTAACTCCTCCATTTCTCCACCAAATTATTCCAACCTCTTGCAATTGGATCTAAATTCGGAGGGGAGATTGAAGGAGGCTTGCTTGCAAGGAGTGGAGCTCTTTTGGACATAATTTGAGGAAGAGGGATTCTCTAATTTGGGGCTTTTTGAGACTTGCTCTCAGTAGGAAAACCTATCAAAACCCTTCATTTCCTAATTTCTTTGCATGGTTGCATTCATTTAGGTCAACCCTAGTTGTCCTTCAAGTTTAGTAGGAATTAGACTTGGTTTGGTGTCCGTATCGGACACGTATTGGGTTGTATTGCTAAGTGTTTGATGAAATGCTTGAATGAATAGAATCTTGTTATTTTAGAATTCTATTTGAACAGTCTTATAGCCCTTTATGTCTGATCACGAACCCCAATCTCTGAGCACGAATTTGAGTCATATCCGTGTCCAAAGGATACGAACTCGTTGTACGAGCAGCGCACATATGCTCTGTTGCTCGGGCTTGCTGTGGGACACGACACGGCCCCTCGTGACAGGATTTTTGGCATAGAGATTGGGCAACCTCTGCCACCATCCTTCCAAAATTTGGGGTGGTTGGTGGAGTATTCGAGAAGTTATCGACCGTGCACTGATTTGTGCTATCCACACCCGCGCGATTTTTACTCTCTGATACGCACTAAATACATGACACGACATGACCCCAACTCGGTGCAGTCCCTTAGACACGTTCCTATAGCGTAGGCGAACTCGTGTGCACGGCCACGTATCTCCACGTGGCTGTGTCGTGTGTTAGACACGTGTGCACGCGTGCACGACGCTGTGTCCAGTTTCAGTGTTCGTGTGTGTTTGAGTGTCTTGGACACGATTGTGTCCACTTGGTTGGACACAAGCACTTGTGAGACACGTGCACATATGTGTCATGGTTTACCAACCATTTAATTGATAATTTAGGTTAATTTCGATATCTGAATTTACTTTTTCTCTTTCCTGAAACTGTGCAGTATCATAATTATTCCTATTTTTTGAATGTTTAAAATCCAATTTTAATGATTAATTTACTGTTTTTACATATGTTTATATAGCTGGATATGTATGGGGATATTGGGGTTCATGTGGAGACTTGTTTGGGATTTTATGTGTTTCGTGTGTGTTATGACACTCGAATTGTTGAACTGTGGTGTACGCGTTAGCTAACTGTCATTTGAATATTGTTTCCTGAGTTTACATCATTGATTACAGATTCCATTTGACACTACACTGATTTTGACACATTGATTGTTTGCATTGAATCATTTTTGTCATTCACACAACCTATCTACAGTTCTATTAACTGTTATTAAGCTACATTTTACTGGATTCCTGAGTTACACTAATTTCCTAAATTATTGCACTACCATTTCTTGTGTTACACACACATTTACTGTTCACTGATTTCATTCCCTGTTAACACATTGCCCTATTACATTACACCCATTGATACACACCCACAAGTTACAAAATCTAGAATCTATTACACATTCATGTATACACATTATCCATATCACTGATTCAATTCCTGCATACACACACATTGACACACAATCTATAAAATCTGAAAACCCTATCTCCTAACTGTCAACACACACTTTTGTCATGTACACATACACCCTATTTATATACACTCATGTACACACACACACATATTCTTATATGTCCTAACCCCCTAGAGTATCAGTCACCCTGAATGTGTGTGTCTATATATTATTTGTATATATGTAGGTGTGATTTAGAGTGAGTGTGTGTTGTTTGTGAGTAGTTTTAAGGGAATATCAGTTTAGGATATATGCTGGTGATAGTGTTGAGTGAGGAATAGCAGGAAGTAGCAGCTGCATTAGCAGTAGGGGCATCATTGGCCCTGCATTGCAGGCAGTGGGCTGCCCTCTTGTGGCAGCAGCATGAGGGGACTGTAATGCAGTTGGCAGCAAGGCTTGCAGGCAGCAGCGTGCTTGGCAGTTAGTTGCAGTAGCAGCATGGTCATAGCCATTGGCCAGTGCCAAGTGGTCCCATGTGTTAGTGAGGTTAGTATTTAGTGTCATGGCAGTGAGTGAGTGAATGGATGTGTGTCACAGGAAATGATATTGTGAATGGATGGGGACAGTTGGGAATGATGTCTAGAGCAGGGCAGCAACTAGTAGCTTGCTGTTGTAGTAGGCAGCATGATATATGCTTGTATTGCTGTGCATATGTATAGGTATGTAGGTATATATTGGGTTGCATGGAGTTAGGAAATAGGGAACAACATGGTTGGGCAGAGGATTACCTATAGGTTCACCTATATATTTTGGGTAATGTGAAAATCTAGTATAGGTAAGGGAAATCACATAGTATAGGTAAATACTTGTGAATATGTGGGGTATTTGGTAATGTAGGTAAATAGCATGGATCCATGTATACATGAGAAATGAAGTATAGGCTATAAATATAATGTATGTATGAATGTATATGAATATGAACCTGTGTATGTATGTATCTAAACATGTATGCAATAATATATTGCATGATTGTGACTTGTTGTTGCTTGGTTGCTAGTATAGGCTTGGTTAGGCCTAGTGAGACTTGACTGGACTAGGATTGACCTAGTTGACTAGTATAATTGACCCAGAGTTGACCAAGAGTTGACTTTGACCTAGAGTGACCTAGAAATCATGTAGATTGCATCGTAAACTTCATTTGTCTTATTTTAAAAACATTATAACCTGTACTGCTCTATTTAGACATTGTGACTCCGGTGCAGACATCTGATATTATACTACTCTTTTCAGAGTATCAGGCGAGTACATTCTCTGATAGTTCTCTCATTTATTTGTCAATTACTGTACTTCAGTTCGAGTTAGTTGTATGTGATTCTCTATTACAACACGTATGGATATTTTTGGATTCATGTTTGTGACACACATTCCTTCTTGTCTGGCCTCTATTACTAGAATCATTACTGGAATCATCATGTACTGGAATCATTCTGGAATCATTGCTGGTATCATCATGTTTGGCTGGACTCATCTCGATTCTCGTATCGTATTCTGATTCACTTGTACTTGCTAGGAGGGGAAATACTTGAGTAAGACATGTAGACATACCCCAATTCTGGAATCATCCCATGCTGAATCAAACTGGGATGATAGCCATCTCACACCCGGCCGAGTGTGTGATGTGCCGGATTACCTATAGACGTTTATGTCGATCTCGGTATTTTAAAACACATGTTAGAATATAGTCTGGACTCACCCTGGAATCTTTGATCACTGACTCGAATCATCTTATACTGGACTCATCTTGTACTGGAATCACCTTGTATCAGATTCATGTTGTCTGGACTTACTTGGTTTTACACTTGTTACATTTACTGTCTGGACTTATATTGTTACTCTAGTTCAGCTAGTTTCTATTTACAGTCTTATTTGTTTTAGTTACTTTCTTTCCATGTACTTTATCTGTCTCTCTATACCATCACCTGAATATAAACTGCCATGTTCATCAATACAACTGTCTATAACTGTTTTTAGTTCTCTGTCATTTACTTGGGTTTTCTAGATGAGATGTACTCGTTCCTGTCCTGACTGACATGTTGAAAATTTTACAGATGATTGCCCTGAGGACGCTTGTCCTACTCACTATGGACCCGGAGATGTTTAGCTACCTTTGGTCTCGACACTCAGAGTGATCGGGAGATTAGCTAGTTGATTGGTTTAGTTTCATATTTTAGAACTTGAATTGTATTAAGTAGAGATATGTTTCATTTTGAGATTGTTTGAGATTATTGTTATTTATATTGGTTTTGTTGTTATTATTTAGTCTTAGTTAAAGCTTCCGTGTTATCATATCGTGCTTAGACTGTGATTGAGATTCTATTATATTTATACTTGTCCTCCGTTTGGAGTTGAGATTTTGACAAGTACATTATATAATTGCGTGAGTTGTTGGTTAGATATTGACCTAGAACAGCGTTCTACTACCGCCGACACTGTTGTAGGTTGGGCGCTGTTACGTACTCGTACCCTCACAGTGGGTGCGGGTCATGACAGGACATGGAGGCTGTAACGCCCCAGTCCCAAAATACTTAGGACTAAGTACGTACCATGCCAGATGTACACATACGAATTATACTCCAATATATGGAAGCCTCATACATGTACATCAGCTATGAAATGTAGTAAACCATGATTACTAAATCTCGTCCACAAAAGTCAAAAGAATAGTTATGAATCAACTCAATAAATTATCATTCATACATGTAGTTGGGCGGAGACAAATCCACTACCTAGTATTTTAAATAAATAAAATATACAAGGAATGATCGATAAAAATGGCATGACAATCCAAAAGCAATCATCTTCGAAGGAATGGAGAAGATCACGACCATGGCTAAAACACCTGCGAAAAGCACACCTGGAGAGATCACCAGGTCCTCAGAGGGACGTAACAAGATACATAAAGAACATGCCACATAACTGTATATATAATAGTCATCAATCATAAGTAAAGTAAAATAGTCCCAATTGTAACAAGATCCAATATCTCATCATCGAAATGGTGGACTACCCCTACAACCAAACAAGGACAAGGGGTAGTACACGATACCGTGATGCGACATTGTCCCAAGCTACTAATGGAACGGGGGTGATATACATTGACGATGGTTTCCTAACCATTCTAATGTTTATGCAGTTAAGAACAAACATTCAATGCATGGGCACTCTGGCTCAGGTGCAAGAAACTCAGGTATGGTCCCATCAGGATACCAAGGACCTCAAAGCATACATTCCTTGATTGTCAGAGGCCAGCAGGAAGTGGTATCAGGATCCAGGACCGTATCTCCAGCGGAGATAACCGACAATAATAGAAAGTGCATACATGGCCCATACGTTAAGGAACTGTTCTTTCCACCCAATGCCTAGTAGAGTCACATCCATGACTCCTATACCTCTACTAACTGCCAAGTCTCCTAACATGCCTCTATTAGCAGTTAGCCCTGACGCAAGCGCATAGGTGATCAGCCATCACGTAAGTACCTCTACATGCTATTCATCTCAAACATCCTCGTGGTACAACTGTTTAAGGTTTATGTTATACACTACAAATGGTAGTCCCTTAACTCTAGGTCCATATGCAATCAAAGGATAATAAGTAAAGTAAAGCTAATATCAATGAGGAGGTAATAAATCAGGAACCGTAATAATGGTATAACTATAAGAACTGGAAATAAGTAAACAGTGATATGCAATAATAAAAATGCAGACTAAATATAAGCATAAATATGACAAGGTATCTTGCCTAAGGTTGTGTAAAAGGGTGACGTCAAATAGCTCGAACCATCAGAATAACAAAGTGATGAAAGCCAAATCCCGCATACATCATCGGATGCTGAAATAAACATCATGAACGTTTCGAAATATAAGATATGTTGGGAAACGCCTGTCCTAAAGTCCAATTCTGGAATAGGGGCAAAATCATAATTTCTAGTCAAAACGATATCAGCCGTTGGGCCCATTTAGCACTGAAACGCGTACTAGAACCTACGATCTCTAAAGTCGTCAAACTATATGTCTACGGGTCCGGTTTGAGGAGACGAACTCAATGGTATGTCCAATTTTGGATTCCGATGAGCCGTGCACAAATTTGCCCAAAGGAGCGGGTCGCGGGCCCGCCAAATAGGCGTTCCGATCAACCTTCTCAGAATCGGACCAAACTTGGCATACATGACCAGAAAAAGGATTCGGTCCTGCTGGCATAAGTTATGTTTTGATTCGATGAACGTGCACAATGTATTGGGGAATTTGCAAAGAGGCCAATACAGTAAATTTTGACGGACACGCGTCAATTTGTCGCGTACATGTACCAATTTGAATTCTGTCAAAGCCCACACGTCCGCGAAGTCGATACGCACCTTTCGATGCTTTCGGTTCGAGACCACATCATCCGGTTTGGCGGAACGCACGTCGTATCGGAGGTTTTTCATTAAATTTTAGTTTTCGAAATAGGTTTTTCCTGATTTTTGAAATTAAATAACTTCGCACACACTGAATGAAATAATGATCTACAAGATGGGATTTATTCGTGTACACATTGTCTAGGTCTGCCTTGAATTAGATTTCCTAAATATTTAATGGTTTGTGAGAAATCGGCCTTCCAAACAGTGCCTTCAACTCGTACCTGTTTCGTTTCAAAATTTTTTGCCAATTGTGGCGTCAATTTCCCGGACAACCTAATATGATTCGTTCAAAACTAATTAAAGGGACTAGAAGGGGTTATGGTTGTGCTCAAAAATGTGTAATTGGTTTACAAAGTGGTAGAGCGATGCGAGAAATTTTCTGCCACAAATATGGGTTCGTCACTGCCCCTGTTGCTGCCTTTGCTTCCATTGTTGCCTGTTGCGCGCTGTTTGGCCGGCCTCTGGCGAGTCGGGGCGGCACATCGGAAGTTCGAGAGGTCGCGAAGACAGGGGCGATCTAGGTGCGAGTAGGATCGGCAGGGGGTTTGGGTTTTGAAGGATTTTCTAAATTCATCTGTACACATGCATACATATAGTCGAGTTGCTTAGTTTTTTCGGGGAGGGCTCGGGTGAACAATGCCCCCCACCCCCCCGATTACTGTTCACCTGGGTTATTTTTTTTAAACAACTTCTATTCCTATTTATAAATAATCTTTTTAAATAAAACAATACCAAAAATCTGAAATAAATTTTAATACATTCATGAAATCTCCAATATATATATATATATATATATATATATAATATATATATATATATATATATATATATATATATAGATATATAAATATATAATATATATATATATATATATATATATATATATATATATATAGATATATATATATATATATATAATATATATATATATATATATATATATATATATATATATATATATATATATATATATATATATATATTTATATATATATATATATATATATATGTATACAATATATATATAAATATATATATATATATATATATATATATATATATATAATTTATGTATTTTTTTATATATATATATATATATATATATATATATATAAAAATATATATTTATATAATATATATATATTAAATATATATATATATATATATATATAATATATATAATATTATAATATATATATATATATATTATATAATATATATATATATAGATATATATATTATATATATATTATATATATAATGTATACATATATAAAGGTAGATATAAATATATACTATAAAACTAATTAAATTTATAACATCCCAAAAATCTCAAAAGCATTTCTAAAATGATTTATAAATAATATTTACAATATACAATTTAGCTACTTATAATGTAGGAATTACTACTACTACTAATATTCACTAATTTCATTTATTTGATAAAAAGTACTTTTAGAGTTTAAAAGAATAATATAAAACTTTAGAATAAACATTTATTTTTAAAAATTAAATACAATATTTTCCTAAAGTATTTAATACATTAATTTCTACAATTCAGATTAACCAGGATCAAAAATAAAAAGGTCCCATAATTTAGAATACAAAAATATAAATGGTAAAATAAATAAATAAAATATTAAAATTTTGGGGGTTTACATCCTATCCAACTTATAAAAATTTCGTCCTGAAATTAAAATAAAACTTATATATATAACAATTGAGATTTAATACAAGGGAGGGCAGTATGTCAAATTGTAACTCGGTTTTCAAATGATGGATTTGGTGGTTATCAAGGCAACCCAATTGGTGTCATATTCTACAAGATAATGTATTCCTTGTTCAAGATTGTACCAAACTTATAGAAATTGGCCAACCATGGACATCGTTGTTACAACCTTCTAAGAATAATTTCTAAGGAGGACACCAGAATATTAGACACTATTGACCGCAGTCACAGGTTCTAAGTGTGTCTAGATATTACTATAGCGCTCCTGGTCAATAGTTACTACAAAAAAGTTATTGCAATCAATATAGTCACTCTAGGGGTCATGCTTCCGACAAGATGGTAGGGACCCCTTATATGAATATAACTAAGGAGTGTCAGTTCAAAAGGATTTCTTTCCTCGTCTAACATGGGAAACTAAGAAGTGGATTTAAAGAATGTAAGGAATGAAGGATTTATGGCCAGAGTTAAGAATCTATAAAATGTGAAGACCTTACTATAGTACATGGTTAGGTAAGGGTTCGAAACCCTTAAGTAATAATGACCAGTGTGTGCGAGGTTCGTGTTTGGTGTTGTATAGGGGCATGGGCTTGCTTGATTGTACAACATATATCATAAGTGTGACGGGTCTTGCATGAATCATGTGTATTTAGTCTACTTAAGGGGAGGGGTCGATATTGGCGTGGTTAAAATCAAATAGATCAAATTTGGGCCTCTATAGTTTGTTTTGAGGAAACAATGTGTCATACACGTAGTGTAATTTAAATGGAGCACTGGAAGGTTCATTTGTGTGGGACATGGGTGTTATGTGAGTAGCATGACTAGTCTAGTCCGTGAGTATGAAGTTTGTCGAAAGGAAAAGTCTAGTGTTGTGCTTAAATGTCAAAGTCATGGTCGAGGGTATCAACTATTATGGATATGAGTAGACAATATGAACCAATGTTTTATTAGTTCTCTTGGATCAATCTATCTTAATCATTGGCTAATCCAATGAAACCTTATATTTCTTAGAGAGTCTTGCAGTATATGCACTCCAAAAACTTTCATTCTCGAAGTTAACTAAGGTTCTATTTTACAACAGAAGGAATTTGGAGATCCAATGTTGTGATCTATTAACGCAGTTATCTAACGCACGAGCAAGAGATGTCAAACGTCGTACGAAGGTAGTACTATACCTTCAACCATATGGAAGGAGAATTAGAGGACCAAGAGATGGGGACTATATGGTAGGTGTAGGGACCCGTTTCATCAGATTTGGTCTTATAGTCAAAATATGGCGTTAGGCATGGATGGGTTTAACCGGGTCTTAATGGATTCCCAAATGGGTCATCGATCTTTTATTGCACGAATCTTTGGTTTGAATCTATATTGGCTGGACAAGTCCATAAAAACCCATCTAGACCATTCCGATTAAGTTTATGGAAATCGTAGATTAGGTTCCAACACAAGTGGTTTGGCAAATTTCTCGTCGGGTGGGTAGAATAGGTTCTGTAAGTCATGAGATGCGCCTTCTGTGACTTTTGTGTTTAAGTACCACAAGAGGCCTCTCTTAAGTTTCATATTAGTGGTATGTGCGTAGAGGGCTTCGAGTAGATCACAACCATATATTGGGCCAAATAAATTGAGTCAAGGTTGGATCTCTAACTGCAGTCGGAAAGTACATCAGTGTTATGGTAAGGGTTATCGCAAGTCCCTTTTGACCCGAAAGTCGCATAATAAAAATAGAGTACAAGGGGACGTGTTTTAGTGGGACATGATATGTCTACATAAAGGTGGAGTCATCTAGGTCTTGTATATAAAATTTGTTGAAAAGTGACAGCTGGTTCGGGCTCTGAATGTTAATGTCACGGCCGGGGGACACCAAATGATCTAAGTGGAAAGTGGGAATTCATGGGTCACTAATTTATCATCCTAACGAGAACAAATTTGCTTTATTCAGTCGCAAGCTTAGTGTATCCGAAAAGGGTAGAAGGCTTACCATCTATTCACTCTTAGAGACTAGGACATGATTTTTGGATTAATGAGGTTAGAAGGATTTCAAATTCATAGTATTGTACCTCAACTTTTGATAATAAAGGATAAGGCACGATGTAATAGATAACGTGATATGGCAGATATTAGTCAAATTCGAGGATCGTATTCCGATTTCTAATAAATAAAAAACGATTGCGTACAACGACACATGGGTCGATAAAATAGAGTGATCCACATCCATAGCATACGAGAGTTATCGATGGGGTAATAAAAAGATCTCGACAACTAGGTCCTAAATTTCTATTCATGTTAAGTCGGTTAGACTATAGTCATAGGGTTTCTAATGGTGTTGAACGTGCTGCTCATGCATTGCTTGTTGATATCTAGTATAACATAATGACGGGGCGTCATGCTATAGATATTGGATAAGCTGGTGAAGGTGTTGTTCTAATGTTAAGTCACTTCTTTGATAATAGAATTTTGTACCTAGAGTAACATCTGCTGAATCTCTAATCTTGGAATTGGTGTCTACCACAGTCCTTGCAATGCTTGTCCTTGTTTTCAGTCTACTGCTTTCTTGTCTATACTGTGGGGGCCTAGTCATGTAAGGGTTGGGTTAAGGAATATGCGTTGCTAGTTAAGCCAATCATCAAGATGAATAATTAGAGGCTCACAATAATTGATTCCTAGAGATTATATAGTCTCCTAGGTTTGTGTATTAACCAAGAGTAAGATCCTACTCATTTTCAAGCTCAAATGACTAGAAGGTCACAATATAAATAAAAAAAATTTAGGATCGAGGGGAGGACAAGTAACTCTAGGCAGGGTTGTAGTCACATGGCTGGCCGACGGTAGCTACACTTGTGTACACAACTATTATAGCCATGGAAGATACTCTATATCTAACTATCAAATACGTGCATTCATCTTTCCAAAACAGTAAAAGACCAAGCAATAAAGAGTTTAAAAGATGTCATCGAATACAATTTCATGCTTCAAAGGCGAATGCATAGTTCAAGAGGAATTGTCAAGGCAGTCGCGGATGAGATCCTAGTTACCTTGATATCTCAATCCACGTGGGATAATCAAATGAAGAGCGAACCAAATGCATCAAGGTTGATCAGACCATAATACACTGATTCTGATTAGACAATATGTTAGTGGGCGTCCCCAGTATACATATTTCCTGAATAAGCTCGATAAAGATAAGCTTGCAAAACTATGCTGTAAATAGCAATATCTTTTATGGTAGTTCAAAGTACAACTACGGAAGATAATGATGAAAGCAGTTAATGGTTCAAGTTTCACAATAATCTATGTCGTGTCCGGTGTTCCTGTTTATACAGTCGTCCTACTGTCTATTGTATTAGACCTTGGTTGACCAATGGAGTATGGCCTACAAAATCTCTATATTCTAGCTTAACATATCTTCCTCTACTAGACATATTTAGTACCACTCAGTAATATTTCATTAATGGATTATAAGAACACCGGGTGATAGGCCGTGAGGCATACTACCCAACTTATAAAAATCAACTAATAGGGTGATTGAGCAATAAAACACGTATAACTAGTACAAGTCATATTCCTAACCTCTCTATTAAGCACGAAGGAAAGATACGATTTGTAGCGAAAGGAATCAAGCAGAAGGAAGTCAAGGTAATCGGATGAGAGTTAAAATTGAATTCAAGAAAGGAGGTCAACTGAGTGGATTAGATTCTAGACTCTAATCCTATCTGCAGGCTCACATCGGTACAATACGTAATTGAAGTGATAAACTTGATCTGCATGGGCCACCACAAAAAATATGTAATGTTCCAGTCCCAAAATACTTAGAACTAAGTACGTATCCATGCCAGCTGTACACATACGAAGTATACTCCAATATATGGATGCCTCGTATGTGTACATAAGCTGTGAAATGCAGTAAACAATAATAACTAAATCTCGTCCATAAAAATCAAAAGAATAGTAATATGAATCAACTCAATAAATTGTCATTCATACATGTAGTTGGGCGGAGAGAAATCCACTACCAACTATTTTAAATGAAATAAAATGTACAAGAAAATGATCGATAAAAATGGCAAGACAAACCAAGAGCAATCATCTTCGAAAGAATGGATATGATCACGGCCATGGCTAGAACACCTGCGAAACGTCACAAAGCACACACCTGGAGAGATCACCAGGTCCTTAGAGGGACGTAACAAGATACATAAAGAACATGCAACATAATTGAATATATATAATATGTCATCAATCACAAGTAAAGTAAAATAGTCCCAATTGTAATAAGATCCAATATTGTATCATCGAAACATTGGACTATCCCTACAACCAAACAAGGACAAGGGGTAGTAAACTATATTGTGATGCGACATTGTCCCAAGCTACTTATGGAACGGGGGCGATATGACATTGACGAGGGTTACCTAACCATTCTAATGTGTTTATGCGGTTAATAAAAAACCTTCAACGCATGGGTACTCAGGCTCAGGTGCAGGAAACTCAGGTATGGTCCCATCAGGATACCAGGGACCTCAAAGCATAACATTCTTCAAATGTCAGAGGTCAGCAGGAAGTCAGGTACTAGGATCTAGGACCGTATCTCCAGCGAAGATAACCGACAATAATAGGAAAGTGCATACGTGGACCATACGTTAAGGAACTGTTCTTTCCACCCAATGCCTAGTAGAGTCACATCCATGACTCCTATAGTTCTACTAACTGCCATGTCTCCTAACATTCCTCTATTAGTAGTTAGCCCTAACGCACGTGCACAGATGATCAGCCATCACGCAAACCTCTATATGCTACTCATATCACACATACCTCGTGGTACAACTATGTCAAGGTTTATGTTATACACTACAAATGGTAGTCCCTTAACTCTAGGCCCATATGCAATCAAAGGATAATAAGCAAAGTAAAGCTAATATAACTAAGCAGACAATAAATTAGGAACTGTAATAATGGTACAGCTACAAGAACTGGAAATAAGTAAACAATGATATGCAATAATAAAAATGCAGACTAAATATAAGCAGTAAATATGGCAAGGTATCTTGCCTGAGGTTGTGTGCAAAAGAGTGACGTCAAATAGCTCGAACCGTCAGAATAGCAAAGCGATGAAAGCCAAATCCCGCATACATCCTCGGATGCTGAAATAAACACCACGAACGTGTTCGGAATATAAGATATGTCTAAGATACGCCTGTCCAAAAGTCCAATTCTGGAACAGAGGAAAAATCATAATTTCGGATCAAAATAATGTCCGCCGTTGGACCCGTTTTACACCGAAACGCGTGCCAGAACCTACGATCTCTAAAGTCGTCAAACTATATGTCAACAGGTCCATTTTGAGGAGACGAACTCAACAATATGTCTAATTTGGATTTCGATGAGCCGTGCACAAATTTGCCCGTTGGAGCGGGTCGCAGGTCCGCCAAATAGGCGTTCCGATCAACCTTCTCAGAGTCGGACCAAACATGGCATACAGGACCAGAAAAATGATACGGTCCTGCTGGCACAAGTTTCATTTCGATTCGACGAACATGTAAAAAGTAATTAGGGAATTTGCAAAGAGGCCGATACGGTAAATTTCGACGGATATGTGTCAAATTCGTCGTACACACGCAACCAATTTGAATTCCGTCAAAGCCCACGCGTCCGTAAAGTCGATACGCACCTTTTGATGCTTTCGGTTCGTGACCACGTCCCACTGTTTGGCGGGACGCACGTTGTATCGGAGATTTTTTATTAAATTTTAGTTTTCGAAATAAGGTTTTTCCTGATTTTTGAAATTAAATAACTTCGCACACACTGAATGAAATCATGATCTACATGATGGGATTTATTCGTGTATATGTTGTCTAGGTCTGTCTTGAATTAGATTTCCTAAATATCTAATGTTTTATGAGAAATTAGCCTTCCAAACAGTGCCTTCAACTCGTACTCTGTATCATTTCGAAACAGTTTTTGCCAATTGTGGCGTCGATTTCTCGGACAATCTAACGTGATTCATTCAAAACTAATCAAAGGGACTAGAAGGGGTTAGGGTTGTGTTCAAACCAGTGCAATTGGTTCACAAAGTGGTGGAGCGATGCGAGAAATTTTTGGCCATGAAGATGGGTTCGTCGCTACCCCTGTTACTGCCTTTGCTTCCATTGTTGCCTGTTGTGCGCTGTTTGGACAGCTTCCGGTGAGTCGGGGCAGCGCACAGGAAGTTCGGAGGGGGTGCACGGAGGCAGGGGCTAGCTAGGGTGCGAGTAGCGTTGGCAGGGGGTTAGGGTTTTGGAGGATTTTCTGAATTCTTCTGTACACATGCATACATATAGTCGGGTTGCTTAGTTTTTGCTGGGAGGGCTCGGGTGAACAGTGCCACCCCCCCCCCCCCCCCCCCCCCGCGGTACTATTCACCTAGGTTATTTTTAATTTATTTTTTGTTTTTAAACAACTTCTATTCCTATTAATAAATAATATTTTAAATAAAAAAATGCCAAAAATCTGAAATAAATTTAATACATTCATGAAATCTCTAATATATATATATATATATATATATATATATATATATATATATATATAATATTGGAGATTTCATGAATGTATTAATATATATATATATTAAATATATAAATATATATATATATATATATATATATATATATATATTTAATATATATATAATATATATATATATATATATATATATATATATATATATATATATATATATATATATATATTTATATATATATATAAAATATATATATATATATTTATATATAATTTTTTTTAATATATTTATATATATATATATATATATATATAATATTTATATATAATTTTTTTAATATATTTTTATATATATATATATATATATATATATATATATATTTTTATAAAATATATATATATATATTTATATATATATATATATATATATATATATATATATATATATATATAAAATATATATATATATATATATATATATATATATATATATATATATATATATATATATATATATATATATATATATATATATATATATATATATATATATATATATATATTTATAAAGGTAGATATAAATATATACTAAAAAATCCAATTAAATTTATAACATCCCAAAAATCTCAAAAACATTTCTAAAATTGTTTTATAAATAATATTTACAATATACAATTTAGCTACTTATAATGTAAGAATTGCTACGACTACTAATATTCACATAATTTCATTTGTTTGATAAAATGTACTTTTAGAGTTTAAAATAATAATATAAAACTTTAGAATAAACAATTTTTAAAAATAAAATACAATATTTTCCCAAAGTATTTAATACATGAATTTGTACAATTAAGATCAATCAGGATCAAAAATAAAAAGGTCCCTTAATTAGAAATACAAAAAATATAAATGGTAAAATAAATAAATAAAAATATTAAAATTTTGGGGGTTTACAGAGGCCCAAGACCACTGGCCCTCGCCAGGCTCTGGAAGGAACTCCTTTCGTCGCTCAAGACGGTGACCAAGGCTCCTATGCGGTCTCGCTTCGAACCGCAGAGGACCCCGCTGTCCCCAAATCCAGCAGAGGAAAATACTACGATGCTAGATTATCCGGGGTACAGGGAAATCCATGCGATCAAAGAAGAGACCGCATAAGACCGGCGACCGCAGGCAGGCGGCCTATGCGGAAGCCAATCCCGACCGCAGACAGGGTACCCTATGCGGCCCCGATAGAAGCTCCATCTTAGATCGCATCTCATGCGAGACAGACCCCATGCGGCCCAAAGAGAACATTAAAGGTTCCAAGATGGACTCTTCCTACTACACACCTTTGGGTGCTAAGTCGAAGAAGTCTAGGGCAGTACGGGCTCAACAAGCCCAGCGAACTGTCCAATCTGCTGACCATCAGCGGGTACCGTTAGTCGTTACACGGGCCCCTGATGGAAAGTTGTATAGAACCTCCCACGTCCTGCCCTCAACGGCAAACGGACAGGGTAGGTCCCAAGAGTCTCCCCACAATGATCTAGAGCAAGTGCTTTTACAAGCCTTAGATCAGAGAGCAAACATGATACCTACACACCCGTGTGCCCGGGATACTCGGGCCCACAAAACAGATGCAAAGGTAGATCAGTCTGCTCTCGACTTGTGAGATGTGCTCATCCACAACGCAAGAAGAGAGAGGCAACCTTGGCGTACGGTAAGCCCTCTCTAGGACATCACTGTACCCAAGTCATTATCAACAGCTGCTGCAACAAGTCGACAACACCTAACGACCGATAGTCCGTCTTCCAACGAATGCACCAGACCGCACCTGTCCGACGGCAACTCAGAAAACAAGTACAAATTTCGGAAGACGAGGAATTTCCTTTCGCCTCCTGTAATTCGGCTCGGAAGGTTCCTGCCGGCAAGGGAGGAAAGAAGACAGGCTCCTCCAGCTTGGCAACCTCAGCCAGCACGGCAAGGAACTCTTATATGAAGGATTACCGTCGACGATCACAGGGGGTGTCTACCAAGGCACCCGTTCAAGAAAGAGGCTTCCAACACCCGGGGGTTCATCCTCAACGTCGTGGGGGATGAATAAAGCCGTGGGTAGTAGTCCCCTGAACGTATACGACAACCCGGTGTTCCAAGAGGATGCGCAGGGGGTAGAGATCTACTAGAATTATGCAACAGACTTGAACGTCCCCGAGGGTGACCGCCTTCGCCAAGACGATACAGCTTCCTGTTCAGGGGGTAGCACCCCTTCCGAGTTCGAGGAGGAGAAAATTTCGACGTTCCCCGACGATTTCTCTGTACGAAAGTACGACACGGAAAGCACAACCTCTACGGTCCCCTCCGTCTCTCCCCATGTGCGGACAATATTTATGGCCGAAGATGATCACGAAGGGCCTAGTGATCGACAACGTCTAGAAGCGCTTGAAGCCATGATCCTAACCTTGGTCAAGTCAGTAGACGAGATCAAGGCTATCTTGTCGACTCAACCATCAAGGACACTTGGACAAACAAGCTTGGGCCCCGCAATCAACGCGGACTCAAATACGACCGCTCCTCCTCTGGGCGACAATCCTCCTGGAATATCTTCTCCCTCAGCTGTAGATGAGGCCAAGGAGGCAAGGAGAGAAGTCCAGGAGCTTCGAGCAATGTTCAATGCCCGAGACTCCTTCCGGGACCTCAGAATACGGCAGCCGTATCCCATTACATGGAGAGACGTTCCTTTTTCTCTGTGGTACATACAGTTTCATATCGATTCATATGATGGAAAGACCTCTGCTAGCCGGTACATGACTTATTTTGAGGTCACAACAGATCACTTGCCGCAAAATAACGCCATCTTCACACGACTATTTATCGGAGCATTGGAGGGAATCGCGTTCGACTGGTACTGCAACCTCCCGGACAACTGCATCCATTCCTTTGATGGCTTCAAACACATGTTCCTAGAGAGGTTCTACGAATTAGGGCAAGATGTGACAATATCGTCTCTCATGGACGTCATTCAGGTAGAAAGGGAGCTGACAAGAAACTGCATCGAGCGGTTTTGCCAATCTGCAATGAGATTGCCCTAAGGCAATCCGAAAAGCTCTTAAATTGAAATCTGCCAAAAGAAGTTGCTCCCCGCAATCAGCCTCTGGATGGGCGAAGATAAATTCAGGGATTGGACAACTTTCATCATAACGCTACAAATGCGGTGACAAAGTTAAAAAAGGCTCGCCAGCTGGGATTACACATTCCAGATGGAGAGGACAAGGGCAAACATTCTAGTACCACCTCCAATAACAACAACAGCAGCGGCACCAACAATAACCGGGACACCAAAGGCAAACAGGCCATGGTCACTGGTACAACCAAAAAGTCTGAACAAAAGCAAATGAAAGTTTCGAGGCCCAAGGAGACATACTCTTTTGAAGATAGCCATGTCAAGCCTATCTTTGACATGCTCCTGCAGGCGGGTAGGATTCGACTCCGTGATGTAGAGCATGAGCCTCGAGTGGCAGAGATCGAGGATCCAAAGTATTGTCACTTCTACCGCTATGTCCACCACCCCACACAGGAGTGCTTCACATTAAAGCGGTACATCCAGAACCTCATCAACTCCAATGCTCTGTCGCTGGATTTTGAAGAGGTTACTGTGGCTACAAACATGGTATCCGTTCACTTCGACGACTTGCCCCCAATGAAAACTCAAGACGCGGCAGTACCCGTTCCCCGGGCAATGATGGAGGTTACTAACTTTCCACCTGTACGGGACCAAATGACTGGATTGGTGTCTCTCACCACGTCACTAGAAGAGGTCTTATGGGTTCATCCGGACTTAGTGCCCGAAGTTACCCAGGCGGTACCATCCTCAACTTGTAAAAAGAAGGGCGAAAAGTCCAGATCCTGCCACACAATCTCGACCGAAGCTCGGGAAGCGGCGGCTATTGTTACCCGGTCTGGCGCACAATCCCAGCCCACTCTGGGTAAGTCAGTCGAGGACCCTCAACCGACAACACTACCTGCTACCGATGTTCCGGGACCATCTTAGCCTCCACCGGCAGACAAATCCAAGCCGAAGGAAACCCGCTTCGACAGGCCGCTTCGTAAGGACACACTTCAGGGGCTGGAGAGACCTTACAACTTTGACATACTAGCACAACTGGCTAATACGCCAGCAAAGTTGTCATTATACGAGCTCCTAAGGCTCTTCAAGGATATTCGCGTCGCATTGAGCGAAGCACTCCTGAATGCTGACACCTACTTAGCTCAGGTCAAGCCTACAGGGAAAGACTCATCAGCAGATCTCCAGGCGGCAATTATGCAGATGTAATGCCCAACAACGTATTTACCCCATAGGATATGTTAATCAAAATTAACTTGCATGATTGCCCTTTGTACTACACTGGATACATAGGCGGCATCAAGGTGGATCGGATGCACATCGATCCTGGCTCGTTAATAAACATCATCTCGAAAAGCTTGCTTCAACACCTGGGCATCCCTATGCACCGGCTAGCATCGACCAGTACTGCCATTAATGGTTTCAACTCGGAAAGAAGCTATTCCCTGGGAAAGATTCGCTTGAAATCTCAGATCGATGACCTGAAGACGGAGGTTACCTGCTACGTCATAGACGCAGATACATCCTACAATATCCTCTTGGGGCATCCATGGATACATGACTATATGATCGTGTCGTCCATGCTCCACCAGTACTTCAAGTATGTCAGTAAGTACGGCTTCGTAAAGACGGAATTCGCCAACGTCGATCCCTTCAAAGGGGTTGAGTCTTACTATTCTTCTGAGGCTGGTCTATATGAAAAATCTAAAAAGCACACAATTGACGAGGGGACATAAAATGAACTGTTGGCCACAACAGGGCCAGAAGAAGCTCTAAAAATCCGTCTCCAGGCCCGTAAACTGGGAAAAACTGCACCCCTTGTCGCAACTTTGCATAAAGAAGTGCTCGGTCCCTCGCCCCAACTGCACAGTTGGAACCGATGGTCATCCGACTCCCGAGGTCTAGCCAGGAGCCAAAACCCGTCATGCAGTCGATGGTGATCCAATTGTCGAAATCCAATCAAAGGCGAACGGAAGATGCAAGATCCTCTGTGGAGCAGATGGTAATTCGATTGCCGAAATCCAATCAAAGGCGAACGGAAGATGTAAGGTCCTCTTTCGAGCAGATGGTTATCTGCCTCCCCAAGACGAGTCGACAGCCAAGTATTGATTCGAGACCCTCAGACAAGTCGATGCCACGAGCAGAACCCATTGTGGTCAACCTGCCCAGGATGTCACCCCAGCCTCTTATCACGCAGGGGGTAGCTAAAGAGAAGGCTGAACTGACAAAATATCTGGTTGCACACGTTAATACTCCCTCTGCCGATGATGTAATTCCTTTAGACAAGATACCTTATTTCATCAATAAAAGGTTACTTTTGAACTATCCTGAGCGCAATAAGCTTAATCTGATGTATGTTATGGAGCACGGTCTGGGCATTATCCTGTACACATAGAGGTGCCTACTTCCTAGTCCGAGGCAGAAGAAAAGGCTATCACATAATCATCTTCGGTCAAAAAAAAGTTTCTTAACCTTTCATGCCAGAAGAGTTCAATTTCGAACCCGACACTGGAAGATTGCCGCTTTACCTGTATAGTTCCCGAGCCAAGTACTTCATGCAAAAGCAGGGGTACGATATAGAGACTACCCCAGGCTTGAACTACGGCAACGGTCGACGATTGCCTCTGCAGTTGCCAGTCCCGGCTGGAAAATCTTGATATTATTACAGCGTCCAGACACGATCTAGGTTATGTTACACCAGCAACAATGCCCGACAGCTCCGATGAGGAATGCGAGTGGCATTCTCACTCGTCTGAATCACCCACTTAAGATTTCGATGATAGCATTGGGGATATATTCAGGCAAACACTGTCTGTTAACATGGCATCCGTCAACATTCAGGAAGAAGACAAAGATCTACCAAATTCCTTGAATTGGATCCATGGGTCTACCAGCTGGATGAACAATGGGAGAAGCACTTTGAATAACGAGACCCTTCCAATAAAGATGAGGTCATGCAAGTTGACCTCAATGACGAATCCTCCTCAAAGCCGATCTTCATCAGTAAAAGCATGACGGACGATGAGCAGGAGTCGTTGTTGCAACTCGTCAGAGAATATGTCGACGACTTCGCTTGGAGCTATGAAGATATGCCAGGGCTAAACCTCGATATCATACTTCACAAGCTCAATATTCATCCAGATGCAGAACCAGTCAAACAACAGCAACGGCGGTTCCATCCAGATATCATGAATTCCATCAAAGCTGAAGTAAACAAGCTTATAGCTAGCAGCTTCTTCCGTAAGAAGCGACACCCAGACTGGATAGCTAATAGAGTACCTGTCATCAAAAAGAACGGAAAGATCCAAATTTGCATCGACTTATGTAACTAGAATGCGGCATGTCCTAAGGATGAATTCCCTCTTTCTATCACAAACATATTGATCGATAATACGTATGGCTTCAAGCGCATGTCTTTTATGGATAGCTTTTCGGGATACAATTAAATCAAAATATTTCCTGATGATGAGAAGCATACGTTATTTCGAACACCGATCAACGTATATTGTTACACAGTCATGCCCTTCGGCCTAAAGAACACCGGTGCTACATAACAACGAGTTAAGAGTGTCATCTTCAAAGACCACTTGCACAAGACGGTGGAGTGTTACATTGACGACATCATCGTCAAAAGTCGCTCCAAGGATGACCACTTACACAATTTGAGGACAGTGTTCGACCTCATGCGAGCGCACAATCTGAAGATAAATTCTACCAAATCCTTTCTGGGCGTGTCCAGTGGAAAATTCTTAGGCTTTGTCATTACCTCCATGGGTATTCACATAGACCCCGATAAGACAAAAGTAATCCTGGAGATGAGTCCACCGAGGAACCTTCATGAACTCCGAGGCCTTCAGGGAAGACTAGCCTACATCAGGAGGTTCATATCTAACCTGTCAGGACGATGTCAACCATTCACACAACTCATGAAGAAAGGCGTCTCTTTCATATGGAATGAAGAATGTCAACGTGCCTTTGATGACATTAAGGAATACCTATCGAATCCGTCAGTTCTGGTAGCCCCGATCGTTGGAAAGCCCTTCTTGCTCTATGTACGGGCAATGGGACACTCCTTTGGTGCTTTACTGGCGTAGAACAATGACGTGGGGCATGAACAAGCCATCTATTACCTCAGCCGAATGATGGTGGGGACGGAGCATATGTACACCGCCGTAGAGAAGGAATGCCTTGCTTTGGTGTTCGCCATTCAGAAAATACGACACTATGTAACAGACAGACCATCCCTGTTGTCTCACGAGTCAACTCCCTCAGGGTTCTCATGACCAAACGAGGCGTACTCAGTTCTCGTCTAGCTACCAGGGCGATATTATTGTCCCCCTACGGCATGGTTTTTGTTCCATAGAAGGCTGTCAAAGGTCAAGCCTTGGCTGAATTCTTAGCTTCCCATCTAGGCTCAGAAACAGATAAAATCTATAAAAAAATCCCAGACGAAGTCATCAACTCAAACATGACTTCACATGATGCCGTTTGGAGAATGTTTTACGACGGTGCTTCAAGAATGGGGCCCCAAGGTGATTTCGTCGCTGGAGTCAGGATAGTATTAATTTCGTCCTCTGGATTGGTAGTCAATCGGGCGTACTCTCTCACAGAGCCCGGTTCAAATAATATTGCCGAATATAATATTCTAGTCATCCGGCTCCGACTCGTAAAAGAAGTGGAGGACAATACCTAGAAGCGTATGGTGACTCGTAGCTGATTGTTAATCAAATCCGAGGCTCATACAAGGTCCACAACGAAGACCTGATTCCTTATCATCAGACAGCGATTGCCATCATTGCAACCTTGGAGTGGTTCTTTATATAACATGTTCCTAGGCTCTAAAATATTGAAGCCGACACCCTAGCAGGCCTCGCCGCTTCCTTGGCAGTTCCAAATTATGCTCACTATCTAGTCAACGTGACATGCCATGAGCTGATCTATCCCAAAAACAATGTTCAACTAGGTACGAGTTACTCCACCCAGATAATCAATGACATACAGGACTGGAGACTCCCGTTCATCGATTTTGCAGTCTACGAAATCCTACCAGAGAATGTGAAAGAAGCAACTTCAATCAGAAGGCGTTCTCACATATTCTTTTATGATACAAAAACAAAAATGCTACATCGACGATCCTACGACGGACTACTGCTACGTTGCGTATCAAATACAGAAGCCAAAGAAGCCCTACATGAGGCTAACGATGGCGTTTGCGGGGCTCACCAACCTGGCCTGAAGTTGCAGGACCGTCTCCGCCGAATAGGCTATTACTGGCCTATAATGGTAGTAGATGCGGTCGATTATGCAAAGAATTGTAGAGCTTGTCAGATCTACGCAGACTTCATACAGCAACCATCCAAATTCTTGTACTCAACAGTGGCCTCTTGGCCATTTAAAGCATGGGGAATGGACATTATCGGCCCAATCACCCCGTCGTCATCCAAGGGACACCGGTTTATACTTGCAATCACCGAATACTTCTCCAAGTGGGTGGAAGTTGTTCTGCTTGCAGAGGTAAAGACATCAAACATGATTAGTTTCGTAAAACATCACGTCATCTACCATTTTAGACTGCCCCAGAGGATTATTCATGATAATGGTCCTCAGTTTGCAAGCCATGCTTTCTATTAATTCTGCGACAAAATCGAATTCAGAATGTGGCTTCAATGGCATAAAACCCATTGGCTAACGGTATGGCTGAAGCTTTAACAAGACCATAATCAAGCTTCTCAAAAATTTCATGTCTTCGAACAAGTGCGACTGAAATGAAAAGCTGGACGAATGCTTATGGGCATACCGTACTACAATTCGGACGGCTACAGGAAATACATCGTTCTCTCTAGTTTACGGGAGCGAGGCAGTTCTCCCATTGGAGACCCAGATCCCCTCACTTTGCGTGGCCCTTACCTACCGATTAATATCGGACGATAACTACCGTCGACGGCTAAAAGAACTGGAAGCCCTAGACGAGAAGTGTTTACAAGCTCAACAAAGCATCGAGCTCTATCAAGCACGCATCTATCGAGGTTTCAACAAGAAAGTCAAGCAGAGAATATTCCAAGTAAGTGAGCTCATCTTGGCCGTTCGTAGAGCGATGGTCATGACTCACAAAACTGCCCATAAGTTCCAGCCCAAATGGGAGGGCCCATTTGTCATCGAGACCGTATTCTCCAACGGCACATACCAGCTCTTAAAACAAAATGGAGACTTGCTTATGATGCCCATAAATGGCAAGTTTCTGAAAAAGTACTATGCTTAAAGACATGCTCGTACTTCCTTAACTACTAAAACTCCTAGACTGTCGAGTTATGTACACCAAGTACCTCTGAAATTAAACTCTACTAGCTTTGAGTGGATTCGCATCGTATCTCCCTGGGTGACAAGTCATGTATACTAATACCTCTAAACTTCCACTCTAATGCTTCACCCCTCCAGAGTCTGCCAGGTTTTTTTTGCCGCCTCTGAGCAAACTTCCTGGTTTTGATTATCGTATACCACGTCCATATTATCTCTGATATAGATAATCTCTTAACTTAACAACTGTACCCAATCTGGAATAAAGCCACAGTGTTAAGGCCTCAGAACCTATCACGTCTATATTATCTCTGTTAGGTTTTGTTTCAAAATATATTACTCATACCACCGGGGTACAAAAGGGTAATAGGTCCACCAAAAATTGTTCAAATCTATTACTCGTACCACCGGTGCATAAAAGGGTAATAGATCCTCCAAAAATCGTTCAAATCTATTACTCGCACCACCAGTGCACAAAAGGGTAATAGATCTACCAAAAATCATTCAAAATTTATTACTCGCACCACAGGTGCACAAAAGGGTAATAGGTCCACAAAAGTCCCCCAGTGGAATGTCCTCTGCCAGCCACAAATGCTGTATTAGGCCCTTTAGTACAAGTACCCCAGATGTCATAAGCAAAGAATGAAGTTAATGTACACTTTTATTCATGGGAGTACGTCCCCAACCATTTCTATGAAAAAAGATAGAGAGGCAGAAGACCTACTACAACTACGTCTGCTCGTCAGCAACACATAATTCAGTGAGTATCGCCTCAAGCTGCGCCGTTGAGCGGTCGATCTTCAATTTGGCCCGACGTTCAGCTTCTTGGACCAGCTTTGCAGCATCCTCAAGATATGCATGAGCATGCCAATTGTCCTCTACTTTTTTCAACGTACCCTCCAGAGCAGCAGAGACCCGTGTGACCTTGTTGGTCTCTTCATAAATCAGCTCTCTCTCTCTCGACGTGTAGCTTGGAGCTCAGCCTCCAGGGACGCCAGCTTAGCCTGGAGTTATAGGATCTGCTCATTAGTTTTGGCAATCACACGAGTTGTGGCCTCCTCACGAGTTAAGCAATCCTCCCCCTTATGGCTTAACTTGTCATACTTTAGAGACAGTTTCTGAAGATCTTTCTCTAAAGCGGGTTTGGTCGTCTCCCGTACGGCCTTCACCTTCTCCAAGGCCATTAGGAGGAAGGCATGCTCCTGGTCCACCGTAAGGGGCATGTCAACTTGTCATAGTTTCTGCAGTTGGGCCAGCCGCTGATCAGCCTCTACCAGTTTATGCTCAAGTAAATCAGCCATCCCTTTTTTATCTGAGAGCGTTCTCAACAGTCCAACTTGGCTGCTTACATAATGACGGGCCACGGCAAACGACGTTCCTCTTCGTAAAGCAGCATCGACCCCCATTTTAAATGGTGGTAAAAGCTCTCGATTATATCCTTTGATGATTCGTCTACGTTCTCCAAAGAAGAGGGAGTCAAAGGAATAGCAGCCGAGGGAGCTGAAGATGTCTAGGAAGGTGGCACAACAAAGCTTGACGACCTTGTCAAAAGGAAAAAAAACTTCGAGCGATAAGATTCTCGTGCAGCTGCAATCTCTTCCTCTGCGGTACGAAGGAGCCGGAGCCTAGGCAACTCGGAGAGCTCGATTTTCGGGGAAGGGGCAACATCAACCGACCCCGCATCTACCGACCCCGTGTCTACCGATGTGGGCGTAGGAACCACAACCTCTGCGACCGGCATTTCTAAGATGCACACCTCCATACTCAACTCGGTGGAGGGCCTCTTGACTTCATCCGGAAGGGGAGGAGGTACACTTCTTCTGTGTATAAGGTCAACCCTGGTGTCCTCTTCTACCCCTTCTTCTATGACCATGTCTGCCATCAACAGTGAGGAGGCAGGCCCTATAGTTCCAGAGCAACCAACAATCAGCTTGACTCGAAGGATATGGAGTTGGAGCAAAAAAA
Organism: Iris pallida; assembly: GCA_029216955.1. Taxonomy (NCBI): domain Eukaryota; kingdom Viridiplantae; phylum Streptophyta; class Magnoliopsida; order Asparagales; family Iridaceae; genus Iris; species Iris pallida. Next base: position 35,417,193 of record JANAVB010040619.1, read on the forward strand.
TCTCCTCATTGGTAAGAATATGACATAGCTTACCAGGGGAGGGCGACAGAGATCGGGGCTCATTCAGGGCAATCACAGCTCCTTCCGTTACCTCCATATCCTTTGTGACTTCAACGATAGTACTCGAGCCCCCTACGTCTGCCTCTCTAGCCCTAGTTGCTCCGAAAAGAGATGTAGCTGTATCGGCGCCAATCTGTTGAGACCCCGCAATCCCATGATTAGGTCCCGCAAGACTGGCACCTTCCCTGACCGGGGTGTCTGTAGTCGGCACCAGAGGGAGAATCTCATAGAGAACATCGGGTTACGGAAGGTTTATTCCTTCCTATGCCTGTAAAGAGGAACATTCAGATAATGTCCCAAGAGTAGCACTGGGGTTTGTCATGAAAGAGCTTACCCCCGAGTTGACTTCGGCATCACTGTCCCCTTCCTCGACGACAGGCCCACGGACATTAACCACGACCCGCTTCTTAGAATGAGGCCTATCGGTGACAGAGGGACCATGCATGTTCTGCTTACACAAAGGACTTGGTACGGGAGAAGGTGAACGCATCGCCCAAGGTCTTGCAGGGAGCAGCAAATCATCAGAGTCATTCTCTGCCTCCATACTAGTTGAACCCGAGTCAGAAGCCTTCATCTTCCCCCTCCTTGTCCTCTTGCAGGATTCCCTACACCGTTCCTCCAATTTAGTGCCAGTAATAAAAGTGGTATTTGGATCGAAGTCGCTATGGGGACCATTCATAGATACGTAATGAAGGCACGCCATGTATGAAATACGCCCGGAGGTCTTAGTGTCAGGCAGGTAGAAGCTGGCCTGGGTGTGGATCACAGAATAGTAATGCCAAGCCCGAATGCCATCCAGGACGCTGCCTTCAAAACCCAGGCAGGGACAGGGGTTGTCCAAAAATAATTGACTATACCCTAATTGTCGAGAGTATCGGCTTGGTAAGTAAGGCTCTAAGAAATTGATATTGCAGTTGCGGTATACTAGATGTGACGGGCGGATATTCTGCAACCAGATGAACATCTTCTCAGGCAAGATCTGAGAAGCAACAGCGCTATCATGATACAGGCGGCCTATTTCTTCGTCGATAAAAGGTCAGAGTGACACGAAAAAAAATATTTGTCCAGCCGTGCAAATACTGTTCGATAGTCGGGTACAGTAGTGCAGGTCCAAGGCATGTCGTAATACTGATAGGTAAATGCATCGCCACTTATCGCGTTACCTTCGGGGCCAGGCCCCATCAAAGAGGGGCAGTGCATCAACAGCCATCCCATCAGATAATGGTAAGGCACCTTAACCCGGCTGAAGGCCTTCATAGTTTCACAAGTAATGACTTTTATCATAAAAGTACGAAGACCACGATGAATACTACACACTATAGCCGGGAGTAGAGCCAGCCTACCTCCGAAAAATAACTTGACTGCAGGAAGGATCATATTATAGTAGATTCTCTCAATGGAACCTGAGCCCACTGAAACCACACAGGTCCTCAGCCATATCATCAGGAACCCGACCAGGATAGCCTTATCGGACAAACGTTGGCTATCATAATAAATATAACTGAAGGTGTCGCTCAAGCTCCCGAATCTGTCACCTGTAGGTCTGGCCCGCTTGGTGTCTCGTACCCGAGTATCCACCCCCTCCTGAGTCTGAGAGCTCCGAGGGGCAACCCGGCCTGAGAATCCAAGGTTGAATAGGTAACTAATCCAAGCCTTGGTCTGGGGAAGGTGCCCTTCAGAGCTTTCGTCTTTTTTTGGACATTTGCTGACAGGTGCTATGATGACATAGAACTTTTCTATATATAGCAAGAAACCCGGGGAACCGCCGCTCTAGTTCCTCAAATTCTTTATTTGTTAGGGTATACTCCTCGTAAACCTCATCTCCCCAAGGCAACTTGGAAACATCGTGCATCTCGTGGAGTGCGAGCCCCATCTCTCCACCAGGAATAAAGAAGGTCCCAGTATGACAGTTATACATCAAGGAGGGCTATGAATAGCTTTGGGTTCATAGATAAACCGTAATATGTGCACCTTATGGCGTAGTAGAGGTCGATCTACTGCAGAATGTCCATATATTCCGTCAGGATCCAGGTCGTCAGGTTAACCCACGGAGGGAAAAGATGTACCCAGTTCAGCAGCGATAACTTGCCTGTGGGGTATGACCCTTTACGAGCAAGCCAATTCAAGAAAGTGTCAGCCTAGGAAAATTGGATATTGGGCTTCAATTCATTGATAAAACTATCGGGGGCCAGTCCAACAATGGAGTAGCTGATTGTCTCTTTGACCGCGACCATTGTCCGCACATATTTATTTTAGCGGATATGGCCTACAATAACTCCATGTTGATCCTGAGTTACGGGACCCGACATTTTTCTATCAATGGGCACTATGTTGAAACCTGATAAAGGGCAGCGGCGTTCCATCAAGGGTATGTGAATCACTACCCAGTGGAAGAAAAATCCCAGTTCTCGGATATTTCTATTTTGTATGGGTCCGAGATGGTCAGGGCATCCCCGAACAAAAACATAGGCTTCAAATGAATGCCTCCCAGTATCCAAGAGTTCATCATGCCGAGTAAATAGAAATACGACTGGCTTCGAACCTCCTTCAACCTGGCTTCAGATTGGCCTCTGGTAATTTGAGTTGACACATCTTCGACTATGTGGTCAAATTTGACACCTAGAGCGGCCTGAGCATACCCTATCAAACCCCCCCCCGAAGGAGCCATAGGCAAAGTCATTGCAAAGGTCAAAGAAAGAAGATAGTCAGAAGAAAACAAAAGGAATGGATTCCTTTTCAACTATACGGCCTAATCAGGCAGAGCCTATGCGGCATGGTTATGAAAAGACTGTATGTGGCTCAAATCAGGGGATGCATATACGGCACAGATATGAGGAGAGCACATACGGCTCAAATCAGCTGATATATATGCGACCTAGTCAGATAGAGCCTATGTGAACCACCTATGGGGAGGGTACATGTGGCTCAATCATGTGACACCTATGCGGCTCAGTCTATGCGGTCCGGGCACACAAAGCACATGCGGTCCGGTGAGACAGGGAACACATGCCCTGTGGAAGCCCGACTGTGCACAAAAGGCGTTGAAGCCAAAGCAGTCAGACCGGTGCATAAAGCATGTGACGTGGCTATTAGAGTTCAAATGTTTATTCTCTCACCATCCTTACCCTTGATAGTAGTCTGTACGTCTGGAAGAAAGGAGGGTAAGTTTGCAGTTCTAGATGAAGAGGCAGGCCCCTTCTCTTTGTCAGTAGCGCTTGCTGATTTGGAAGCTTTGGGGGCCATGGTTAACTAGAGAAGACAAAGGCTAGGAAGCAGAAAATGAAAGAAAGAAAGACGAAAGAAAGCAGGGGGAGTTCTCTCACTACTATATGGCCTGCATTTATTGGCTATCAAAAAGCGTAAACAGATAGACACTTCTTTGTTTATCGCGCCCATTAAAGATAATGATGACCCTCGAGATTTTATCCTTCATAACTATCATGAAAAAGATATCCCCAGATATAAAAAACAAATTAGAGCTTTAAATGCAGTAGTGATAGCCTGGACAGCCTAGATAAGACTTCTCTGCGGCTCAAATTCTTATGCGTATATCCATGCTTCTTATTCAAAGTATTCTAAAATTTATAATTTGAAAACTTTGAAGCGGGTCTTGTAGAAGCATGAAAGAAATGGAGTTCATGCGGATAATCATGACCGCATAGGCGTTATGCGGCCTAGTTGATCCGAACCGCAGAAGGAAGGCTCCTATGACAACTCCCCGGTCAAGTTGATTATGGTCGCAGAAGGAAGGCTCTTATGACAACTCCGCGGTCAAGTTGATTCAGGCCGCAGAAGGAAGGCTCTTATGACAACTCCGCGGTCAAGTTGATTCAGGCCGCAGAAAGAAGGCTCCTATGACAGCTCTGCGGCCAAGTTAATCCAGGCCGCAGAAGGAAGGCTCCTATGACAACTCTGCGGCCAAGTTAATACGGGCCGTAGAAGGAAGGCTCCTGAGACCATTATGCGGCCAAGTTGATTTAGGCCGCAGAGGAAGATTCCTGTGACAACTATGCGGCCAAGATGAGGCAGGGATATCATTCGGCCAAGGGAGATTGCGACCAATTTTCGAGCCGCATGAGCCTTATGCGGTCCAAAATTCTCCAAGCTCCCTCAACAGATTAATTCTACTTTGTGGTATGACACATGGCAAATTGACAAAGTCTCATAGCACCCAGATATGTTGCAAACAAATCTCAACAGACACCCAGCTGGCAGCTAAAGACTGGATCTTGGTGCACTGTTACGGCCACGTGGCTACTTGACCACCTATGCGACCCAAAATATGCCTCATCCAGAAACCTCTATAAATAGTAAGGTACCACACCCTTACAAAGGGGCTGGAAAAATTAATAGCATTTTTTCAAGAGCAAAGACTGCATCCCATAGTCCAAGGAGTAAGGCAGAGTTTCTATACTTCTTCCGAGCCTCCACCGTCACCCCCAGAATCTAAACTAAACAATTGTACTTAGATTGTTTCGTAGGATTTCTTTCTAGGCTCTCTTTTGTACTTGCGAGTTTGTAATCAAATCTAGTTCCTCTGTAGTTCTTATTTTTTTATAATTAATGGCAAACAGTATATATAAGGGGGCGGAAGCAGAAGAGCAGAATGGATGATAAAAACCTTGAATTTATTTAAGCACAAAGTAGTAGTACAAAGCACACGATTAAGAGCACTCTTGCAGAAAGGAAGGAAATAGAAAAAACTGAACTTAAAATTGCTCACCAAGAAAGAGGACGCAGTCTCTTATTTATATATAAATCATTCATTTAATAAGTCCGCCATCTGCCGGTCACCAGGCCATCTGTCGGTACCAAAGCTGATATGTTGGTAGAGGAGCGTCAGTCGACTTTACTTTAAGAAAAGTAAAGGAATCGTCTTTACTTTAAGTCTCTTCTAAACATTTTGTCGACTTTACTTTATGTAAAGTAAAGAAATCTTCCTAAAAGCTTTGTCGGCCATAAAAAAGGGTCACGAACGGGCCACGTTTTATTGGAACTATTCTCCTCCATCTTTTGCCTTCTTCTTCTGTTCTTCTATATTTGAAGATGATGACTCGGCACATAATAGAGTCAAAGCCTTTTGGTACATAGTATCAAAATCTTCCTCCTCATCTAGATTTTGAGAGTCCTCCAATGGGATATCAGGCTGAACTGGAACAATATCTTCCATATTAAAATCTGCAATAAATTGAGCTTGGAAGTATTGAAAGCATCTTTTCTTTAATTCTTTTTATGTAATATATGGGTTCTTTCTAATCAAAGAAGCCTTTAATTTCTTAATGCAACAATTTTCTATTATATCTTATTTTAACTGCTTCTCAATAAGTACCTCATTTACTTTGATATTAGCCTGAATTTCGGCTAATTTCTTATTCTCATCAATTCGTTCCCACCATTTTATATGGAACTTTCTGACTAATACCGAAATATTCAGGGTATTAACCTCTCCCTAGAGAGTCCATTTCATAATAAATGGAATGTCATTCTGTACAAAGAAATGAAGGGTACTCTCCCCCTCAAAAAGATGTTCTTTTTGACAGGGAACCGAAGAATTTACCCATTTAGAAAAGTGTTCCGTGATAGAAACAGGTAAAATATTAATGCTTGCCCCAAGTAACAGCCACCATTCATAGAACCATGTAGGAATATCCAGACTGTGTATTTCTGGACAAATCTTGAGAAACCAATTATGTTTTCTATTAGTGTTTTGATAATAAAACACTTTATAAAAAGCATCAACATATTCCCAGTAAGTATAAACTAAAGTCGACTTATCATGGACTGTACTGGTCATAAAGGAATTAGGGTTTAAGCCCCAAGATTGTGGAATTATCACCCTCTTGATAATAGCTTTGCTATAGATTATATCAGAAGTGTGATCATTAACTTTCTGATAATAGTGTTGAATTTCCACTGATTTGGAAGCTAATACGATCACCTCGTACATATTACGGGTTTTATAGAATCTTGGAAACATGCTAATATCCATGTAGCGAGCCATCAATTTCCTTGGCTCAGTCAGAAGGGGCATATCTTCTCGACTAATTTGAATATTTTCTTCAGTCCTTATTTTATGAAGAAAAAGTGGTTCCTTATCAACCACATCTTTAAAGAAGGGAGAAGACTGATTTTCTTTCCCTTTGGTAGAACCAGAATCGGGTCTGGACCCCTGGAAATGCTTCCTAGCAATAGGTCTAGGAATCCATGGTTGCTTACCCTTTCGATTTGACATCCTACAAAAATTCACGAGTCAAAAATTTAGGAAGAGAATTCTTATTTCCTCGTACGTATTCAATATCAAAATCAAATATAGCCAATTCATCTTGTCATCGCACAAATATTTGTTTAGATGTTAAATTTTTAACATCCTTTTCTAGGACAGTCTTAGCGGAGCTACAATCAATTCTTAATAAGAATTTTTTATTAAGTAAATCATCTTAGAATTTATTAATACACAAGATGATAAAAAAAATTTCTTTCTTAATGGTAGAATAATTTATTTGAGTATCATTCCATTTACCGGAATGATAACATACTAACACTGATTTGTTAGTCTCAGGATTTATTTGTTTTAAGATGCCACCATACCCAATGTTACTAGCATCAGTCTCAACTATTGTGTACCATTCAGAATTTGCTAAATGAAGACAAGGTAAATTTTTACTTTCTGCTTAATAATTCTAATGGCATTAGTATGGTTAGAACTCAAAGGAACTGGATTTTTCTTTAATCTTTGATACAAAATCTTTGTGTCTTTGGCTATATCTTTACAAAAGTCATCTACATAATTAAGAGCGCCTAAAAACCTCTACAGCTGCTTAATATCAGTAATATCATCAGAAAACTTAGAAGCCAAGTCAATACTTCTGTCAACGGGGATTATAGTACTATTTACTATATTATGTCCTAAGAATCTTATTTCAATATGAAATAATTTCATTTTAAGAGCAAAAATAACAAGACCATTCTTAATAACTAGATGTTTGAAGATGTTCAAATGTTTAAAGTGTTCTTAAATGGTATTAGAAAATATTAGTATGTCATCTATATATGACAGAATGAAATTAGAATGCTGAATAAATATTTCATTCATAATATTTTGGAATTCAGAAGGTGCATTTTTCAACCGAAAAGGCATAACATTCCATTCAAAATGTCCAAAGGGAACAGTGAATGCAGTTTTATATTTGTCCTTCTCATCTATCTGAATCTGCCAATATCCAGATTTCGGATCAAATTTAGAATATATATTTGCTCTAGCTATCCGATTAAGCAAATCTTCTTATTAGGAATATGATATCTTATCCATTTTAATACCTTAATTAAGGGTTTATAATTGATAACAAGACGAGGAACTCATCTTTCCTTCTCTGCAGCATTGTTCACATAGAATGTAGTATAACTCCATGGAGAGTAAGACTTTCTTATAAGTCTATTATCTAATAGATCTTGTATTTCTTTTTTGCATAACTCTAGATATTTCGAGTTCATCTGGTAAGGTCTTACCTTAGTAGGAATATCAGTCTCTCTAAAAGTTTCTTCATAGGGATGAGACACAATATGCTTCTTTCTATCCTAAAAGGCATTAGGCATATTCCTACAAGTTTGAATTTTGAAACCTTCTTCAACTTGTATTATCTTTCGTCAGATCTTCAACTTTTCTAATTTCTGAGAAATACCTAATATTTGTATTTCTTCTTTAAGAAAATTTATTTGATTTTCTTTTAAATAGACCTCCTTAATTTCATTTAAAATCTTGACCATCGGGTCAATAATAACATCAAACCTAATTTATTTGTTTTTGTATTCCGAAATGATTCCTTTCTTGCTTATCTCCCTTATTGGCATAAGCTTCTCTAAGAAAGGAGTTCCTAGAATAACATGTTGTGTTATTTATTTAACAACAATAAAATGTAAAGGAATACACAAATTATCCTTACAAATATTTACATCTATAATTTTGTAAGGGATAGACAATGCTTTATTATTAGCAGCACTAAGAGTCTGAGTGGTTCGTTCATAATATTTTATTAGAACAATTCCTTCTTTGACACAAGTCAAATCAGCACCACTGTCTACAAGTGCAATAAGATCTGTGATATAATGCTCATTATTAATCATTAGATTTATCTTGATAAACCATTTATGAGTAATAAACAAATCCATCTTATTTAAAAATGAATCTGAATCATCCTCAGAATTCTTGGGTTTATAGTCATTGGATAAAGCTAATTCTTTACCCTTTAGGGATACGTGTTCAGATTCATTTATTGGGGTCCCCGGTTCTCTAATTAGAAAACCGCTAATTTCAAGTTTTTTAAGCCTCTCTTGAGTCATTGAACCCTGGACTTGTAAGGACTTCATTTCCTTTTTTGGAGTCTTAATCTCCTGATTGAGATCGCTAATCGTAACAGGTGACTAATCTTTGTTTTTATACCTATTAATTACTTCAGACATGCTATAAGTATTTTCCTCATGCTGGTGAGTAATATCTTATTCATTCTTCTCATCAGTGAGAAGATCAAGAATTTTAGTACGAATAGTACTAGTAATATTATTATTCAAAAGAGACTCTAATATCTCTCTTATCACCATTAGTCAAGGTGTGAATGGAAAGACCATTCATCTCTACTATAGATTTATAATAGTCAGCATATTCTTGTATTAGGAAATTATTGCATTAGCAATTACTATCACAAATTTCTTCATCTGAAGATGATTCATCGTCTGAAGATCTAGACTCTTTTTCAGAATCAAAATTAATCATAATTTTTGGAAGAGTCATTCTTAATCCATCATCTTGAATCTCTTCTATTTTTTTTACATAGCATTTGATAGCATAGTGGCCTAATTTACCACATCTAAAATACTTGACCGTTTTATTAGATCCTTTTGGAGTATTTTTTCTTCAATGAGAAGAAGGATGATCTTTTTCATCTTGATAAGAAAAATTTCTTTTATTTTTCTTATAATTATTTTTCCTTTTATATCTCCTAGCCAGATTTGTACCTTTAGAAATTTTCTTATCAGTAGGAGGCTTGTGAGTATCAACAGCAAATTGACTACAGAATTCTCCTAACTGATTTCACTCAGTTAATCTCTGAGATTTTAACTGATTCCTTAATTTAAGATCGCTGCATAAAGCTAATCCTTCTTGTATGCAAATACTTACCAAAAATTGGTAAGTAAATTTATCAAAAGGGAACAATTCTAGCATGTTTATTACGCATCCCTTGTTTGACTCTTTCAGCAAACAAGTTGGGTAATCCATAAATAAATTTGGATTTCCAATGGCACTATCGGCATCACCTAATTTCATAACCCTACTCAAGAAAGTATCTTTATACCATCTAAAGTGAGTTAAAGTCGGGCATCTGAGGTTTTGTAAGAGAGTTCTTATCTTCTCTCCCTCGTCAGAAATACCGCCAGTAAAATGTTCTAGTATAGTACAAATTATAGTATAAACAGCATCTGCTTAGCCAACCATATTCTCAATTTTAACTGTAGTATATATTGTTTCCTTTTGAGTTGCTGAAATACAATAATCCCACCAACCTTTAAAGATGCTCGTAAAACTACATATTATGAATTTAGCAATGCTAGAATCAGTATTACCACCAGTTCTTATAATTGTGGCATACATAATCAGCCTATGTAAAGTATCATGAATCTGTTTATCAGATTGACCATCTATGTTCCATTCATAGATAGTACCACCTTGATAATTATTTTGAATGATATCATCATTCTCTTCGAATAGCACATCCATCAGTGTGGGTCATTTATAATAATATTTTGACAATCTTGGGTTTATATAGTTTGTTTTATTTATCATTCCTGATGAAGAAGCTGGAATATCAGAGGATTGAAACAATTTTTGTATTGCCTCAATACTGATTGGACTTATTTCCAAATCTTCTGATTTATATCCTAGGTCATCTGATGCTTCTGTTATATTACCATCTACTCAATCTTCAGCATCAAGCATATGTAATGACATACCTTTAACTTTCTCTATCAAATATTTGATAGAAATTTTAGGATTCAATTTATAATTCTGAATTTCAACCGGAGGTTGAATTGGAACATTCTCAGTCTATCTTATTTCAGACTTTGGAACTTGAGGTATTTCAATATTGATTGCCTTTAATCTATCAACCACCAGATCAAGCATAATTTCGAGTCTTGTTAATTGTTGCCCAATAACCTGAATATAGCTATTGGTATAATTATTTTGTTTTATTATATTTTGTAATTCTTTTATAGTTTCTTCTTTGCTTTCAATAGTTCTCAAAATAGAAACTGCTTCTATTTTGTCAAGCATATGCTGAGCACGAATTATGATTGGATCACTTGGAGGATATAACGAACGATGATTTATTCCTTTATACATGGTCCAATTAATATAATTATCTTCTAGCACATTAATTTGTATCAACTCATCTTTGATATAGTGTTCTATAAACCATTCAGTAAACCACACGGTTTTTCCTATAGAACTCATATGAGCATAATATTTATCACGATATTGATACCTCTCTTCTTTAGTACACTTCTTTTCAAACCATTGTCTGAAAACTATATTTTCTTTATATTCAATATTTAGGATTTTTTTAATTTCTGGATAGGTCGTATAATCCATAAAACAAACTACTATCGCATTTCTGATTCAGTCGGAGAGTCTAACTTAGACTTTGTTGGCGCATACATAGCATGGGGTATGTTCTCATTTAGATTTATCCCAGTAACTTCAGACCCTTCTCTATTCTCATAATAGGAGGTTGAAGGTCTGCTAGTGATTGAAGGTCTACTTGTGCTGGTAGAATTGTGAGGATTTTCAAGTCTAAAATTAGGACTAATTATCTTGGTTTTTTATTAAGGTGTAAATCTAACCTCAATACCACCATCATCACTTTGAACTATCTGATCAATTTCTGTATCTAAAATGGCTTTAGGAGGTATATCCAAGTTCAAAGTCCATTCATTTGGGAAGACGACTTCGTCCCAATTAATTATTTTATTTAAGGCTATCTTTGATGTCATCAAATTGGTTTCTATCAAAGTAGTCTTACCAGGCTTTGTTAAATGCTTTGCTTTAGGAGCTAAAGTATTTAATACTTTATAATGAATCCTATAGATAATCTCTATAGTTTCTGATCTGGGCAGAAAGTTGTAACCAAAAGTCTTCATATTTAAGGTTACAGATTCTAATATATTGGGGTCTGTGATCGACGGACTTAAATTGGGGTTAACATTAAAATAGACTGGTGCATGACATAGGCTAGTCTACATCACACCCATAAGTGATTTATGATAATCTAAACATCGAGCGTCTCTCAATAATGTCATTAATGAAGCGTTCAACCCCTACAGAGTTAAAGGTTTCAATATTATCTGAATTAAACCAATATGGAGGAAATTATATTTCTCCCTATATAGATCTATATCCTTATCTGATAATAACTTAAAGATCTGTTCGTTGTCATTAATAGGAACAGTCTTTTTCATTGTCTTTATTACAATGGAGGAACGAAAATCAAAAGTCCCTATCTGATAGATCTCTTTTGGTTGAACCTTAGGAATCATCCATTTGTTCAACTCTTCAATATATGTTGGATACTCGTACATCTATACGTTCTTAATATTTTTGCCCTTATTTATGGTCTCTTTTATCATGCCAATTGGCTGAACCGAACTTTCACTCATCTGAGTAAAATCTACATCACTAACTGTTTAAGTATGAACCAATTAATTATTACAAACAAGTTGTTATATTTCTTTATAACAATTCCGAAGATAAAACTGTAAAAATTATAAACAGTTGGCTGAAGAAGACTAGCACGGCTGTCAACGGTTTACGGTAAAGAAAGGCAATCCCTGCCAATGACCTACGCGACTGTGGAATTTTTTTCCGTATGCCGATCAACTAGAATAAAAACACTCAAACTACCCACAAAACATATACTTCTGTCATGAAGACCTTATAACAACTAAGCTGAATAATAAAATTAGTTACATATCAAATAGGCAGTGAAGTAGGACGTACCTACTCCTAAGCCATCATGGCTAGGACGTACCTACTCCTAAGCCATCATGGCTCTAATATATATATATATATATATATATATATATATATAAATAAATAAAATATATATATATATATATATATATATATATATATAATAATTGATACCTACTTCAGTGAAGACTTCTCTATAATCTTAGATTCTTTTGAAGAAAAGAGTACAAAGGTACTTTATGAATTGGTAATAAGGATTCAACGATTGCTAGACAAGAACAATCCACTTTGACTATTTTTTTCCACAACTTCTTGAGATTCGATGGAATTCTCTTGCTTAAGCACCTTGCATGTCATCACAAGAGCTACAAGCTCAAACCACTGATGAGGAACAATAGGCTTTACAAATTAGCAGTCTATTCTAGTAAGAAGATGTTATTCCGCTTCAGAGACTCCTTAAATCTACTCCCTGGTAAACTTAGTGACCTTGCTAGGCAATCTCTCTTTCCCTCTGAGATAATTTATCCGCAAGAGTTTGATTTTCAGTCAAAATAGTCTGTAGCTGTATTACCTTATTCTGTAGTAAATTTACTATTTGTTTGGAAATGTGATCTAGGCAAGACAAGTCTTTGATATCAATTGGATCAGTATCAACCCAGGCACTTCCGTCATATACTACTTTCCTCGTGGCATCCAGCTTAATCCCAAGCTTGACTAATGTCTCTTTCTTGATGATGTCAAGATTGCGCCAATTAATCCGGAAGTTGGATTTCACCTGTACCGATATTGTACGAGATGGCTCCGCGTACTGTGACTTAAACCATTCTGGATTGACATGGTCTTTAGCCGGTCCCTTGAACTTGACTACTTCGGGGCCATCTATTGGCGTGTAGCAATAAGATTTTGGTGCTAAAAAGATTCCATTTAAGAGTCTGGCCTCTAGCTTAAACTTCCCTAAGACAGAAGAAGAAATCACTTCTTTAGGTACTAGAACTTGGGAGTAATAAACTGAATCTAGCTCTATCCTTTCTGGCAGGGTTTGAGGGCACTTAGCTTATTCGTCAGCCCAGGGATAGCTTTGAATCACCTTCCCTACTCCTCCAAGGCTCATAGGCTTACTTACTACTGGCTTAAAATACAACCTTCCCCGTGGGAGAAAGAACCTTGCTTACTCTAGCCTTTGGACTTCTCTAACCCTTTCTTTATATAGAATCTCCCCTTAGACTGAATGAGTAACTAGCTTACTTGATTAGTTACTTAGCTGGCTTACTTCTCCTAGCACCAGGGTAACTCCAAAACTCTTTATTTTATTCACATTCACACATTAATGTGCAGCTAATAGCGCTAATGGACAGACCAGACCGCATAAGACTACTGGAATGGAAAAAATGATAAGGGATTCACGATCCATACATAATATCATGAAAAATGGATAAAATTTTTGGACTGCTACTTAGTATCGGCAATGGGTCTAAAAAGTATCTAAAAGGGTGAAATATAGATATTTGTACCCTGTCGAAGTAAGGAACCATGGCATATATGTTTGGAACAGATTCTATTTGGAGAGATTTGAAAAAGCACTATCTCGTTGAAAGGTTCTATACATCTGCCCTTTCTCAACGCATTTTTTTAGACAAAGACTCTGGTTTTTCCTCTTTCCGGATGGTATCTCAGAACATGGAGTGTGAATCAAACCCATGTTTGAATTGAAACTGAGATACTGATGCAAGTTCTTCCCTTCTGAATCAGATAGATTCATATCTGAAAGAGGCTGACAATAAGTTCTTTCAAAATTGACTATTTGTTCCTCTCTTAGAGGTGTTGCAGAAATGTCTGCGATCGAGTAAATAGCGCTACAAACGAATAGATCGGATCGAATTAGAAAATGGAAAGATTTGTACATGTGAACAAGTAGAGTATACTAGGGTGCGTCAAGAGAACCATGTCGAAGGAACTCGGCAAAATGACCCCGTAACTTCGGGAGAAGGGGTGCTCTCCTATCTTTTGATTAAGAAAGTGGCACATACCAGAGGGTAGCGACTGTTTATTAAAAACACAGGACTCTGCTAAGTGGTAACACGATGTATAGAGTCTGACACCTGCCCGGTGCTGGAAGGGCGGAAGGAGAAGTGTGATAAGCTTTGCAGAGGGTTCAGACCACTATACCATTCCGAGGTTCGGGCAGAGCATCAACAATCCTTTTCGTTTACAATTACAAATGGTGTAAACTAATCGAGATGCTTCTACACGTCCATTCCTCTAGGAGAGTAATACCTGTCTTTTTGCCTTACCCGGCCTTCCAATCTTTTCAATAGGTCTAGTCCACGCGTGGACAGAGGTGAAATCCTCTAGCCCATTACCTAAAAAGGTGACTACATATCAATCGTATTGGCCCAATTCCAGATCAATAGAATAGAAGGTATCATATTCACTAAATTCCTAAGGGAATCGCCCGCTTGACTAATAGCCTCTGCCTATTGTGTTATTTTCTACTGATTGCTTGTATCAAGCAGGACGTTCACATGAGAGTTGTACCAAAAAAGTGTTATCCCTTCAGACTATCGGACCTGCTTCTTACTTATTTGTTAGCACCTACGGGCGGAATCAAATCAAAAATAAATACATTGGGCTTTTGCCACCTGAAAATGCCCGACGGTCATTCAAGATTATCTGCATTTTTGTAAGTGTATGCAAGAGAAGCAGTCTTAGTATTAGGAATAGCGAGTTATCCCTCCTATCCGCATCAGTTAATGCAACTGAACCCTTCGCTACTTCTTTTTGTGTGACTGACCAACCTACTTAATCTCTCTCTAATTTCACATTAAAAAAGGAGGAGGCACATCAAGGCAGAAGTCGAATCAAGCAAAGGTCCTCTGACATTAGCTAGTAGCTGCTTTCCTGGGACTTGTACTTGCTTCTTTTAGAGAAGGCTTGGCTCTATTTATGCTATTTCTATCCACTTGGCGCTCGTCCACTCGGGGATGACCCCTAAAAGACTGACGTTGGCTACACTTGTTTGATTGCTTGATGGCTTGGGCTACTATTGAATCACTCTTAACTAATTGTATAAAGAAGTGGCTATCTCCTTGCTCGTAGAAAGCATTGAAAGAAGAAGAAAGCGGGAGGGAGTGATCCACAAGAGGTTCCTTCTACTTGATGAAAGACTCAGACTGCCGAGGATAAAGAGACTTCTAATACAACACTAAATCAACCTTTCTTACCCGCTTTAGATCTGCAAGATCTAAGGGAGGCTCTCCATGCTTCTAGTGAAGTAAGAAGTTTTTCTGTTCTGCAAATGTAGGCGAAAATGTTCTCGAAGCTCCGGAGGGAGCGAACAGCGAGTTAACTGGAGCAAGTGAGTTGACAGCAAGGGAAGTACCATCAAGCCAATCAACTAGGGGAACTAATGCTAAGGCCATTGCAGTCTTTATTGGATCATCCGTCTTAGGTGTCATAGTCATTCTTAACACTCTCGTTCTTAATACTCAATTAAAGCGGAGAATCAGATGATTTGGAAATGTCGTAAGTGAAAGTGAAATAAACAATGCCCAACAAGTCCCATGCCTTTCTTGGCCCAACCGGCTGGCTATTTTCGACAAGCCTTTCTTCATAGAGGAGGAAAATGCCCTATTAGAGCCCTCACTACGTTCGTCCCATACTTCTTAGTCAGATTAAAAGGTGAGGTTTTCCCTGAGTCGCCTATAGTCTATAGTAAGGAGCTATGAAGCCCTTCCCTTCTCGTAACTCTCTCCATTCCCCTCACTACGTTCGTCCCTTCGGTTCCCTTAAGGTGCTCTTCCTTACTGGATAATGATTGGCTACCTAAAGGCCCCTTAGTTGGAGGTGCCTTCTTTGGGGGATTCTTTAGGCAGTACAAAGGATAAAGAATCGGTATATTCAGGTTCGGTCTTTTGCCCTTGCTCTTTTGTCTTCATTCCCGATGATACTCTACCCCGCCCCGATCCTATGGGCAAGCGATGGAACTTCTCCTTGCGAGTACATCAATCAGAGATTGGCCCCTTCCTCTTTCGTGTTTGTTTGGTTAATGTAATCTAGGTGGCAGGGGAAGAGTTTGATCCCGAAGAACTCAATAGTGAGTATGCCCAGCCCCATCCCTTCAGTTGTCTGTTGAATTACTTCCTTACCCTACCTCGGACTCTTCCATATCCTTTTGCTTTCATGACTCGTTCGATAGTCAGAAGTTTGATCTTTTTTACCGAGAAGGTCTACGGTTCGAGTCCGTATAGCCCTAATTCCATTTTTGTCTAGACATTCTATTTCTTTTTTTAGTATAGTAGTTTTCATTTCCTCATTAGTACTTGTTTATGGACTGGCCGGGGTTGGTCCATCAAAATGAAAGCATTACCACATGCTCATGTAAATACATAGGGACAATCAAATCAAAACAATAATTCATTCCAACGGATCCAATCGCTATTTGTGAAATCTCGGATAAAATACTCATCCTTCTTTATTCATCTTCATGGATGAATGACATATGACCTCACTTCGCTCGCCTCTTTTCCTGTCCATGATCAAAGAGTTAGTGATAAACTTTTGTTTTGGTATACCCAATCCCAGTCAATTTATGAAGTGAAAATCATGACCTGTCTAAATCAAGACCCAACCAAATCTAATCCTAAGTCACACGGATCTAGGACCTATTCTTTTCTTGGTCTTGTATTTGTAGAAGTCCCCGACTAATTGCTTTTTGGCCGAATAACAACCCCAATTGATTATTTAAAAGATAATGCAGAGATTCTTTTCTTTCATTAGTCCTTAATGTATCAACGTTCCTTCTTCTATATTCTATGAGTTGAGTTGGTTATATATATATATATATATATATATATATATATATATATATATATATATATATATATATATGTGTGTGTGTGTGTGTGTGTGTGTGTGTGTATGTTTTCATGTGTGCGCGAATACACTGTTAGCCCAATGATTATATCATGTTTTTGAATATGGCTAATCAATTAAGCTTAACATAATGACATCACTAATATTCATGTAATCACTATCATGTTGCTACTTAAACTTAGCATTGTCCTAATATTTTACATCGTATTGCTATGTTTGTATCATAATGCATCATACAGTTTTGTTCACCTTACATGTTTTTTCAGACATGTAGTAAGCATGATCAAACATGATCAAAGCAGGATATATGCAATAGAGAATTATTGATGGGCCAAAGACGGTATTATACAAGAAAAATTTTTTGAACCACCCTACGACCTATCAGGGGCCTCGCATCGAGGGGGCAGCAGCCCCGGTGGGGTTTAGGGGCGAAGCCCCCGAAAGGTATTCAGTTTTCCAAATTTGTTTATCTTTGGATGACCACCGTCAAGAAAAAAGGCGTCTTTAAGTCTGCTCAAATATTAGAAGAAATGTGTCATTAAAGGTCTATTGGTTTTTCACTTTTATCAATGTAATTTTTACATTTATTGAGTCTAGGAATACGATGTACACTGCATCGTACTTGCAAATAGGCTACCCAAGAAACGTTTTTAAAATACTCTTTTATTTTGAAAACAATCCCACTTACAAAAGCCCAAACTACTTCCTAACTACTCGAATTTTCAAAAATCCCAAAGTCCAATTTGCAAAATCCCTAACAGAACTCCAACAAAATTTGGCCCGAGTTCGTTCCGAATTTGGCCAGAGTTTCTTTAGTGGGCGTTGGATTTTAAACTTGGTCCTCCTGCAGTTACGGATGCAACGACTATTTGCCAAGATTCACTCAAAGAATTCTGTCTTCTGCCAGAATTTTGCCTTTGAAAAAACTATCAATAGAGAAGGATTTCAATCATTTCAAGTCACTAATTTACTTTCTTATCTCTTATCTCTAAGCTTAAACGTCTTCCAAAGTGTTCTGAGCTATTCACTTTCAAATCCCAAGCCAGTTACAATCCTCTATTCGATTTGCCAATGCGGTACGGTCTAGAAGTTTCAGAAAGATTATAATCAGAGGCTTGATAGAAGAAAGATACTTCACAATTGAAGTTGGTCGAGTACTTCGGATCAAAGCTCGCGTTCTAGAAGTTGCAAGGACTTCGGATGAAAACTTGCAGTATTTTTCCATAGTGGATACAACTGGAAGCTAGAGTTCTTCCGACTGGAATAGTCCTCATAAGAGGGAAACCAGTATACATCATCGTGTTTGCATTTTCTTTCAGATCTCGGCTTTTCATTTACTTAATTATGATATATTATCTGTGATCTTGTTGCTAACATTTTTAATTAGCTAAATTCTGCTGCCGACTCTATTCAACCCCTCTAGAGTATTGTGCTTTACAATTCGTTCCTACATACACATATGTAAGAGTGAGCGTCCTAGGGATACTAGTATATGTGTGTATAGGGTCACATAGAGAGCATGTGAGTGTGGACACATGAAGCACATATATGTGTTAGAGCATATATTTGTAGAGTGTGTATCACACATATATGTATACATGTGTATATGACGGGTTGAGTGTTATGTGCATGAGTATTAGTGAGTTAGTGAAATATGAGATAGGGTAGTTGTGTATACTTGTATATGTGTGTGTGTGTGTGTGTGTGTGTGTGTGTGTGTGTGTGTGTGTGTGTGTGTGTGTGTTAGGTAGAGAGGACTATGAAGAGGGCAGTTGTGTATAAATATATAAGTGTTGAGTGCCTATGTATGCATGACTGTGTGATAGAGAGTGTGAGTGAGAGAGGGTAATAGGGAGTGAGGGAAGAGTAGTGAAGGGGACAGTAGGTTTGTGAGGGAAGGAGGTTAAAACCAGCACGGCAAAAAGACTTCTACACACAGCAGTGTGTGCACACAAGTGTGCACTGCACAGAGAGAGGGGACTTGGAGTACCTTTACAGCAGGGGGATACACAAGTGTACATTTATTCAAAATCAGTAATATTATACTATAACTTAAGACTAGGATTAGACACTTAGGATCTCATCCACATATTTTGACTCATTATTGGCCTCTAATCCTTGATTTAATTGAATCCTTGATTTGCATCCTACTTAAAATTCTCTTCAACGGCTAAAGTGTTTTCCTTGTTACAGTTAAGATGGACTCTCAAGACAGGAACAACGCGGCACTGAACACTCCACCGGCTACAGGAGGCTTTTTCACGTACATGACCCTACCGACACAAGGAGGCCAGCTCACTCATACGGGCAATCAGCCACAGCTCTCGAGATTTCACAGAGGCGACATTCCACCACCTCCGCAGTTTCCTCCGCAGACTCCACCACCAGTACCCGGTCTGCTACAGGTATCTGTCCCACCGCCAGGGGTTCCACGTCCAGTACCAGACATGCACCCCACACCAGTGATGTATCCAGGTTTTCCTATGCATCCAACATCGACGATGTATCCCGCTCCTACGATGTATCCAGTACCTGTTCTGCCTCCGTCCCCAGCACTGGACAATGTCACACTCTTGGGGATCTTCCAGCAGCAAGCCAACATGTTTCGCGACACTTTGAGAGAGGCTCTTCAGATTAGAGATGCTCTGCGACAGCGCTCTGGGACGTCCAAGCAATTCATGGACTTCCGTCCCAGGGAGTTTCATGGGACAGAGGGGATTATCTACGCTGATGAATGGCTGGAGAACGTGGAGAGGTATCTGAAGATGGCCCGAGTCCCAGAAGATCTGAAGATCGAGTCAGTCAGTGGACAGCTTTTCGACATCGCACGGACATGGTACCAAGACGAGCCCCAATTTTTTGCTCCAGACGTAACTTGAGAGGAGTTCAAGCAACTATTTAAGAAGAAGTTCTATCCATATATGGCATGAGAGACGCTAGTGAGCCAGTTCGAGCATCTGGAGCAAGGCAATCTCACCGTTGACGAGTACACATCGGAGTTTTCTCGTCTCAGTCGCTTTGTGGAGAACTTAGTCAGCACCCCGGATGACAAAGCACGACGGTTCAGGAAGGGATTATCGCACGAGATTCGTTTAGCTATCGCCACCAGCCGAGCCACTACCTACGAGGAGATTCTGGAGGTCACCCAAGCTGTAGAAGAAGAGCCGAGTCACAAGCCGAAGAGGAATCGAGACGCATTAGGAGGAGGCAATAACCAATCAGCACCAGCAAAATGCCCTAACACTTCCGAGAAGACCTCGACACAGCAGCATCAACAGCAACCATGAGTAGCCCCACAACAAGTTCAAGATGCTCCCACCTTCCACTACTGCAAAAAAAGAGGCCACGTCCAAGAAGACTGCCGAAGATGGTTAAGGTTGTGCTATACTTGTGGATCCAACCAGCATCTATCTCAAGATTGCTCGAAGAAGAATGCGACTGCCCCATCACTTTCAGCCGCACAGGGAGGACAAGCTTATGTCATGACTACGGAGGGTGTGACAACACCGCAAGGAGCAGATGGCAGAAATTTTTATTAGTTATCGGCAGTATTATAGATAGGCCATCTTAGACTTTGATTTAAGAACAATTGAATTTTTTTTATAGTGATTTGTTCTAGTGGATCACAGATCCTTAAATTTCGAGGACGAAATTTGTTTAAGGGAGGTAGAGTTATCAACCCCTTGACCAAATCTTTATCCTCTTATATTTTTTTCTCTTTTTATTTATTTAATTCATTTGTCTCATATATATAGTTGTTGTGTTTTTCTACATTTGTTTTATTGATATATCAAGTAGGGGGACCAAGGGGTAATATAGAGTATTGATAGGGACCCTAGTGCAAAATGCCCTTAATTCAAATTCCTTCCTTCACAAACGAACACTCAGATCCTGATATTTGAATTCGTTTGGGATAATTCCCACCAAAACTTAGATAAGATCAATCAATTCTTCTCTCTCTTCTAAATTAATCGAGCATAGTATCTATATATAGAGAGAGGATTAACCGACCCCCTTCCTCCCTAAAACCCTAATTTTCTTTGCGTTCCTAGAAGTTGGAGAGGACCTGTTCGAGAAAGGAATCATAAGGGAAGCCGAGGAGCAGTCAACCACCATCCCCGACTCTAACAGGTAAATTTCTTGCCTTCTTATATCATAAAATCTGTCAGTAGTAAGATATGGGTATGTGTTAAATGTGTAAAAGAGGGGCAACAGGGGACCTTGCATCTGGTGACTTCTGAACATGGGAGATGGGCAATACCTGATAGTAGTGATTGCAGACAGGATAGGTGTCTAAGTTTAGGGGCTGTGGGTTCCTGGTATCCACTAGAGACTACCATAGGAGCTCTTTGTATCCAATGGATACTAGAATATGAACTTTCCCCAGTATGAGGTTTATACTACAGGAGGAGTCCTGGTATCAATAAATTTT
Organism: Iris pallida; assembly: GCA_029216955.1. Lineage (NCBI taxonomy): Eukaryota > Viridiplantae > Streptophyta > Magnoliopsida > Asparagales > Iridaceae > Iris > Iris pallida. Next base: position 35,438,576 of record JANAVB010040619.1, read on the forward strand.
AGCATGAGAACTCCCTTGCATCCCTCAAAACACTGTTGTGCAAGTTTTGTGGTACCTGATGGATGTTGACATGTTAACTCTTCTCTGGAATACCAACAGATACTAGCATAAAGGCCATGTATCCTAGGCTCTATTTTTAGGAGCACCCTTGAATCCAGGAAGGAGAGTTAGGGATTAGTTGTCCTGTGATCGGCCTAGTGTGATGGATGTATCAGATTTACTGATACATCAGTACAGGACTGTACCAGGTTGTGTACAGGAGTAACCAGAAATCCATGTATGGTCCTTAGAGGTTTTCTGTTCAGTCCTTGAGTTAGGTTCAGTTTTCCCCTTCACCTAGTGTACGATGTATATGTGTATAGTTCACCTTGAAGGCATTGATCAATCTCTACCCATATAGTTATTTCTCAGTCGAGCCAATATCTTGTCCTGTTTCCATAATTCATGTGCTTAAGCTCTTGGGTACATAGCTTGGTAGTATAGGTACTGCAAGGAGGTACCCACAACACTTTCCCACAAGTTTCCTAGTACAGGCCCATGGGGGAAAATCTGCCCATTGATTAATCTTCTATATTTTCAGTTCAGTTGTCCTACATATAGGTCAAGCCCAGTAGAGTATCAGAAGTTTTGTGAAGTTCAACATATTAGGAATTAGGAATTCTCTGATCTGCCTTGGTGTTCCCATGTTAGACTACACTTGTACAGTTCTCATGTTCTTTAGAATACCCAGCTATTGGAGTAACTGTCTCTCGAGTATTGGTGTGACCTTGACTGATACTTTAGGTATCAGACCCTATCATGACCTTGTTGGTTGTTAGATGATGTGTATCAATCAGTGGTTAGTAAATTTGTTTCCTTCACTAAGTATCAATCCCACCCGGTTGTGGTAGCATATAGACTTATAAACAGGGATGTAACCATGAGTATACACGAGTAGGCCAGATATCTTGTATAGATGTAAACTAGTAAGGGATTTGACAACATCAGTGAGTCACATAAGAATGGAGAGGGGCTGCAGTCCTAATAACAGAGTAGGAGGGTGTATATGAGTCATGTGTAGGTTTGTAGAGTAAGGTTTTCCTGAGAACAGAGTATATAAAGGGAAAGGCCTCTAGACCAGGTACAAGGGAATAGTAGACGTGACTATAACAGGTAGTGTGTTTTGGATAGGTACAGGTGACTCATAAGCCAGATGACTGTGATAGGTAGTACAAGAGGCTATTACAGATGTCATTAGATATCAATTAAACTCTTGGAACAACACTAATATGCTGTTAGCAAGGGTATACACATAGAGGGTACCCGAGAAAGGAGGTAATGTACTCGAGACAAGACCTTAGATGCCCAAAATTCTGGAGAAGGAACCAACTGTAGTCTTTTCACTTATAGCATATACATTACCCTTGCATTGCACACTATATCATGTTCTACTACAACCTTAATATTCAATCCTATGTCAGCCATATCTATATTGTAATATTTTCAGTCCACATCAAATATAGGAATAGTCATCACACTGTGTAGCCCATATCATGTATGATGTCAGTTCTAAATTGATATTATGACCTTTCAAACTTGATGTCCTGACCTTGCCATTGTTCAATCCATTTTATTTGAGTGTTAATACACTATTTTGGATGTTGTACAACGCACCCATGGCATAAGGAAATAGTGGTTAGCCTTATTGTTTGTTGACCAATGTCCCTCCCACCAGTTCACAGAGGTGGAGTAGGACATTTCATGGTTGGTAACAGCCATTAACAATATAAGAATTTTATTGGAAGGGAGTATATATGGTATTGTAGCTTGGCAGAGGTTTGGTAATAGGCCTACCTACAAATCTAGGGACTAGGTTGAGGGCACGGAATGAAGGTGGAAGTAGCATTGGATTAGCAATAATGCTAGAAGAAGTCCAGTTATCTTCACCATATGGGTTTTGGTTATAGGCTATAGGCTATAGGCCCTGTGACTATCTACTAGGGATTGTTCCTGAGTCTACTAAGATAACCATGATACAGAAACATGCTAATCTAAATAGATAAGCTTATTTGTACCTTTAAACTATGTATTGATCATATCAAACCATCTAAACAGGTAAATTGGATTTGACTCAGTGATCTGTACTCGCAGCTCAAGAACCACAGGCAAGTATACCTTGCCTTCCTCTACAGTTTTACTTACATGCATTTCCTTTTATTTTTCAGTCATTTGATTGTTCATGGACATGTGCTTTTTGTGTTATATTCTGTAGAGTTTTTTTTATTGCTTATAGCCATGTTCATGATTGGCCGCGTGTTTCATGCTTGGTGTTTCTTATCGGTACTTTGTTTGAGTCGTGTCATAGAACGAGTGTGTGTAGTGAACTGTCATAGCCTTGATTATCGTTTTACATAACTAGAGAGTCCACACTCGGGACGAGGGTTGTTTACTGCACCAGAGAGTCCACACTCGGGACAAGGGTGTTTGTCGTGATCTTTGGCACCAGTGTAACACCCAGTTTCTAAAATGAGGGTAATTTTGCAATTTTGTATTTTAATTTATTTAATTATGATATTTAAATAATAATATGATTTTTGGTGATTTTTAATTATTTTAAAACTATTTAAAAGTCATGACTTGTGATTTTGATGTGCAGCTAGTGAAACCCTAGGGACTGTGTACCCTAGAGCCTAACCACGTGATTTAGAATATTTATTTATTATTTTTAGCCTAGGGGTAATTTGGTCATTTTGACTTGTTAGATTTTTTAATTTATTTATTGGATTGATGGTTGATGGTTTTGATTTTTGCTAGTTGTGACATAAGAGACTAACCTAGATGTTGACTCTAGTTAAGGTGACTTGATTAGCATGGTGAGACCCTAGTCTAACTTAAGTCAACCTAAGTTAGTCATGTAGGAATAGAGACTTGAATAGAAGGCTTAGTGAATTGGTCAATAGGCTTGATACTTAGAATTTGGTTCCATGACTAATGCAAATAGGTCCATAGCCCATTAGACTCAACCCTAACCCTAACTTTCTCTTTATGACCAGCCACCTAGGCCTATTCCCCCTATAAATAATCTCTTTATTTATTGTTCTTGCCTCTTTATTGAGACTTCAACATTTTGGAGAAAGAGGTAATGTCATTTCTTCCCCAATCCCTAGATTCTTCAATTTTAATCCTTTTTCACTCTAGTCTTTTGAATATGATCCTAATCTAGCCCTATTTGGTATTCATGGAGAGAAATCTCAGGTTTGAACCAAATTGGAGCATTTGGCTATCAAGGAGAACACCCCCATTTGAGGTTTTTCCTTACAAATTGCACCTATAGGTAAAATCCCTTATATTGATTTAATATTCTATTTTCTTTGCATATTAGGCTAGCCCTAGGTGTCCCTTGGCTATCCCTAGAGTTTGGGTGGATTTTGTGTCCGTTTGGTGTCGTATCGGACACGTATTATGGTGTATGTGCATGTGTTTGATGAAATATCACAAAGGATTTCATTTTCAATTTTTGAAAAACTAATTATATGGATCCCTGGATCTACGTGTGTGTATCAATGTTTGTAAAGACTGAGTTGCTATTTGTGTGGGGTTCGTATCCCAAATTGCTCTAGATACGTTGCACGGGGCATCGGCTAGGTGTCCTGCATATCGGGCCCTAGTATTCCCTGTAGAGGACACGTGGAGACACGAGATTTGGTGTCAAGGAGGGGGCACTGACTGACATGTCAGCCCCCAAGTCCTGGACTAATTCGTGTCGTGTCGGACACATCACACGAGGTACACTGGTCTCGCACTGGACTGCAGCGCGCGGATTTCGTGCCTTGATACTCTCTGATAACTTAGACACGACACCATCTAGACACAAATCAGGGTCCTAGACACCTAGACCTATCCTAGGCGAACACATAGGTAGGTGCACGTGACACGTGGTGCATTGTGTCGTATCCACGAGTTAAGTGCACGTGTGCACGACACTGTCTGAATACAGAATTGTGTCTGTGTATGTGTGGTTGTTTTGGACATGTTCGTGTCCACCTTGTTGGACACGAACACCCTCCCCATGGCACGTATCATGTGTACACCTGACTTCACACATTAAATTATGATATTAACATGTATTTATAGGTTAATTTACTATATCCTATAATTTGTCTGATACGTGCAGTATCAGAGTTTTCTCCCTGTTCTTGTGAAATTAATTCATCATTAGATGCTTAATTTAGGTTGTTAATATATGTTAAACATGCTGTTAGTTATCCTAATCCTATTGCTATGCCTTGGGTTTAGTTCTTGGTGATTTGGTTGGTTTTTGGCATTCGAACCCCAATTTCAGAACCCAGTATCAGTTGTAATATTTATATACTGTTTTATAGTTATTAGTTCGAATTTACATATTAAATTCAATGTTTTTTTAGCGAAGTTCAATGCTGATGCATAGGTATAAATGTCAGGGTTAATTCATAAAGATGATCGCTTGATTTGTATTCAATTATGGCCTTGGACTGGCCATTTCGATCTGCACAGTAAGCACATATATCAAACCTGTTTTTGGATGGATTTTTAAAACCCAATGCAAGTTAATTGTAAAGTTTATATGCTGTTTTGATTTTTTGTATATGAATGATGTATGTTAGATTCAATTACATGTGTGTTAGTTACTGTTGAGGATAACCAGTTTGGGTTTTCGAATGTTAGACTGATACCTACATTCTATTTTCTTAAATCCTGAACACTGTTTTCAATTTCTGAATTCATATATACATGTATTAGTTTACTGTTAAGTTGATTCATGATTTGGGTTTTTAAAATTGGTTAGGATTGTTGAACTATTTGTGTTAACTGTCTTGTTTCTCAGAATTCCTGAGAACATATAGGCACTGTCATTTTTGTTTGAATTTCTGTGAACTAAATGATTCTTTCCACCTTGTTTATTCACACATCGATGAATTTGAGAACTGGACCAAGGACACCCTACTACCCATTGATATATCACTGATTTCGTTTCCTGTCATACACTCAATTGCACACTGTCATATTGCCAAATACCTGAGACACACCCACCATACTTTTTGTTTTAGACCATTGGTATGATTAGGCCCTCTTGAGCATTTCCAGTTAGAACATTGATACATATATTTATAAATCTGAATGTAGGCACTTACGATTTCATTGTATCTATATATTGCAGAGTGATATGGTTTATGAATGATATGGGTTAAGGATTAGTGACTCAGGATGTCTAGTTTCAGACCACACTAGAATATATTGCCACATCTTCCTTGTATAAGCTAACAAGTTCTTGTATAAGTAATATTCTGTCTCTTTGAACCTTTGGTAAACCCATGAGTCAGTCCTTTAATTCTAAGTTTAGGTATTCCCTTAGATGTCAGCTAATACTTTAACAGCTAGGAGCAATTCCGACTTCATCCTTAGCTTCCATATCCCCACCAAATGTTATGTCCTACAGCCATCCAATATTCAACCCTTAACCTTGTAGGTATCAGTTGTATCACTGCCTAGTCTTGAATGGTCATGCATCTAGACCAATGCCCTGCCTTGGCCAAATCCTGGGTTCTAGCCTGAGGTTAGAAGGATACCATACCTGGTATCCTTATACTAGTGCTAGAGTTCTGAGCACCTGGGCCTCTAGTGAGGTCTCAGTTGGGTTAGTAGTGGTTATGAGTCTTAAATATATATTATAGGATGGGTTAGTCGAGTATCAGATATTATAGTAATGTGATGGGTTATAGAAGTTATGGTGAGTGGTGAGGGTAGATAATGGCAACTGAATGCACTGTTTGTAACATACTCACACATTGAATGATTCTACACACATTTGCCTAACACCCCACCATGTCACACACACACAAGTATCCTCACCCTCACTGATTCCCAGTTTACACACTGTTTTGTATTTTCACGCACACACGTCCTTAAACACTCTACTCACACACCCTTGCATCACACTACCATATCACCCTCTATTGACACTATCACACTCACAAGTTCCATGATACACTCACACATACACACTCTCATGTCGCTCCATACACACATGCTCAAATGTACACACACACATGCTATTATATTACACTCTCATGACACATGCCACATGCTAACACATGTACGCTATCATATGCCTTTTTTCTATCCTCTATGTATATATATATATATATATTTTATATATATATATATATATATATATATATATATATATATATATATATGTATATATATATATATAAATATATATATATATATATATATATATATAGGTGATACATATATTATCATGTATCCTATATAGTATAATGTGTGTGTTATATTATTTTAGGTAGATATATTAATATATGGGTATGTGTAAATATGTGGTTGGTATATAGGTAATATTGCATATGGCCTATAGCCTAGGGCTCATTACCTATGAGTGTGGCTTGAATGCCAGTATAGGGTAAAGTTAGACTTGTATAGCCTAGATATGATGTGTGCTTGCTAGAATAGGCTGGTTAGGCTTAAAGAGACTTGTTGGCTTAGGCTTGACCTAGTTTGACTAGTCTAGTTGACTAGAGTTGACTTTGGACTAGTTTGACCTAGACAGCATGCAGATGCATAGTAGATTACATTTATCATCCCCTGTATACATCTTGACTTGTGTTGCTCTAACTAGGAGTCAGGTACCTCATCTCGGATAGTACATTTACTTCAGACCTTCAGATACCAGGCGAGTACATTCTCTGATCATTTTATAACTTGCTTAGAATTATATTCCTGCTCTAGTTTACCATATTTGATGTTGTCACGATATTATCACGGATTTGTACTATATGGATCTTTTCATGCGATGTTATCCCCCTCGGGAGCATCGGATACATTATGTCGTGTGTTTCATGTACATCATGTATTCCTCGCTCTCGTGTTATTCATGTTTATCATGTGCTTCATGCTCATTCGTGCTCGCTCATGTACTCTCATGTGCTATCATGTTCGGTCATGTTTCTCATGTATCTCATGTATAACCTATACTTCATGTGCACCCATTTATGGACTTTCATGTGAAAACTATGTACGTAACATAACTTGTCTGGATCCTTGTGTATTGATTGGGGTATGGGGGAGTATAAATAGTCATGTGAACAATTCTAAAGTAGTATAGCCATGTACGCCTCTTTAGTATAGTCATGTGCAAATCAAGCCGTTCACATGTCGACTTTGTACTCTAAATCACTAGTCACTGGTAGCTCTCTACTTATAGTAGATATTTCTATTATAGTTCTCTCTCTGTTTACATCATGTACTTTTTTTCAGTTTCATGTATCATACCCTCTTGTATGTTTATATTCTCTAACCTATTATGATCTGTGTGAGATGTATTGTGCGCGCTTCCGTCCTGACTGGACCTGTTAAAAATTTACAGAGGATGATGAGGAACCCTGTACCCCTTACTATGGAGCTTGCCTAGATGACACTCACGACCTGGACCCCAGGGGAGGTTCAGGCAGCTGTTGAGGACGATACCTTGCATATTATAGATAGCTTAGACTGTTCTTCTTTTTTGATTAGTTGTTGCCCTTGATTTCAGAGTTGTATATTCTAGAGATATTGAGACTGGTAGTTATTAACTTATGTTACTTCATTTCTGTTGTACCTCAGTTGAGGATTTTCTTATCTATTTTATCGTGCCATATTCTATCTATGGATTGTGATTGAGTTGTACCTCTGTGTTGGCCTCCTTATAGAGAGTATTTCATGTTATGTTAGTTATAGTTCATGACCTAGAACAGCGTTCTACCGCCGATACTGCGGCGTAGGCTGGACGCTGTTACGTACTCGTACCCTCGCGGTGGGTGCGGGTCGTGACACGTTTTTAGTGGTGGCCCATGCAGGTCGAGTTTATGTAGTGGTATTCGAACTAGAGTATCACTACAGCATGCAGTAGGATTATTATATATTTTTGAAGGTACTCAATCACAGTTAGGATTCCTTAAGAGATTCCTGGGACGACCCTTGAGAATCTTATTTAAACTTCAATTTGAAATCCTTTCCCTTCTTTTATTCTCTCTCACTCCTTGATTAATGAATTTGATTTTGATGGATCGTTGTTGTAATGCCTGTGGTCCGTATTACGTATTTCTGGAATACGTGTACGTATTTTATTCTGTATTGCATGATTCCTTGTTTAGCTTGCATCTTGGCTTGGTTATTTCTAGGCTTGGTTCGGCTTGGCTCGGTTTTCTTTGGTTCAATATGAACCAATATGAACCCCCTACCTACCACCACCATTTATATTTATTAGCCCATTCTTTTCTCTCTCTTCATTAATCTCATCTTCTTCTTCCTCATTACTTCTTACCTACCAGAGAGAGAAGAAAGAGGTCTAGGCAAGTGCAACTTGCTTCATGGAGGAACTCTGATTTTATTGCTCCATTCTCTTCTTTACTACATTCTAAAGCACTTTAGTATTTGACATTTCTAATTTCCATGGCTAGATTCTTGTAGATCTAAGTTTGCATTATTTTTGGATTTCTTGGGTTTTGATCTACTAAATCTTGTTATTTTCGAGTTTTGATGGTTCCATGTTGTAGAGAATCTCGTTCTACCCCATTTTGACCTATGGAAGTTCGGATTTGGGCTCCAGATGAAGATTTTATGGAGCTTGGAAGCTTGGGTTCATGGTGTTCTTCTTCTCTGAAATTTGGGGAAGAAGAACAGTGCTTGACTTGACCGCATGACAATTCATGCGGCAAGTGAATTAGCCGCATGACACTTTCAGCCGCAGGGACTGAGTCTCATTCTTAAAACCGCATGAGGCCCTTGCTTCCCAGCCGCATAAGTCTGCCTTCATCCTTGGCCGCATGAATATGAATTGAACCTGACCGCATGAGTCCTCAGTTCCTTCTTGCCGCATGGAGTCCCACTTGCCTTCAGCCGCATATGTACCTTTCACTCTCAGCCGCATAAGCAGCCATGTTGACTTAACCGCATGCGCCTCCTTCTATACCCAGTCGCATGAACTCCACACTTCCGCTGGCCGCATGAGGCCCAACATCTTGGAGCCGCATGCGCCCTTGCACTTCCAGCTGCATGCGCCCCCTTGTCTTGGCCGCATGTGATTCAGTGACCCTGGCCGCATGCGCCCTCCTAATTGGGCCGCATGATTCTACCCTTTTCTGACCGCATATGCTTTAGCTGCATGGCTCTTCTATAGCCCTGAATATTGATATTTTATTAGATATTTTACGTCCATTTTATATCCTTACGCCTTTTGTCGTGAACTTGATAATCATGGATTTGTTTAATATGTATGGAAATGATACCTGACATGACCTAATAGTGACCCGTAGTGGTGCACTCTTGACAAGAAAACCTGACATGACATGATAGTGGTCCGCCGTGGCACACTCCTGACAAGTACACTTGACATGATAAACCTGACATGATATATCTGATAAGCTGTTGCGATGGCTACCTGACATGACATGACCTGACAAGAATGAACATCCTGGACACCGTAGGCGATTGTGCTTGTACAAATAATCCAGTCCTGTCTTGCATCATGTCTAGGAGGGGACTCCTGAGTACCACGGTCAGGAGTACCTACTAAAATGGACTAAGGCTAATAACTAGATTAATACAGTAGTCATGAAGAGATCTTCCAGCTACAGGCAATCCCGTTACCTGGGCGCGCTTGGGATCTGTAGCCTGCCGTCGAGTAGGGCACATTTCTAGCACACTGTCATGTGTTGCATCTTTCAAGCTACTTAAGGGTACATGCGTTTCCTGGACGATGTACCCACCCGAATTCAACCCCTAATTTCGACCTGGGTAACCTGGATGGACTGCAGGGCTTGTGGCTGTGGAATAATCTCACTGCATCTTGTTAGTAATTAGGCTTGTGACAACCCTAGTTAGTTAAAGTATCAAGCCGTAATTCTTGCTTGGCCGTGAATGATTGGATGGAGTCTAACCGGTCTAGTCTTGTCCTGATCCTGTTCCAGATTATTGAATGACCAGAATGCTTGTATTTATTTTCTCGATAAATGGTGAGAAACCAAGCTCCGTTCAGACGAAGGGTTACAACCCCGGTCCTTGTTTGGTTTACGGGTTGTAACCTGGCTATCTGAATAGTTCCATGGTTATCTCGTCGTATATCGTCCTGGCATGTTTTCCTTATTTCCAGTTTTTACCATTTATTTATATTCCTGTCTTTACTATATTATTTATATTCCTGTGCTGATTGCTGGTTTTAGTTCTTAAGTGAAGCTCCTTTGTGGCACTTGCCCTTTCTGGGATCTGACCCAGCTGGTTTTGTATGGCCAGATTTCGGAGCAGCTCCAGAGGATCCACCGCTTTTCCAGCCCGATGGTGAACACCAGACGTAACCCGGGCAGCGAGTGGGTTATTTTTGGCTCTCCCACTCTATTGTAAAAATATTCTTTTGAGGCGTTTAGCCGACGAGCACTTGTTTAGCTCGATTGTATTTACTTACTGTCTGCTTACGGGCTGTAACATGATTAACAAATCCTAGGGTTGACCATGTATGACTAAACTCTTGCTAGTCCTAACATTTTGTAACGACTAGCTTCAAGATCAGCTGAATATGTAATATTTGGGACGCCTTATTATTGTATATTTAATGATCATACATCTTGTGACTCTTACTTACTTGCTTATGATTGAGACACTAGGCTTGTTCATGACCTTAAGAGACTGTTGGCTTGTAGATAAACCCTCATGTATCTAGACAGCCGTGACCGTATAGCGAGATGGAATCCATTTCAATATACGTAGCTGGCTATGTCTGCCCCCGCTCTCCAGTATTCTGGTTCTGGGGCGTGACATGGTTTAAGTGGTGGCCCATGCAGGTCTTGTAAATCAAGATATGTGAGGGTTTACCGAATAGATGTCTCAATCAGTATTCGTCCTTGATCTCTGCTCGTATCTTCTGAATCCCTGGATTCTTATCCTGATCATGTGCTTGTATCGTTGATCTATCCTGGTCCTTCCTTATTGTTCCCTACGTCGTCTTCTTCAGCGGCATTGTTCGTGGTCCTGCCGGCCAGCAAGGTGGAGCACCTCCCACGGACCAGCAGCAACCTGGAGATCAAGTCCAGCACTCCGGAGTAGCCTCCAGAGTCGAGCCTATTGGAGTAGAGCCCCCAGTTCAGCCAATTCAGCCTGCCGAGCCTGATAATGGCACATTAGTAGGACTCGTCAGGACCTTGATAGCTTCTCAAGATCGTCGTGGAGATGCCTTGCAACAGGCAGTGACGGATGCTTTGACCAGAGGAGGTCATCAGGGTAACAGCGCGGCCAACAGCTTCAAGCGCTTGAACCCTCTATTCTTCGATGGTAGTGAAGATGCTATCGCGGCAGATGCATGGCTTCAGGACACAAAGGTGGTTCTAGAAGCAGCCCGGACTCCAGAGAATGAGAAGGTGGCAGTTGTGCGCCTGCAGTTGTTAGATCTTGCCCGCAGCTGGTGGGCAGCTCAGGCCGTTGGATTAGCAGCACCTATTGCTTGGGCGGTGTTCAGAGAGAGATTCCAGACCAAGTATTTCGATGCCGTGGCTCGGTATGATCTGCAGACCAGGTTCACCAATCTGAAGCAAGGAGGCAGGACGGTCGATGGATATGCGGCCGAGTTTTCGAGACTCAGTCGGTTTGCTCCCACTTTGGTGGCAACCGAGTATGATAGAGCCCAGCGATTCCAGCAGGGGCTTCACTTGGAGATCTTGTTGGCAGTCGAGCAGTTTGAGCATCAGACTTTTGATGCAGTCTTGAGAGCAGCCCGGAGGCATGAGTATACCTCCCAGAGGATTGTAGATAGGGTCGGAGGTCGGAAGAGATCTCACGGCCAGATGAATCAGTCTTCAGCACCAGCCCCGGCAGCCAGGGCTTTGACTATTGGAGCTCCGAGGCGAGCGGCCTCCGTGACGTCGGTTCAGCATTCAACTCCGACGCACCCTCAACAGTAGCAGAAGCAGAAGCAGTCTTCCGCAGTGGGATGTTCTCATTGTGGGAAGCCAGGCCATGTAGTGGCAGAATGTCGCAGGGCGCAAGGATTGTGTCTGGCCTGTGGAGCACCAGACCATAGGGTTGGATCCTGCCCGAATAGGGGTGGTTCATCATCGTCCAACCTTTCTAGCTCTTCGGTGAGAGGACCAGCTCCGGTCCAGCAGCAGCAACAGTACCCATTGTCGAGGCCCTTGCCGCCTCAGTCCCAGATGTTCCAGCAGCAGAACCCCCAGCAGCGTGCACAAGCCCAAGCCTCGAGTCAGAATAGGCAGCAAGGATTTCAGCAGAGGGGACCAGCGCCCCGAGGGTATGGTCATACTATGGTGATGACCGTGGAGGAAGGATTGGCACCAGGTGAGGTAGTGGCAGGTACTATTCTCGTCAACTTATTTCCAGCTTCAGCTTTATTTGATTCTGGTGCATCGCATTCTTTTATGTCTGTACGATTCGCGACACGGGTAGGATTGGAGCCCGAGTCATTATCAGTAAGGCTCAATATACTTACTGGTAACGGACTTGTGGGAGTAGATAGAGTGTTTTCCTCGTGTCGGATCGTAGTTAGCGGTAGAGAATTCCCCGCTAGATTGATAGAATTCCCGATGGTCGATTATGATGTAGTCCTAGGGATGGATTGGTTGAGGAACCAGTATGCTAGAATAGACTGCCATATTGGTAGGGTTGTTTTTAGCATTCCAGGAGAGCCAGAGTTTTTCTTCTCTCGAGGCGAGGTTGAGCCTTCTCCTCCGATATTACGGATGACGGTAGCAGTAGTTCAGTTGCCCAGGATAGTGGATGAGTTCCCAGATGTTTTTCCAGAAGAGCTTCCAGGTATGCCGCCAGAGCGGGAGATCGAGTTCACCATAGAATTGATTCCCGGGACAGCCCCAGTATCAGAGAGAGTCTACAGGATGGCGCCTTCAGAGTTGGAGATCTTGTACAAGATGATTGAAGAACTCAGAACCAAGGGATTCATTCGTGCTAGTGGATCGCCTTGGGGAGCCCCGATGCTTCTTGTGAAAAAGAAAGATGGTACGTCCAGGTTATGTGTTGATTATCGTACCTTGAATTTAGTGACAATCAAGAACAGATACCCTCTTCCGAGGATAGATGACTTGTTTGATCAACTCAAGGGGGCTTCAGTATTCTCGAAGATTGATTTGCGCTCAGGTTATCATCAGATCAGAGTCAGAGAGCAGGATATCCCGAAGACAGCTTTTAGATCGAGATATGGTCATTGGGAGTTCCTTGTTATGCCTTTTGGAGCAACCAATGCGCCGGCAGTATTCATGGACCTCATGAATCGCATCTTCATGCCTTACTTGGATCAGTTTGTGATTGTGTTCTTGGATGACATCCTGGTCTACAGCAAGAGTGAGGCGGAACATGAGCAGCATCTCAGAGTTGTTCTTCAGATTCTCAGGGAGCACCAGTTATATGCCAAGTTCAGTAAATGCGAGTTCTGGTTCGATCGTATTTCGTACTTGGGTCATATCATCACTCGAGGAGGAGTAGAAGTGGATCCCCAGAAGATTGTGGCTATTGAGTCATGGCCAGTGCCCAGCACAGTTGCAGAGGTTCGTAGTTTTCTTGGATTGGCCGGCTATTACCGGCGGTTTGTTTCGGATTTTGCTCGAATTTCAGCGCCATTGACCCAGTTGACCCGCAAGGATGTGCAGTTTGCTTGGACAGCAGAGTGTCAGAGTTCTTTTGAGCAGTTGAAGCGAGGCCTGATAACAGCTCCCATTCTCACGCTTCTCGATGGGACCGGAGGATTCTCAGTGTATTGTGATACTTCGGGCAGAGGTTTAGGATGTGTTCTGATGCAGCATGGAAAGGTAATAGCTTATGCGTCACGACAACTTCGTGATCATGAGAGGAATTACCCAACCCATGACTTGGAGCTGGCAGCAGTAGTGTTTGCACTTAAGTTGTGGAGGCACTACTTGTATGGAGACAGGATGGAGATTTTCACCGACCACAAGAGCCTGAAGTATGTTTTCACTCAGAAGGATCTTAACATGCGTCAGAGAAGGTGGCTGGAGCTTCTTGTGGATTATGATGTCAACTTGCAGTATCATCCTGGGAAGGCCAACGTTGTTGCAGATGCCTTGAGCAGGAGAGCGGGAGTTTATTTTCTAACAGCACAGCCAGAGCTGTTAGCAGATCTTCAGAAGATGGGTATAGAAGTTGTTCTCCCTTCCAGTGTGGCATTGATGGCCAGTATGCAAGTTCAGTCTACTATAGTCGAGAGGATCCGGAAGGCGCAGTCGGCAGATTCCAAGCTTCAGCGACTCAGAGCAGAGTGTGAGGCAGGACAAAGACCAGAGTTATGTATTCATGAGGACGGTACACTTCGACATGGAAAGCGTCTTTGTGTACCCAGCAGAGATATCAGGCAGAAGATCATGTCAGAGGCGCACAGTTCTCAGTATTCCATCCATCCTGGCAGTACGAAGATGTACCGAGATATCCGTCAGCACTTCTGGTGGAATGGCATGAAGCGGAAGATAGCTCAGTTTGTCTTTCGGTGTTTGGTTTGTCAACAAGTTAAAGCTGAACATCAGAGACCGGCTGGACTTCTTCAGCCCTTACCAATTCCAGAATGGAAGTGGGAGCATGTGACCATGGATTTCGTGACCGGATTACCTAGATCCCCAGCTGGTAGAGATGCTATCTGGGTTATAGTTGATCGGCTCACGAAGGTAGCTCACTTCCTCCCGTTCAGAGTTGGTCAGTCGACGGCTCAGCTAGCGGAGATGTACCTCAGGCAGATTGTCAGATTGCACGGTGTGCCAGTCAGTATCACCTCGGACCGAGATTCCAGATTTACGTCGCACTTTTGGCATAGCTTGCAAGAGAGTTTGGGAACTCGTCTCCAGTTCAGTTCAGCATATCACCCACAGACAGATGGTCAGTCGGAGCGCACGATCCAGACTCTTGAAGACATGTTGCGGTCTTGCACACTTGACTTCGGTGGTTCATGGGAAGATCATTTGTACCTGGTGGAATTCTCATACAACAACAGTTTCCAGGCCAATATCCAGATGGCACCGTTCGAGGCACTGTATGGTAGGAAGTGCAGATCCCCGCTAGCCTGGGATGATATTGGAGAGAGACAAATGCTTGGTCCAGAAATAATCGCTCAGACAGTTGAGGTGGTCAGGAGAGTCCAGGATCATCTTCGAGTTGCCCAGGATCGCCAGTGCCATTGGGCCGATTCTCATCGGCGTCCTCTCGAGTTTTCGGTCGGCGATCATGTATTCCTGAGGATTTCGCCTAACCGTGGTGTCATTCGTTTCGACGTGCGGGGAAAGCTTAGTCCTAGGTATATAGGACCGTTTGACATTCTAAAACGAGTAGGAGATGTATCTTATCGTCTCGCTCTTCTGCCGTCGCTAAGCGAGGTGCATGACGTGTTCCATGTATCCCAATTACGACGGTATACCTCGAACCCGAGCCACATCCTAGATCATTCGAAATTGGTTGTTGGTACCAACCTTTCGTATGAGGAGAGGCCCGTGTCTATATTGGACCGGAGAGAGAAGATCCTCAAGAACAAGACTATCAAGTTAGTTCGAGTTGCTTGGGGTCATCACTCTTTAGGGGAGTCAACGTGGGAGCGTGAGGATGATATCCGATCGCGATATCCCGACTTGTTTGACTCGTGAGGTATAATGTCTTTCTTATGCCTCATACCTTCGATTCCTTGCTTGCATGATTGATTGTTTGCCTAGTTATAGCTTGCATGTGATTAATGTAGCTTGTCATTGCTCTTCTAGCCTCCTGATTAAATTTCGAGGACGGAATTCTTTTAAGGTGGGTAGAGTTGTAATGTTTGTGGTCCGTATTACGTATTTCTGGAATACGTGTACGTATTTTATTCTGTATTGCATGTTCCTTGTTTAGCTTGCATCTTGGCTTGGTTATTTCTTAGCTTGGTTCGGCTTGGCTCGGTTTTCTTTGGTTCAATATGAACCAATATGAACCCCCTACCTACCACCACCATTTATATTTATTAGCCCATTCTTTTCTCTCTCTTCATTAATCTCATCTTCTTCTTCCTCATTACTTTTTACCTACCAGCGAGAGAAGAGAGAGGTCTAGACAAGTGCAACTTGCTTCATGGAGGAACTCTGATTTTATTGCTCCATTCTCTTCTTTACTATATTCTAAAGCACTTTAGTATTTGACATTTCTAATTTCCATGGCTAGATTCTTGTAGATCTAAGTTTGCATTATTTTCAGATTTCTTGGGTTTTGATCTACTAAATCTTGTTATTTTCGAGTTTTGATGGTTCCATGTTGTAGAGAATCTCGTTCTACCCCATTTTGACCTATGAAAGTTCGGATTTGGGCTCCAGATGAAGATTTTATGGAGCTTGGAAGCTTGGGTTCATGGTGTTCTTCTTCTCTGAAATTTGGGGAAGAAGAACAGTGCTTGACTTGACCGCATGATAATTCATGCGGCAAGTGAATTAGCCGCATGACACTTTCAGCCGCAGGGACTGAGTCTTATTCTTAAAACCGCATGAGGCCCTTGCTTTCCAGCCGCATAAGTCTGCCTTCATCCTTGGCCGCATGAATATGAATTGAACCTGACCGCATGAGTCCTCAGTTCTTTCTTGCCGCATGGAGTCCTACTTGCCTTCAGCCGCATATGTACCTTTCACTCTCAGCCGCATAAGCAGCCATGTTGACTTAACCGCATGCGCCTCCTTCTATACCCAGTCGCATGAACTCCATACTTCCGCTGGCCGCATGAGGCCCAACATCTTGGAGCCGCATGCGCCCTTGCACTTCCAGCTGCATGCGCCCCCCTTGTCTTGGCCGCATGTGATTCAGTGACCCTGGCCGCATGCGCCCTCCTAATTGGGCAGCATGATTCTACCCTTTCCTGACCGTATATGCTTTAGCTGCATGGCTCTTCTATAGCCCTGAATATTGATATTTTATTAGATATTTTACGTCCATTTTATATCCTTACGCCTTTTGTCGTGAACTTGATAATCATGGATTTGTTTAATATGTATGGAAATGATACCTGACATGACCTGATAGTGACCCGTAGTGGTGCACTCTTGATAAGAAAACCTGACATGACATGATAGTGGCCTGCCGTGGCGCAGTCCTGACAAGTACACTTGACATGATAAACCTGACATGATATATCTGATAAGCTGTTGCGATGGCTACCTGACATGACATGACCTGACAAGCATGAACATCCTGGACACCGTAGGCGATTGTGCTTGTACAAATAATCCAGTCCTGTCTTGCATCATGTCTAGGAGGGGACTCCTGAGTACCACGGTCAGGAGTACCTACTAAAATGGACTAAGACTAATAACTAGATTAATACAGTAGTCATGAAGAGATCTCCCAGCTACAGGCAATCCCGTTACCTGGGCGCGCTTGGGATCTGTAGCCCGCCGTCGAGTAGGGCACATTTCCAGCACACTGTCATGTGTTGCACCTTTCAAGCTACTTAAGGGTACATGCATTTCCTGGACGATGTACCCACCCGAATTCAACCCCTAATTTCGACCTGGGTAACCTGGATGGACTGCAGGGCTTGTGGCTGTGGAATAATCTTACTGTATCTTGTTAGTAATTAGGCTTGTGACAACCCTAGTTAGTTAAAGTATCAAGCCGTAATTCTTGCTTGGCCGTGAATGATTGGATGGAGTCTAACCGGTCTAGTCTTACCCTGATCCTGTTCCAGATTATTGAATGACCAGAATGCTTGTATTTATTTTCTCGATAAATGGTAAGAAACCAAGCTCCGTTCAGACGAAGGGATACAACCCCGGTCCTTGTTTGGTTTACGGGTTGTAACCTGGCTATCTGAATAGTTCCATGGTTATCTCGTCGTATATCGTCCTGGCATGTTTTCCTTATTTCCAGTTTTTACCATTTATTTATATTCCTGTCTTTACTATATTATTTATATTCCTGTGCTGATTGCTGGTTTTAGTTCTTAAGTGAAGCTCCTTTGTGGCACTTGCTCTTTCTGGGATCTGACCCAGCTGGTTTTGTATGGCCAGATTTCGGAGCAGCTCCAGAGGATCCACCGCTTTTCCAGCCCGATGGTGAACACCAGACGTAACCCGGGCAGCGAGTGGGTTATTTTTGGCTCTCCCACTCTATTGTAAAAATATTCTTTTGAGGCGTTTAGCCGACGAGCACTTGTTTAGCTCGATTGCATTTACTTACTGTCTGCCTACGGGCTGTAACATGATTAACAAATCCTAGGGTTGATCATGTATGACTAAACTCTTGCTAGTCCTAACATTTTGTAACGGCTAGCTTCATGATCAGCTGAATATATAATATTTGGGACGCCTTATTATTGTATATTTAATGATCATACATCTTGTGACTCTTACTTACTTGCTTATGATTGAGACACTAGGCTTGTTCATGACCTTAAGAGACTGTTGGCTTGTAGATAAACCCTCATGTATCTAGACAGTCGTGACCGTATAGCGAGATGGAATCCATTTCAATATATGTAGCTGGCTATGTCTGCCCCCGCTCTCCAGTATTCTGGTTCTGGGGCGTGACACTTGTTGATTTTGATTTTCCTATCGAGATAAATTTTATGGCCTGAGTTACGATATTTTCTGATAACATATGTTGACGGGAATAACAGGGATGGTAAACGTCTACTTGATTATGGAACCTGTAGTTTATCGCTGCCATATTAGCTGGCGTGGCAGAAACATAGAGACCTGACTTCGGATGTACGTATCTTGGTTATGAGATTTAGAATTTCTCGCAGCTATACTAGTCGGCATAGCGAGAATTCCAGACGACATGATTATAGAGGTGCATGCCCCAGTTATGGAATCTATCGTTTATCGCAGCCTTGCTTACTAGCATGGCGAGGGCTCTGAGTAACATGGTTTGGGACAGACGCATATGATTATCAGACTGTATCTTAAGAAGGTTTTTAAATATATCATCTCTATCGTACCCTTCTGTTATAAATTGTATTCCATCATCAAATAATTTAGGAGTATGGATATTTTAGCTTTATAGCGCTTATTCATATGTAGTTCTTTCATAGTTAATGATATGATGACTTGTAGAGTGTCTGTACCCTAGAGATGATAGTTAGCATTGGTATTAGAATAGTAACCCATTGTAGATGATTTCCCTGTTATTTATAATACCTACCAGTTTTCATAGAGCATGTTAGTTTGCTCTGCAGCCTTGATAATTTATTATTATTTTCCCTTGTACTTTACAGTAAGGCATCCATGACCAGAGCCTGTTCTTGAGTATAGTTGTAGTTCACCTAAGACTGAGAGGTCTATATATATAGATAGATTGCAGATGGTATTGGCATATGGGATATGGGTTGGTTGGTATCTATAAGCCATTGTTGTGTAGAATTATAGACATGTTGCTTAGCCTATATCTGGTTCAGTTTTCTATTTTAGTTAAGTTCTCCTTGAGATTAGTTCAAGCATGATAGATCAACCTTTATAGGCAGTGTGCAGACCCTTCACTAGATGTCCTAACCCTTGTTTATAAATTCAGTCTCCTTAGCATCATTTCCTTTTGCCTACATTGATGTTTCAGACCATTCATCCTTAGCCTAATTTCTGAGCATTTGTTCAATTCCTTATAAGTTTAGTCTACTTTAACCCTGGATAATCAGTTATATATGTATGGATATATAGATGATATACTTAGGATATATGTAATGGGTTGTTGTTCTTGAGCTTATGTATATATGATATTTGGGATTTGTGTGCTTAGATTATGGGTATTTAGTTATGGGTGACTTGATAAGATTGGGGAGTCAAGAGTTAGTCTATTATAGCGTTTTTCTTTTGCTAATCTATAGTTGCCAACACCTAGATAGCTAGCATAGGTAAAACCCTAAGAAGTTAACTAGTTAATGACCAAGTACTTGGATGTTGAGAAATTAACTAGTGGTTGACCCTTGACTATGTTTGACCTAGAAGGTAGTACTACCATCTTAAATTTTGAGGACAAAATTTTTCTAAGGTGGGTAGACTTGTAACACCCAGTTTCTAAAATGAGGGTAATTTTGAAATTTTGTGTTTTAATTTATTTAATTATGATATTTAAATAATAATATGATTTTTGGTGATTTTTAATTATTTTAAAACTATTTAAAAGTCATGACTTGTGATTTTTATGTGCAGCTAGTGAAACCCTAGGGACTGTCTACCCTAGAGCCTAACCACGTGATTTGGAATATTTATTTATTATTTTTAGCCTAGGGGTAATTTGTTCATTTTGACTTGTTAGAATTTTTAATTTATTTATTGGATTGATGGTTGATGGTTTTGATTTTTGCTAGTTGTGACATAAGAGACTAACCTAGATGTTGACTCTAGTTAAGGTGACTTAATTAGCATGGTGAGACCCTAGTCTAACTTAAGTCAACCTAAGTTAGTCATGTAGGAATCGAGACTTGAATAGAAGGCTTAGTGAATTGGTCAATAGGCTTGATACTTAGAATTTGGTTCCATGACTAGTGAAAATAGATCCATAGCCCATTAGACTCAACCCTAACCCTAACTTTCTCTTTATGACCAGCCACCTAGGGCTATTCCCCCTATAAATAATCTCTTCATTTATTGTTCTTGTCTCTTTATTGAGACTTCAACATTTTGGAGAAAGAGGTAATGTCATTTCTTCCCCAATCCCTAGATTCTTCAATTTTAATCCTTTTTCACTCTAGTCTTTTGCATATGATCCTAATCTAGCCCTATTTGGTATTCATGGAGAGAAATCTCAGGTTTGAACCAAATTGGAGCATTTGGCTATCAATGAGAACACCCCCATTTGAGGTTTTTCCTTGCAAATTGCACCTGTAGGTAAAATCCCTTAAATTGATTTAATATTCTATTTTCTTTGCATATTAGGCTAGCCCTAGGTGTCCCCTAGCTGTCCCTAGAGTTTGGGTGGATTTCGTGTCCGTTTGGTGTCGTATCAGACACGTATCATGGTGTATGTGCATGTGTTTGATGAAATGTCACAAAGGATTTTATTTTCGATTTTTGAAAAACTAATTATATGGATCCCTAGATCTACGTGTGTGTATCAATGTTTGTGAAGACTGAGTTGCTATTTGTGTTAGGTTCGTGTCCTAAATTGCTCTGGATACGCTGTACGGGGCATCGGCTAGGTGTCCTGCATATCGGGCCCTAGTATTCCCTGTAGAGGACACGTGGAGACACGAAATTTGGTGTCAAGGAGGGGGCACTGACTGACATGTCAGCCCCCAAGTCCAGGACTAATTCGTGTCGTGTCGGACACAGCACACGTGGTGCACTGGTCTCGCACTGGACTGCTGCGCGCGGATTTCGTGCCTTGATACTCTTTGATAACTTAGATACGACACCATCTAGACACGAATCAGGGTCCTAGACACCTAGACCTATCCTAGGCGAACACATAGGTAGGTGCACGTGACACGTGGTGCACTGTGTCGTGTCCACGAGTTCAGTGCACGTGTGCACGACACTGTCTGAACACAGAATTGTGTCTCTGTATGTGTGGTTGTTTTGGACACGTTCGTGTCCACCTTGTTGGACACAAAAACCCTTCCCATGGCACGTATCATGTGTACACCTGACTGCACACATTAAATTCTGATATTAACATGTATTTATAGGTTAATTTACTATATCTTATAATTTGTCTGATACGTGCAGTATCAGAGTTTTCTCCCTGTTCTTCTGAAATTAATTCATCATTAGCTGCTTAATTTAGGTTGTTAATATATGTTAAACATGATGTTAGTTATCCTAATCCTATTGCTACGCCTTGGGTTAGTTCTTGGTGATTTGGTTGGTTTTTGGCATTCGAACCCCAATATCAGAACCCAATATCAGTTGTAATATATATACTGTTTTGTAGTTATTAGTTTGAATTTACATATTAAATTCAATGTTTTTTTAGCTAAGTTCAATGCTGATGCATAGGTGTAAATGTCAGGGTTAATTCATAAAGATGATCGCTTGATTTGTATTCAATTAAGGCCTTGTACTGGCCATTTCGATCTGCACAGTAAGCACATATATGAAACATGTTTTTGGATGGATTTTTAAAACCCAATACAAGTTAATTGTAAAGTTTATATGTTGTTTTGATTTCTTATATATGAATGATGCATGTTAGATTCAATTACATGTGTGTTAGTTACTATTGAGGATAACCAGTTTGGGTTTTCGAATGTTAGACTGGTACCTACATTCTGTTTTCTTAAATCCTGAACACTGTTTTTAATTTCTGAATTCATATATACATGTATTAGTTTACTGTTAAGTTGATTCATGATTTGGGTTTTTGAAATTGGTTAGGATTGTTGAACTATTTGTGTTAACTGTCTTGGTTCTCAAAATTCCTGAGAACATATAGGTACTGTCATTTTTGTTTGAATTTTTGTGAACTAAATGATTCTTTCCACCTTGTTTATTCACACATCGATGAATCTGAGAACTGAACTAAGGACACCCTACTACCCATTGACACATCACTGATTTTGTTTTCTGTCACACACTCAATTGCACACTGTCATGTTGCCAAATACCTGAGACACACACCCACCATACTTTTTGTTTTAGACCATTGGTATGATCAGGCCCTCTTGAGCATTTCCAGTTAGAACATTCATGCATATATTTATACATCTGAATGTAGGCACTTACGATTTCATTGTATCTATATATTGCAGAGTGATATGGTTTATGAATGATATGGGTTAAGGATTAGTGACTCAGGATGTCTTGTTTCAGACCACACGAAAATATATTGCCACATCTTCCTTGTATAAGCTAACAAGTTCTTGTATAAGCTAACAAGTTCTTGTATAAGTGATATTCTGTCTCTTTGAACCTTTGGTAAACCCATGAGTCAGTCCTTTAATTCTAAGTTTAGGTATTCCCTTAGATGTCAGCTAATACTTTAACAGCTAGGAGCAATCCCGACTTTATCCTTAGCTTCCATATCCCCACCAAATGTTCTGTCCTGCAGCCATCCAATATTCGACCCTTAACCTTGTAGGTATCAGTTGTATCACTGCCTAGTCTTGAATGGTCATGCATCTAGACCATTGCCCTGCCTTAGCCAAAACCTTGGTGCTAGCCTGAGGTTAGAAGGATACCATACCTGGTATCCTTATACTAGTGCTAGAGTTCTGAGCACCTGGGCCTCTAGTGAGGTCTCAGTTGGGTTAGTAGTGGTTATGAGTCTTAGATATATATTATAGCATGGGTTAGTCGAGTATCAGATATTGTAGTAATGTGATGGGTTATAGAAGTTATGGTGAGTGGTGAGGGTAGATAATGGCAACTGAATGCACTGTTTGTAACATACTCACACATTGAATGACTCTACACACATTTGCCTACCACCCCACCATGTCATACACACACAGGTATCCTCACCCTCACTGATTCCCAGTTTACACACTGTTCTGTATTTTTATGCACACACATGTCCTTAAACACTCTACTCACACGCCCTTGCATCACACTACCATATCACCCTCTATTGACACTATCACACTCACAAGTTCCATGATACACTCACACATACACACTCTCATGTTGCTCCATACATACATGCTCACATGTACACACACACATGTTATTATATTACACTCTCATGACACATGCCAGACACTATCATATGCCTTTTTCCTATATATATACATATATACATATGTATATATATATATATATATATATATATATATATATATATATATATATATATATATATATATTTTACATATGTATATATATATACATATGTAAAATATGTATATATATATACATATGTAAAATATATATATATATATATACATATGTAAAATATATATATATATATATATATATATATATATATATATATATATATATATATATATATATATATATATATATAGGTGATACATATATTATCATGTATACTATATATTATAATGTGTGTGTTATATTATTTTAGGTAGATATATTAATATATGGGTATGTGTAAATATGTGGTTGGTATATAGGTAATATTGCCTATGGCCTATAGCCTAGGGCTCATTACCTATGAGTGTGGCTTGAATGCCAGTATAGGGTATAGTTAGACTTGTATAGCCTAGATGTGATGTGTGCTTGCTAGAATAGGCTGGTCAGGCTTAGTGAGACTTGTTGGCTTAGGCTTGACCTAGTTTGACTAGTCTAGTTGACTAGAGTTGACTTTGGACTAGTTTGACCTAGACAGCATGCAAATGCATAGTAGATTGCATTTATCATCCCCTGTATACATCTTGACTTGTGTTGCTCTAACTAGGAGTCAGGTACCTCATCTCGGACAGTACATTTACTTCAGACCTTCAGATACCAGGCGAGTACATTCTCTGATCATTTCATAACTTGCTTATAATTATATTCCTGCTCTAGTTTACCTTATTTGATGTTGTCACGATATTATCACGGATTGGTACTATATGGATCTTTTCATGCGATATTATCCCCCTCGGGAGCATCGGATACATCATGTCGTATGTTTCATATAGATCGTGTATTCCTCGCTCTCATGTTATTCATGTTTATCATGTGCTTCATGCTCGTTCGTGCTCGCTCATGTACTCTCATGTGCTATCATGTTCGGTCATGTTTCTCATGTATCTCATGTATAACCTATACTTCATGTGCACCCATTTATGGGCTTTCATGTGAAAACCATGTACGTAACATAACTTGTCTGGATCCTTGTGTATTGATTGGGGTATGGGAGAGTATAAATAGTCATGTGAACAATTCCAAAGTAGTATAGCCATGTACGCCTCTTTAGTATAGTCATGTACAAATCAAGCCGTTCACATGTCGACTTTGTACTCTAAATCACTAGTCACTGGTAGCTCTCTACTTATAGTAGATATTTTTATTACAGTTCTCTCTCTGTTTACATCATGTACTTTCTTTCAGTTTCATGTATCGTACCCTCTTGCATGTTTATATTCTCTAACCTGTTATGATCTGCGTGAGATGTATTGTGTTCGCTCCCATCCTGACTGGACCTATTGAAATTTTTACAGAGGATGATGAGAAACCCTGTACCTCTTACTATGGAGATTGCCTAGATGATACTCGCGACCTGGACCCCAGGGGAGGTTCATGTAGCTGCTGAGGACGATACCTTGCATAGTGTAGATAGTTTAGACTGTTCATCTTTTTTTGATTAGTTGTTGTCCTTGATTTCAGAGTTGTATATTCTAGAGATATTGAGACTGGTAGTTATTAACTTATGTTACTTCATTTCTATTGTACCTCAGTTGAAGATTTTCTTATCTATTTTATCGTGCCATATTCTATCTATAGATTGAGTTGTACCTCTGTATTGGCCTCCTTATGGAGAGTATTTCATGTTATGTTAGTTATAGTTCATGACCTAGAACAGCGTTCTACCGTCGACATTGCGGCGTAGGCTGGACGCTGTTACGTACTCGTACCCTCGCGGTGGGTGCGGGTCGTGACAACCAGAGAGTCCACACTCGGGACGAGGGTTGACCAATTACACCAGAGAGTCCACACACGGGATGAGGGTGTCTTGCCGTGAGCTAACCAGAGAGTCCACACTCGAGACGAGGGTTAGTGATTAGTTCAAACCCGTGAGTCCACACTCGGGATGAGGGTTTGGTTCTTCCATTGATCTCGTGATTATCGTTCATCCGGCAGTTCATTTTTACGTAGTTGTTCTAGTGTTCGTGTTCGTGTTCGTGTTCGTAGTCATTTGTCTTGTTCTTGTTCTTTCTTATTTATTTCTTGTGCATGATAAAACTACTAGATAGGCATGTATATTATGTATCTTGCTATGTCCTCTGAGGACCTGATGATCTCTTCAGGTTAGCCGAGTTTGAGTCAGGAGCAGGTGAGTGGATTTGAGTTAGCATCAGACCGCAGTGCTTTGCAGTTTGAGGTTGCTTGGTTAGCATGTGGTACTCAGTTAGTTATTTCTTGTATTTCTCTATTTTTTCTCTATTGGTAGTGGATTTGTGTCCACCGGACGTGACATTGATTTTGGATACATTCAGTTTATATTCATTATTGCTTAGTTTCATGGATATTCATTGATCTTGATTGTGTCTTGATTATTCTGTGGATGAGACATAGATTTTCCCGTGATTATAGATTCAGTGACTTGTGAGTATAGACAGTGTTCTACCGCCGACACTGCGGCGTAGGCTGGGCTTGGACACGCTTCGTATCCGAAAAGCAGGTGCGGGTCGTGACAAATAGGGAGTGAGGGAAGAGTAGTGAAGGGGACAGTAGGTTTGTGAGGGAAGGAGGTTAAAACCAGCAAGGCGAAAAGACCTCTGCACACAGCAGTGTGTGCACACAAGTGTGCATTGCACAGAGAGATGGGACTTGGAGTACCTATACAGCAGGGGGATACACCTCATGTATGCAACGATAGTAGGGGCAAGGAAATACACATCAGTGCACTTACACACAGGTAAAAATAAGCCCTGTCTTGGGTAGATGCAGGGGCCTCTTACATTGGGCAGCAGGGTACGCACAGGCAGGGAGAGTCCAACAGATACACGATGTAGAACCCTAGAGGGGGTGAATAGGGAAATAAAATAATTACCAACATTAATAAGCAATTTAAAAGATAATAAAAGGAAGAGAGAATCAAACACTCGATGTATTCTGGTATCCTCCCAAGGGGCACTCCAGTCTTGGAACTCCCTCGAGCTTTAATCCATAATTTGAATAAATAGTTAAAACACAATTTTGGATCCGAATAACTCGTCAACTTCTTACACATGAGTTTGGATCCGAAGAACTTGTCAACTTCTAACGCACAAGCTTTCCTCCGAAGACTCGTCAACTTCAAACACACGAGTTTTCCTCCGAAGGCTCGTCAACTTCACAACTTGTGAGAAAAAAGATTTTGATCTTCTTGAACACTTGGAAGATCTGGATTACAACTCTTGAATACTCTAACACTATAGTGGATGACACTTTAAATCTTGATAGAGTAATGGTGGAGCTATTTGGAAAATAGAAAATTAAAGCACAAGTGGATAAGGCTTTATGAAGAAAGAGGGTGCCTATTTAAGTCATAAAGTGCAATTAGCAGCCGAGCGGATTATCCGACAGATTTTTGCTAAAATCCTTCAGATTATCCATCCAATAGTAACGACTAAAAATAGAGTCGTTGGATGCATTTAATGCGACAGTCAAATGCTGTTGAATTTGAATTCGAATAAGGCTAGTAAGGCATCCGAATTATCCGACGGATTATCCCGAATATTCGACAGATAATCCGTGGGAGACAACAAAATAGTTGTTGTCTTTGATCGGATTATCCGACGGATTATTGCGAAGATCCGCTGGATGATCCGAACAAGACAACAAAATAGTTCTTGTCTTTGTTTAGATTATCTGAAGGATTACCGTGGAAATCCTTTGGATGATCTATTCGTTACAACAGATTATCCGTTAGATTATCCGATCGGATTATCCGATGGATTACCGCGAAGATCCGGCAGATTATCCGTCTCTTCATAAAATCTATTTCCGTTTTCTATAGCTTTCTAGTTTGTTATCCATGCTAAGTGTGTACATGATTTCCTAGACACTTACAGATACTTAGAGAGACGGAGAAGCTTTTGATCTTGAATTCTTTTCCTTTGTCAAATGTCTTCTTGAGTACGATAAGGGTATGTTGTTATATGTGTTGGAATCATCTTTTCTTATTACTCTGAAGGACTTGTTTCTTTTTATAGGTGATGGAGTTATCATTCCTTCTATCTTTGACTAGCTTGTTTGTTTCTATAGAATAATAGGGCTAAAACAGTATAAAGATTAGTTATAGTCAATATATCAAAATCAGTGTGCCAACAATCACTTCCATTTTGATAATTGACCAAATATACGGGTTTAGGAGATAGCTCCGCCGTAATGTGATATCTCTTCCTAAGTACAATTTCTTCCCCTTTGGCATTTATACAAAATGAAGGCAGGATTTAAAATAGAGAAAAAAAATAGAAAGATAGAAGAGACATAGCATTTGATAAAACAAACTGACTTGATTAAAACATAGTTAGGCATAAAACAGTACTACATGATACTAGTCCATGAAGGACTACACAAGACATACTTCTAAAAAGAAAAACATAAGACTAGTCTCCGAAGGACTGCACAAGAAACTAACCATTTTAAAAGTCCACGAAGGACTGCACAAAATGAAACTAAACCAAAATGAGACACCCTACCACTAAAAAGCCGAGATCCATCAACTATCAGGAGCACATGGAGGGTTAACATCAGCCTCCTGATCCTCATCATCACCTGGGGCTGGAGTAAAAGCACCATATGGGTCGATGCCTCCAAGATACATGTAAACACCCTAGATTTTTTTTCTTCAAAATCATATTTTTTCACTTTTATACTTAGGACTATGTAGGTGTATTTGGTAATATCTCGACTAGTTAAGTAGATGTCTGAATGAGAATTAGCAGTATTAAATAAAGCAAATATCTTATACAGGATTTATGAAGAGAGTAATTTTTTTTACAAATATAATTATTATTTATATAAAATTTATTATTCTATTACTTAAAGTTTTTTTATTTATAAAAAATAAAAATAAAAATTCTGTAGGTCAAGGCTAATTTTACAGGGTTACATAATTTTTTGATATATAAAAATGGATAATTTTCACGAAATATAAATAATGTATGTTATAGATTTTATTTTTAGCCTATTATAATTATTAATGGGTTTGTACAGTTTTCCTCTACATATATATTATTTATATATTAAAAAAAAGGTAACCATCAGCACTGTTCAAATGAACAGTGCTATCCCCTCTTCCTCCGACCCAGTAACCAAATCGAATAGAGAACGAAAAATCCTCCAGATGTAGTCGGTCAATTCAAATCTGAATCTACAACAATTTAAATCAATATTTAAATCTTTTGTATAATCTCTATCCCAATCTCAAACCTAATCTATAACCCAATTTAATACGAAATTAAATCGGATTGAGGGGAGAACTATGTCGATGTATATCTTCAATTGGTATCGAAAGAATTTTGCTACCTAATCGAATCAAAACCTTGTAGAGAAGTTCTGAGTCTTCTATCTGACCTCTCGTGCGACTGTAGACGACCTTCCCAGCAGTGCTAGGCTGCCGCAGCTCCCCGGAGGGCGGCCGCCGCCGATCCCGAACCAAGAGCACTATGTTATTTTCAGGAAAAATCAAACACCAGGTATCCATGTTAACCCTATTTTTCTTCATCATTGTCTAATCAAATTTTGATCTAAAAGTTCCTATTTAAAGCCTTTATGACCTTCTTCAAATCCCAATAGCTAGATTCGATTATAGGCAAGAATCGACCCAGAAAAACCAAACTAAACTTGGAAGAAAAATTGCTTAAATAAGCAGTTTATAGGCAGTTCAGTACCCCAACTTGGAAGGCGCTTCTTAAACCAAATATTTGGAGTTTTTAAAAACCAATTTAAAACAGTCATAGGCAACATATAGGGCTACATATCCCTTTTTATAGAAGTCGATTCCATCGACTATGCGCCGAGAAATCGATTCCCCAGAATTGATAAAAATACGTTTTCAAAACTATAAAAATTCAATAACTTTTCCCGTTACGGCGTGCGCCCCGACAAACCGGACGACGTGGTCACGAACCGAAAGCATCGAAAGGTGCATTTCGAATTCGCGGACGTGTGGGCTTTGACGGAATTCAAATTGGTTGCGTGTCCGCGACGAATTTGATGCGTATCCATTGAAATCCGTCGTATCGACCTATTTACAAATTTTCTAATTACTTTGTGCACATTCGTCAATTCAGGACGAAACATGCACCAGCAAGACCGTATAATTTTCTGGTTCTGTATGCTAAGTTTGGTCTGATTCTGAGATGGTCGACTGGAACGCCTACTTTGGCGGGCCCACGACCCGCTCCAACAGGTGAAATTGTACACGGTCCGCCGAAATCCAACTTTGGATATACGGTTGGGTTCATCTCATCAAACCGGACCCATAGACATGTAGTTTGACTACTTTAGAGACAGTATATTCTGACACACGTTTCGATGCAAAATGGGTCCAACGACGGTCATTATTTTGACCCGAAATTATGATTTTGCCCCTGTTTCAGAATTAGACTTTTGGACAAGTGTTTTCTAGACATATCTTTTATTCCAAACACGTTCGTGGTGTATATTTCAGCGTCCGAGGACGTATGCGAGATTTGTCTTTCATCGCTTCACTATTCTGACGGTTCGAGCTATTGGATGTCGTCCTTTTTGTACGCAACCTCAGGCAAGATACCTTGCCACTTACTCTATGATTTACATATTCTTATTTTTAGTTGTTATTTTTAGCATTTCTTATTTGTTGTTATTATAAAACTATGCGTCCAAGTCACACATGGGTGCAAGCGACTCTATCGGTCATTTTCTTGCTTTTATTTATTTCTCTCGCATTGACTCAGTCTAGTGACCATCGATTGTTGATGAGAGATTGGTATATCTCATGTGGCCTTAACACATACTTTATCACATGATGTGAGTCACATATAGGACACATACTCGCGTTGTCGGCCGGCCACCGATACGTATGAGGCGTGCCACGGTTAGAAGTAACTGCCAATAGAATTGCATGCTAGTAGACTTTGTAGTTACCAGAGGTTTCTATGAGTCATGGATGTGACTCTACTAGGCATTGGGTGGGAAGAACAGTTCCTTAATATATGGACCATGTATGCACTTCCCTATTACTACCGGTTATCTCCGCTGGAGATACGGTCCTGGATCCTGATACCTGATTTCCTGCGGGCCTCTGACATTCGAAGAATGTTATGCTTTAAGGTCCCTGGTATCCTGATGGAACCATACCTGAGTTTCCTGCACCCGAGCCAGAGTGCCTATGCGTTGAAGGTTTATTCTTAACTGCATTTTTACTGTAGAACTGGTAGGCACCCTATTACATGCATCCCCTTTTACTCTCTATTATATATCACAGATTATATGGCATGTTCTTTATGTATCTTGTTATGTTCCTCTGTGGACTTGGTTATTTCTTCAGGGGTGTGCTTTGTGACTTTTTGCAGGTGTTCTAGCCAAGGTCGTGATCTTCTCCTTTTCTTCGAGGATGATTGCTCTTGGTTCGTCTTGCCATTTTTTTGATCATTTCCTTGTATATATTCTTTCATTTAAATTGGTTGGTAGTTGATTTGTCTCCGCCCAACTACATGTATAAATGATAAATTCTTGAGTTGATTATAATATTATTCTTTATTGTTTTGGATGAGATTTAGTTATCATGGTTTTACTTAATTTTACAGCTTATGTATACATACGGGGTTCCATACATTGGAGTATACTTCGTATGTATACAGCTGGCATATTTATGTACTTAGTCCTAAGTATTTTGGGACTGAGATGTTACATATTTTTGTTGTGGCCCATGCAGGTCGAGTTTGTCACTTCGGTTACATTACTGTACCGATGTGAGCCTGCATATAGGATTAGAATATAGGAATCTCATCCACAAGATTGACTTCCTCCCTCGATTCCAAATCTCGAACTCTCATCCGATTACCTTGACTTCCTTCTGCTTGATTCCTTTCACTGTAAATCTTATCTTCTTTCGTACTGAATAGGGAGGTTAGAAGATAACTCATACGAGTATATGTGTTATATTCCTCAGTTACTCCATTAGTTGACTTATAAGTTGGGTAGTATGCCTCACAGCCTATCACCCCTTATTCTTATCATCCATTAATGAAGTATAACCGGGTGGCATTGAATATATGCTAGTATAGGAAGATATGTTTGCCAAGAATATAGAGTTTTAGTAGCCCATACTCTATTGGTCCACCATGGCCTGATACAAGAGACAGTAGAACGACAGTATAAGCAGGAACACCAGACAAGACTTAGATCCTTATGAAACTTGAACTATTTTTCATCATTATCTTCCGTACCTATACTTTGAACTACCATGAATAATGACGCTATTTATAGCCTAGTTTTGCAAGCTTATTCTTTATCGAGCTTGTTTCGGACATATGTATACTGGGGACGCCCATAAGCATATTGTCTATTTAGAATCAAAGTATTATGGTCTGATCAACCATAGTGCATTTGGTTCGCTCTTCACTTGTTTATCCCACGTGAATTGAGATATCAAGATTTCTAGGATCTCATTTACGACTGCATTGACAATTTCTCTTGAATTATTCATTCGCCTTTGAATCACGTAATTGTATTCGATGACATCTCTCTTGAACTCTTAATTTGCTTTTGTCTTTCACTAATTTGGGAAGACGAACGCTCGTATTCGATACACAAGTGTAGCTACCATCGGCCAACCATATGACTACAACCTTGCCTTGAGTTACTTGTCCTCCCCTTGACCCTAAACCTACTATCATGACCTTCTAGTCCTTGGAGTTTGAGAATGATTATGATCTTTCCCTTGATCAAATTACCAACCTAGGAGACTAACTATTCGCAACAAACAAATTATTGTGAGTCTCTAAATATTTTTCTTGAATCTTGCCTTAACTAGCAATCCCTATGCCTTAACACAACCTTTACTCGACCAAGCCCGCAGTTTAGACATAAGAGGAATATACAGAAACACAAGCATTTAACATGACTATGATAGACACCCATCCCAAGATTAGGATCCCATATGTATCATTCAAGTTATACAATTTCATTATTAAAGAGGTGAATAAGCATTAGAACAACATGTTCACTAGCTTAGCCAATATCTATAGCTTAACACTCCATCATGTTGATTTACTAGTTATCAACAAACAATGCATGAGCACTACAGGCAACACCATTAGAAAACCTTATGACTATAGTCTGACCGACTTAGCACAAATAGAAATTTATGACTTAGTAGTTACAGATCTTTCATATGACGTGCCGTAGAGTTCGTTGCCCTCATCGATAACACTAGTATACTATGGATGGGTGGATCATTCTATTCTATCGACTCATGTATCGTGGTAGGCAATCAATTCCATTAATAGAAATCGGGTTACGATCCTCGAAATTGATTCATAACTACCACATCGCGTTATCGATCACATTGTGACTTAGTATTACCAAAGGTCAAGGTACAATGTCACGGCTCAAATATTTCTAACCTCATTATTCCTAAAACCATGCCCTAGTCTTTAGAGTGAATAGATTGTAAGCCTTCTACATTTTGGGATTCACTAAGATTACGATTGAATAAAGTAAATTGGTTCTCACTAGGAGGGTAAATTAGTGAATTATGAACTCCCACTTCCTATTTAGATTATTTAATGTCCCCGACCGTGACTTTAATATTCTGAGCACGAGACCAGCTGTTTATTTCCAACAAATTGCACATACAAGATCTAGACGAGTCCACCTTCAAGTAGGCATATCACGTCCCACTCAAAATGTCCCCTTGTACTCTATTTTATTATACGACTTCAGATCAAAACGGCTAATGATAACCCTTACCGTAATACCGAAATACCTTTTGGCTGTAGTTAGGGATCCAACCTCGATTTAAAACTTTTGTCCCAATACATGGTTGTGATCTACTCTAGCCCTCTACACACATGCCATTAGTGTACCACTCAATTGAGTCTTTTTGTGCTACTTACACACAAAAGTCACAGAAGGCGTATTCTAGAGCTTTAGGAACCTGGTTAACCAACCTGGCTAAAAAATTAGCCGACTACTTGACTTGGAACCTATATGAGATTACCCTAACATACTAGGAATGGCTCAGATTAATTTCATAGCATCTCGTCCAGTCAATATGTAAAACCCCTATTTTTTAAATTATTTTTTTATTATTATTTTATTATACTTCAAATTTAATTTATACAATTTATGGTTTTTATTAATTATTAAAAATGACCTTAGCCATTGTTGTGTTTTGAGCACAAGACGACCATGAATTTTGGCACGAAAGATGTAGCAGTGTGCTTTGACCAGTATATTAGCCATGTCGTGGGAGGCCTAGCCATAGTTCAGTCCGAACTAGGAAAACCAGTCCGAGTTGTGAAATAACGCATTTAAAATATTTTATTTAGATATTATTTTATATATTGATTTTTAGATGACCCGGTTTGTCCAAACCAGTCCGAACTGGGCCCGAAACAAATTTAAGCCCATGTAGGCATGGGATGAGACCAAAGTGGCCATGTAGGCATATTTTATGTGTGTACAAATATTTTTAAATTATTTTGGAACTTGTTAAATATTTATTGACTTTTGGTACAAAATTTATATTTTATTAATAAAATAATATTTTACAACATTTGTGCAATTTTCTGGATCGGGATTAGGGTGCGTAGTATGAGTCACCCAAAACAACCATATTACTATTTTTATTATTTCATTACTATTAAAATTATTTGGTGGTAATTAAATAAACATATTTTTAGATATTATTATTAATATTGAGATTGATTTGTTATAAATTGAATTCAAATATATATACATATGTTTAAATATATTAAATAATTGGATAGTTGACTTTTAAGTGGTATTTGAATTTTAAATAGATTCTTGGTGTATTTATATATATATATATATATATATATATATATATATATATATATATATATATATATATATATATATATATATATATATATATATATTGAAGTTTAGATTTGAAAAAGAAAAGAAAAAAAGAAAAAAAAAACTATAACTAAGTGGTCGGCCCCACCATGTGGGAGCCGACCACATGCACCAAAGCCGCAAGCAGCAGCACCTATAAGCATGCATGCCCATGCATAATAATAAGCAAGCTGCAGGTTGGCCGAAACCCTATATATGTATACATACATATATGTATACATACATATATATGTTACTAAACCCTAACCCAATCTCTTCTTCCTATCTCCTTCCTTCCTTCCTCCTCTCACCTCTGTCCCTGTACCTCTCCTCGGCGTGCGTGCCAGCCTCGTCGAAGCGACAGCATCTCCGTCTCCCGATCGTCACGACGACAA
This sequence comes from Iris pallida, assembly GCA_029216955.1. NCBI lineage: Eukaryota > Viridiplantae > Streptophyta > Magnoliopsida > Asparagales > Iridaceae > Iris > Iris pallida. The sequence continues at coordinate 35,473,608 of JANAVB010040619.1, forward strand.
CAACAACAATAGTTTTCCCACTTTAAGGTATCACACTTCCCCGATCAATTTCTCGGTCAATTCTACTCCGATTTTCGATCCGTAAATTCGTGTAGAAAGCACACATGACCCTCTTCGAGATTCCCCAGGTGGATTTTGACATGGCCGTCCAACTTGCTCGAAAAATTAAGACGAAGTTGGATAAAAACCCACTTTTCTAAAATATTAAAAACTGTTGTAAAACACCAACTTGTCGGCCAATTTTCGTTCTGTACATTAAGTTTTTGTATAAACTAATTGAAGAAAGTCAAAGACAACATAACCGAGATTGTAACGCACTTTCTGGAATCACTTTTCATCTATATGTAGAAAGTTACACGTAGTTAAAGTTCTCAAAAATATGTCAAATTCTGTTTTCAAAAAGTAGAAAAACATCCCGATACGGCGTCCGTCCCGACAAACCGAGCGACGTGGTCGTGCACTATACGCATCGAAAGGCATGTATGGATGTTGTCGACGTGTGGGAACTGACGGAACTCGATTTCGTTGCATGTGTGCGACGAAATCAGTGCATATCCGTCGAGATACCCCCGTATCGACCCTTTGCAAATTAAGTCACAACTTTGTGCACACTCATCATATCACGATGAAACTTGTGCCATTGGACTCAAAATATTTTTTTGGTCCTGTGAACCAAGTTTGGTCTGATTCTGAGACCGTTGATCGGGACGCTATTTTGGCGGGCCCATAATCCCACTCAACGGGCGATTTTGTGCACGGCCCACCGGAATCCAAAATTGGACATACCGTTGGGTTCACCTCATCAAAAAAAATCTTTAGACATGTAGTTTGACGACTTTGGAGAGCATAGATATTGGCACGTATTTTGTTGCAGAGCGGGTCCAACGGCGGACATCGTTTTGACCCGAAATTACGATTTTGCCCCTGTTCCAGAATTAGACTTTTGGACAGGCATTTCCTAGGTATATCTTTTACACCAAGTGCATTTTTGATGTTTGTTTCAGCGTCCGGAGTTGTTTGGAGTTTGTGACATTTCTTGACTGACATTGTGATTTCCTAGACTTGCCATTTTGCACCACCAGGCAAGATACCTTGCCATTATACTGTTTATGTTCAGTTTGCATTTTATTACATATCACTGTTCATTTATTTCTAGTTCTTGATTTACTGTCTGCTCAGTGATATTAGATATACTTTGTTATTATCCTTTGATTGCATGTGGACTTAGAGTTAAGAGACTACCGGTTGTAGTGTATTGCATATACCTTGACACAGTTGTACCACGAGGATGTGTGAGATGAGTAGCATGTAGAGGTTCTTGCGTGTGGGCTGATCCCCCATGCGCATGCGTTAGGGTTAACTGCTAATAGAGGCGTGTTAGAAGACTTAGCAGTTAGTAGAGGTACATGGTCGTGGATGCGACTTGACAGGTACATTGGGTGGGGAGAACAATACCTGAGGTATGGGCTTCTTTGTACTTCCCTATTTACCTGTGCGCTCCGCTGGAGACGCAGGCTCCAGGTGCCCTCTAACGTTTTCCAGAGCGTTATGGACGTAGCCCCTTGCACATGATGCCCTCTGACGATCTTCGGACGTTACGGACGTAGGCCCCTGGTGCCCTATATGGGGACTATGCCGATCCCATTTACAGCCAGGGCTCATGCGTCGAAAGGATTGTTTCTCAACTGCATGTTCACTTTAGTATGGTTAGAGTACCTTATTTATGTCTTGTCACTTTCTTTGATTGTGGCATATTTTATATTCAGTATTTATATGGCATGTTTATTGTATCTTGTTACGTCCCTCTGAGGACCTGGTTATCTCTCCAGGTGTGTGCTTCTGGGAATTTGCAGGTGTTCTAGCCAAGGCCGTGATCTTCTCTATCCTTTCAAAGATGATTGCACTTGGTTCGTCTTGTTATTTCATCTATTCCTTCTTGTACCTTTTATTTGAGATAGTTGGTAGTGGACTTTATCTCCGCCCGACGTATTGTACAAAGACTTATTACAGTTGATTATATGATATCTTTTATTCTTCATTTGTGGATGAGATTAGATTACTCTTGGTTTACTGCATTTTACAGCTTATGTATTCGTACGAGGTTTCCATACATTGGAGTATACTTCGTATGTATGCAGCTGGCATGGATACGTACCTAGTCCTAAGTATTTTAGGACTGAGGCATTACATATTTTTGTGGTGGCCTATACAGGTCACGTTTGTCACTTCGGTTACGTAATTGTACCGATGTGAGCCTGCAACATAGGATTAGAATCTAAGAATCTCATCCATACAGCTTGACCTCTTCCCTTGACTTCAAATTCCGAACTCTCGTTCGACTTCCTTGAATTGCATCTTGCTTGATTCCTTTCTACCGTTGATTCTTATTTTCGTGCTTAGTGTCAACTAGGAAGATGACTACACTAGTATATGCTCATAGGTCAAACACATGGCTAGAATGGTTATATTAGCAATTTGAGTACATTCAAGACTCTAATTGATTTAAAAAGGCTTTTAGTGTGATTTAATAATTAGTAATTAGTAAAGTAGGATATTACCACGGAAAGTTTTAACCTGGAGATTTCTAAATAGTAAACACCAGAGAATTTATAGAATTTCATACTTGGTTTAAGAAATTGATTGCTTTTCAAGATTTGATAACGTGATTTATTGGATTATAGCTATAATCCTTGAATAGATATAAAGTTAGTTGAAAAGAATTTTTGAAATTTAAATGCTGCTGTAAGATTATGAGGGCGTTTGATAAAGCTTGGTTTTAAATTGGGTTGTATGGTTCCCAATTAATGAGTTCGTAAAAATTTGAATTTTAAGTTTTGAGTAAGGCTATTAAGAATTTTGGTTAAAAATATTTTGAAGGATATATAACCAAATTGAGGATCTACTTTAAACTTTTGTATGAATTACGATTGATAACTCCTATTTAAAATTTAGAGTTTAAGGTTTGGATTAATGATAGAAGAAGAAAAATATATAGATTTGATTTGTGACACAATAAAGGTTTATTCGAGATTGATTGGAAATTTTGGAAAAAAAAATTGATTTGATGACTGATAAGATCATTTGAATATTGAGTTTAAAGTTAGATTGCTAATATTAAAAATTTTAGGAGAATTTCGAAGGATGTGATGGAAAGTTATTTTGATTGATTAAAGGAAGTTACCATTTAAAAGTTATGATTTTGTTGGAATAACTTAGCATGAATAGAACTTAAAATTGATGAGAGCATTGAGCTTAATTTTTGAGATTGCTTTTAATATGCTAAGAGTTTTATTATGAGTTATTTGAAAATTTTAGAGTGTTAAATTTTTGATTGATTGTGAAATTTTTATGGATTCGTAAATTATGAACTCTTGAGTTAACTAGTTGAATTTAAACGTTAATTTTGGAAAAGGTTAGTAGTAACGTGATAAAATTTTGCTTTGAAATTTATGAAAGTGATTTAATTTTTTTATGATGAATTTGAACGGCTTAGAGTGAATACAAATTTTGGTGGTTTATTTTTGAAAGTTTATTTTTGAAACTTTTGGAGGAAACTTGAGTTAAATTTTAATGGTAGGCCATCACGATAGCTCTAATAAGATAGATGTACTCCACACTAATTGCCATGTCACTCATGACCATGATAGTAGTATATACACAAGTGTTGTTAGTCATCTACCCAGCTATGTGACTGTATTTCCACTTTGACTTGCTCGACCTTCCTTCAAATTCTAGATCTTTTAATTGCGACCTTCTAACCCATTTGCAATTTAAATTATGAGTTAATGGTTCCTTAACTGTATTCATCTAGGAGACTATCTTCTCTTCGAAATTGTGTTCCTAAATTATTTTTCTCTAAGTAATTTTATTTCATGCTTTAACTTGATCTTCTTTATTTTTGTGCATTAATTATCACCTCGTGAACTCCCACTTTCTATTTTTGATCTTCTGGCGCCCCCTACCGTGACTTGTATATTTGGAGTACAACACTAAACTTTTCCTCTCAACAAATTTTATATGTAAGCCCTAGACGAGCCTACATTCATGTAGATATATCATGTCCCACCAATACACGTCTCCTTGTACACCATTTTCTTAATATGACTTTTTGGTCGAAATGTCTAAACCAAAACCTCTACCATGATACCAAGATACTTTCGGACTTGAATTAAAGATCCAACCTTGACTAAATTCTTTCGACCCGATATGTGATTGTGTTCTATTTGTCTCCTTAAAATGCCTAACTTGTACTTTATCTTGATTGCTTAACCCATTGTCCCATCCCATTACTAGTTTAACCCTTGTAAGTTGGGTAGAATACCTCACGGCCCAACAAAGCCTTTGTCCTTGTGACCTATGTCGATAAGTTTGCTTAGACTATAAGTTCAGAGGACCCTAACTTAGTTAGTCAACCAAGACAACTGTATAGGCCCAAACTTTGGGAGAGTCTTGATTTTAAAAGATCTTGGACTATTTAAAATTCCTTCATCAGTGCCTCCCTTGCTCATATTTTGACTATCTTATGCTACTAATGTAGCTTCAGTTTTGCAAGCTTATTTCGTTATCGAGCTTGATCCTGACATATTTTATTGGGTGCACCCACTAACATATTGTCTAATCAGAACCGGTGCATGATGGTCTGATCAACCTATTGCACTTTGGTTCGCTTATCACATATTATTCTACGTGGATGAAGACATAGTAAACTTGCCTTAGAGTCTCATCCGCGACAGCTGTCACGACCCATTACCCAAATTGTTGGTCCGGGCCGAGCCATGTCCAGCCTACGCTTGATTAAAGCATAGTAAGCTGTTCTAAGAATAGACAATAAAGGATCTAAGCTGCTAACAGTTCTAAAATCACATTTAAGGTTCATCACAACACAACATCTATAAGCGAAGGTAAACAAGTACAGACTTAATAATACACTTCCAAAGTATCTAACTGGAGACAAAGTCCAGTATCCAAATATAAGTACAAACCAAAGTCTAAGTCTCAAAACACATGGAAATATCTAAGCAAGGTTCCCCGCTGGGGCCTCTTCTGGAGCTAAGGCCAGGTCCTCAATGCAGTACCATAATATCAATCACATAGAATTTCCTCCTCAGAAAGTAAACCTACAACGTTATCCTGTCAGGACGGAAGCAAGTACAACCTCTACAACTAAAGTACTGAACATATAATAAAAGAGATGTACAACAAGAAACATGGTGTGATAAGTCTATAAAACAGGAAATACTGGAAACATGGCCGCATGGTACAACTGGGATCACGGTATCATAGTAACACAGGAAACATGGCATATCATGGTTTAATTTGTTCTTTTTAGAAATGATAACATATAGTTTAAAAGTTTAAAACCTTAGCATGTACGTAAAACGGTCAATAGGTGAATAGGATGTACAGCGGTACATATCAAGTTTTCTGGCATGTACATACGTGCACGAACGGCATCGGTGTATATCCATACACAAATGCGGGATCAGAACATACGGCAAGGTCACATATAGAATGGCACCGAGCGCGGTAAATACATACGGAGAAGGAGATCATGTTCACGTACACTACTAACAGTTTTCCCTTAACCCGTTATTTAAACATGTGAGAGATACGAGAACAGTAAAAACATATGGGAGATACTGGAAGCAGTATAAGCATGGCAGGTACTGGGAGCAGTATAAAATATGTGAATACTCAGAGCAGTATATAGTATAGTGAAACATGTATTGAGAGCCAGTAAGAAGCATGTGAAGATATAAGAAATGTCCTAAGCATGGCAGGTACTGAAAGTAATACAACATGTGAAGATTTAACTTGCTACCTCAAGGATTAGTATTTTAACAGGGTTAACACATGTTCTAGCATTAAAAGACAGTAAATGAGTTTGTAGATGTACTTGCCTCGAGCAAAGCAAGAATACTAGTACAAAGATATAGATGTCCGGTGTCCTGTCAATAATGATATACAAACTCAGTTCTAAGCTATGTTCAATACTACACTAGTGGTGTGACACGACTCCTAACTGGATACTAACTAAGTGGGGACCTAGCATAAAAGTCTAATGTGGAGTGACATTATATCCAAACTAACTTTCTAGAGTCTTTACACTAGTGTAGGGGGTGGTCCAATACTACAATAACTCAAAACAACACAAAATATTGAAAGTCGTAACTATTCAATAAATAATTCAAACTGTACACTATGTTCCAACAATTTTTGAGATAGACAAAAAGCTTAAATATATATATAATAAAGTACCAAAATGATCTTTGTTAATTATAGAAATTTATACTAATTTTTCTGGGATTTATAAACCTTCATAAATATTTATTAAAATCAGCAAACACATGTATCCTGAAAATGAGTTCTGTTTTCCTATTTTTATAAAATACCAAAGGTACTTATTAAATACTGGAAAAATTATAATAAATTATCTAAATTAACATATTATTTAAATACAATTTTTCCTAGATTTTTACAGAAATTATAATATATATAAAAACTCAAAAACTGAAAGTAACAATTTCTGGAAAAATAATTAATTACAAATTAAGGACGATACATAAACAAAATCTACAGATGTGGTCGGATGATAAAATAAATATCACCAACATGTCCAGAACGGTCAAATTAGCTAGAATAGCCTACCCAAAAGCGTGATGTCCGCCGTTGGACACACTTTGCACCAAAAAGCGTGTCAAGATAGAAGTCTACAAACCCTAGCAAATTATATGTCCACGAATCCAAAATGATGATACGAACCCAACGGTATGTCCGAAATGGAATTCCGATGTGCCGATCTCAAAATGACACGTTGACGCGTACACTTGGTATCCGGTTTGCACCGAAATGCGTGCCGGAGCAAATGTCTTCAAAACTCAGCAAATTATATGTCAACGAGTCCAGAATGATGATACGAACTCAACGGTATATCCGAAATTGGATTCCGATGAGCCGATCTCAAAGTGACCCGTTGACTCAGAATGTGGGACCCACTTTGCACCGAAATGCGTGTCAGGGCCCACGTTCTCCAAATTAAGCAAACTTTATATAAAAACATGCCAGAATGACGCCACGAGTCTACTAGTGGTGTCAGAAATTGAATCCAGAGTCCCGGGTTCAAAAATGGAATTTAACAAGTGCAAATTAAAGAATTCGGACGGCCAACTTTGGCGTCGAATTCGACTAACCTAACGTGCTTAAAATGAAACGAAACTTAAATGAGGCAGGAAGAGGGTTATACCAGCTGCGCACAGGAACTGGTAGCTCGCCAACCGGAGCTGCGACGACGAAGATACGAACCCACGAAGTTGGCATCACGAAACTGTCCAAAAATAGTTCAATTTAAAACGTCAATTTGGTGGCCAGTTTTGAGGTATCAAACGACAAAATTAACGGACGAAAATTGAAGGGAGTGAAGATAGATATACCGAGATTGAGACGGAGCGAAGAAATCGCCGATCCAACGGTCGGATCTCCCAAAAAATGTACCCGAAGTTACTGCGACGGGGCACCACTTTCGAGTTCATAACTCGCGCGCACCGACGGGATCTCGTTCAAAATGCACGAATCGTGTGTTTCACACGTCGGGGAGGCCGGAGACTCTCCCGGGGTGGTCGCCCAGGTTTGCCGGAGGCGTGGGGAGCTTGCGGGGGTGGGCCGGCCACGTGGTGGCGCACGGCCATCGCCCATACGCGCGCGCGGGGTGGCACGGCAGCCACTGCTGCATGCTGCTGCTGCTGCTGTTTGCAGTTACTGCTGCGACAGCATGGTGCGGCGGCGTGGGGTGGTGGTGTTATGATGGCGGTGGTGATGGTGTTATATATGATGGTGGTGGTGTTGGTGTTATGATGGTGAAGGTGATGGTGGTGAGTAGTGGTGGTGATGGGAAGATGATGATAATGGAGGAGGAGGAGGAGGAGAAGAGGGAGGCTGGTGTGGGTGGTGGTCGGCCGACATGGGGGGTGATGGGGAGTGTGGCCGAGTGAGAGGGAGAGAGAGTAAGAGATTTGTATGTGTATGGGTGTGTTTAAATAAGAGAGAGAGTGTATATATATTATATATATAGAAAGAGTGTGAGAATAGAGAGAGAGAGAGAGAGTGAGATATTTGAGAGGGGGAGAGAGAGTAGTCGGCCAAGGGGGGTGAGCTGTGATGATAGGGGTGAGGTGTGTGTTTATTATAAGAGAGAGAGAGAGTTGTATGATTATATATATATATATATATATATATATATATATATATTTATATATATAAAGAGAGATAGAGAGAGAAATAGTATAGAGAGAGGGGAGATGTTCGGCTAGGAATAGGGGAAGGGTGCGGGCTGTGCTGTGAGGTGGAGAGGGGTGTGTGTGTGGGTTTGTATTAATAAAGAGATAGTGAGAGAGTTAGATATATATATATATATATATATATATATATATATATATATATATATATATATATATATATATATATATATATATGTATATATATATACATATAGAATATTTGTAAAGTGGAGAGAGAAAAATAAATATTTAAAATAGGGAAAAAATAGGGGAAATTATGTGGGGTTTTTGGGCAGTCATGGAAGAACAACATGGGGCTTGGGTTTGGGTTCGGTCGAGCCGGGTAGGGCCAAAACCGGACAGGGGGCAATAATAAAATTAAATACGTATTTATAATCATGGGTAAATAAATAATATGCGGGGACTCAAATAAATGGGACACAAATTTCATGTGGGTAGTAGGCTTCATGTGGGCCACGTCCATACTTTGGGTCATCTAGTTTGGATCGGTGTCGGGTCCCGAAATTAAATTAGAAAATAAATCAGGTCTTACGGTAGATAATTAATCGGCCTAAATTGACCCGAAAGTTGTGCGAAGAAAATGAAGCACAAAATAGAGTGTCTGAGTGGGACACGAAGGTCATAGGTGAAGAGCGTCTCGAGTAGATCATCCATGAGAAGTTGGTTCTGAGAAAACGACTGGTCTGGTGCTCCTACATTAAAAGTAACGGTAACGTGCAAACGATGATCAAAGATAAAAGTGGGAATAATTATTCAATAATTAATTGGTCTAAGTTGACCCGAAGTTGCGTGATACAAAAAGAGCACAAGAAAACGAGTTCAAGTGGGACATGATATATCAAAACGAAGATAATCTTGTCTTTTTTTCAAAACTCGTAAAGAGAGTTTACAGAGATTGGCATCCCTGACGCTCCAGAAGTCAAAGTTACGGAAAGGTACGTTAATGATCTAAACAATTAAATAATAAAATATTTATCGAAAATAATTCATTAAGAAAAATAAAAATAAACCCTGAAATTCGGGGGCTTACATCCTACCCACCTTACAAAAATTTTGTCCTCAAAATTAAAAATCATCCAATAGGTCAAACTATAACATGTAGCTGCTCTGGCTACGATACTCAATCTGCTACCCTTGTAATCATCTCTTCCGTTTCTCTTACAATATTTTTGGTTCAGGTTCAACAAAGTCCTTCTATCATAAACTACGTCATATATCCTTTAGAATCTTTCATACTAACATGGAACCTTACCGTATACCCTAAAATATAGGTCATTCACTGGACATGTCTATAAACCTACAATGCTTAATCATCAATCACATTTCCAACCTCAATTGTAAATACTTGATTTCCTTATCGTATCCTAAGTATCCATATTATATCAATCCACAGTTCCTTAGCATCATTTGTCGTCAATCCTTTCCTACAGTTTCTCCTTGAAATTATACATTCAATACTTTTCCTTGGCGTAGAGCCTTCTTCTTTTACTCAACAAGTCCTCCAAATATAAATCCTCGATTTCAAAACTCCAGATTTATTAATTACCAATGTACATATGTCTTTGTCTTGTTCCTTGTCTTTTTAATCGATATCTTCCGATCTCGTATGCAATATTATATCTCATTCTAACTTATTCTATATCATTCCACATATCGATCTACCCTCTAATCACATGCAATTAGCTAGAGGTAACCAACCAAAATTCTACAAATGCTAAATCCTCAATTTGTAAGTACATGATTCGGATCCTCATTCTGTAATCACAACAATATAATATCTCATTATTCCATCTTAGATACCTTATCATCAAGTCATACTATCATTACAATCGTTCTTAATGGTTTCCAAGTCTACTACAGTCAGTCACCCATACTTGTCCTATAAGCTTAATCTAACCAAACCCTAGAAAAAGTATTTATCACAATCACACAATACATTTATAGTTATACTACAGAATCAGTTTAACAAGGTTTGGCTATTTCGGTCGCCTAACAAGATAGAAGGTAACAAGGCCTAAGACTGGGTCAAGCAATCCATAACAGTGTCCAAACAAGTTAAAGGGTCAAGCAAGACGGGAAAGTTTATTGGAATATCTCCAAGAATGGTACGAAGACAACGAGATACATAACAAGAAGAATTACCCAAGAGGTTAACGAAGAAGAGTTTAGTCAAATCATAGGAAAGATTGAACACAAAAATAATTATGTCCAAAAAGATAACATGAAAGCAATCCTATTGGAGAGTCCTAGAGAACCTATAACCCTAGATGTAGATGTAGATATAGATATGATAGAGTTAATCAAGCCGGGGAAAAATGATGATAAGAATTTATTCTTGCTCATTCGGTCATAACAAGGTAAACCAAGTTAAGATACGATCTGATAACCATACACGTCTTTCTGAAATCATGTTGCCAGAATTTTTGCCACACCAGTAAGCTTAGATGCAATAAACGATAGAGTCATAACTATAGTATATACCCTAAAATTATATTATCTAGAATCCTCGCCACGCCAACCGGTATGGCTGCGAGAAAATCTAAATTCTATAAATAGGATAGTATATCCAAAATCAGGCTCTATGTTTTTGCCATACCAGCTAATATGGCTGCGATAAATTCTAAACTCCATAAATAAAGCAGACGTTTATCTTATCAGGATATATAATAATTTAATCCACAAAATTTATCACGATGCAAGATCAAAGTCAACAACGAAAATCAAGAATTAAATTCAACAACGAATTTAGAGGAGAGCAAATAAAATAGGTGAAAACAGATTTCGAGATAAGATTAGAGTAAGATCCTCAGGGGTCATCCCAAGGGTACTAAATTGGTCAAAATTCTAACCCACTGAATTCAATCAAGAGACTAAATACAGTTAACGGTCCTATGCTGTGATGAGTTTTCCTATGTTACAATCCTAGAAATCCTCTAGGTGTTCTAAATGTTTATCCCTAGTGTTAACAAGTTGTCCTAGATCCTAATTGCAGGCATGCTTGGTACAATAACGTAACCAAACAATTTAAGTCTGGACCTGCATGGGCCACCACTAAAAACATGTCACGACCCGTTACCCAAATTGTTGGGCCAGGCCGAGCCATGTCCAGCCTACGCTTGATTAAAGCGTAGTAAGCTGTTCTAAGAATAGACAATAAAGGATCTAAGCTGCTAACAGTTCTAAAATCACATTTAAGGTTCATCACAACACAACATCTATAAGCGAAGGTAAACAAGTACAGACTTAATAATACACTTCCAAAGTATCTAACTGGAGACAAAGTCCAGTATCTAAATATAAGTACAGACCAAAGTCTAAGTCTCAAAACACATAAAAATATCTAAGCAAGGTTCCCCGCTGGGGCCTCTTCTGGAGCTAAGGCCAGGTCCTCAATGCAGTACCATAATATCAATCACATAGAATTTCCTCCTCAGAAAGTAAACCTACAACGTTATCCTGTCAGGACGGGAGCAAGTACAACCTCTACAACTAAAGTACCGAACATATAATGAAAGAGATGTACAACAAGAAACATGGTGTGATAAGTCTATAAAACAGGAAATACTGGAAACATGGCCTCATGGTACAACTGGGATCACGGTATAATAGTAACATAGGGAACATGGCATATCATGGTTTAATTGGTTCTTTTTAGAAATGACAACATATAGTTTAAAAGTTTAAAACCGTAGCATGTACGTGAATCGGTCAATAGGTGAATAGGATGTACAGCGGTACATATCAAGTTTTCGGCATGCACATACATGCACGAACGGCATCGGTGTATATCCATACACAAACGCGGGATCAGAACATACGGCAAGGTCACATATAGAATGGCACCGAGCGCGGTAAGTACATACGGAGAAGGGGGTCATGTTCACGTACACTACTAACCGTTTTTCCTTAACCCGTTATTTAAACATGTGAGAGATACGAGAACAGTAAAAACATATGGGAGATACTGGGAGCAGTATAAGCATGGCAGGTACTGGGAGTAGTATAAAACATGTGAATACTCAGAGTAGTATATAGTAGAGTGAAACATGTATTGAGAACCAGTAAGAAGCATGTGAAGATATAAGAACTGTCCTAAACATGGTAGGTACTGAAAGTAATACAACATGTGAAGATTTAACTTGCTACCTCAAGGATTAGTATTTTAACAGGGTTAATACATGTTCTAGCATTAAAAGACAATAAATGAGTTTATAGTTGTACTTGCCTCGAGCAAAGCAAGAATACTAGTACGATGATATAGATGTCCGGTGTCCTGTCAATAATGATATATAAACTCAGTTCTAAGCTATGTTCAATACTACACTAGTGGTGTAACACGACTCCTAACTGGATACTAACTAAGTGGAGACCTAGCATAAAAGTCTAATGTGGAGTGACACTATATCCAAACTAACTTTCTAGAGTCTTTACACTAGTGTAGGGGGTGGTCCAATACTACAATAACTCAAAACAGCACAAAATATTGAAAGTCGAAACTATTCAATAAATAAATCAAATAGTACACTATGTTCCAATAATTTTTGAGATAGACAAAAAGCTTAAATATATATAAAATAAAGTACCAAAATGATCTTTGTTAATTTTAGAAATTTATACTAATTTTTCTGGGATTTATAAACCTTCATAAATATTTATTAAAAATCAGCAAACACATGTATCCTGAAAATGAGTTCTGTTTTCCTATGTTTATAAAATACCAAAGGTACTTATTAAATACTGGAAAAATTATAATAAATTAGCTAAATTAACATAGTATTTAAATACAATTTTTTCCCAGATTTTTACAGAAATTAAAATATATATAAAACTCAAAAACTGAAAGTAACAATTTCTGGAAAAATAATTAATTATAAATTAAGGATTATACATACACAAAATCTACAGATGTGATCGGATGATAAAATAAATATCACCAACATGTCCAGAACGGTCAAATTAGCTAGGATAGCCTACCCATAAGTCCAATTTAGACACAGGGGCAAAACGGTAATTTTGGATCAAAATGACGTCCGTCGTTGGACACACTTTGTACCGAAAAGCGTGTCAAGAGAGAAGTCTACAAAACCTAGCAAATTATATGTCCACGAATCCAGAATGATGATACGAACCCAACGGTATGTCCGAAATGGAATTCCGATGTGCCGATCTCAAAATGACCCGTTAACGCGGACACTTCGTATCCGATTTGCACCGAAATACGTGCCAGAGCAAATGTCTTCAAAACTCAGCAAATTATATGCCAACGAGTCTAGAATGACGATACGAACTCAACGGTATATCCGAAATTGGATTCCGATGAGCCGATCTCAAAGTGACCCGTTGACTCAGAATGTGGGACCCGCTTTGCACCGAAATGCGTGCCAGGACCCACGTTCTCCAAATTAAGCAAACTTTATATGAAAACATACCAGAACGATGCCATGAGTCGACTGGTGGTGTCAGAAATTAAATCCGGAGTCCCGGGTTCAAAAATGGAATTTAACAAGTGCAAATTAAAGAATTCGGACGGCCAACTTTGGCGTCGAATTCGACTGATCTAACGTGCTTAAAATGAAACGAAACTTAAAGGAGACAGGAAGAGGGTTTATACCAGCTGCGCACAGGAAATGGTAGCTCGTCAACCGGAGCTGCGACGACGAAGATACGAACCCGCGAAGTTGGCATCACGAAACTGTCCAAAAATATTTCAATTTAAAACGTCAATTTGGTGGCCAGTTTTGAGGTATCAAACGACAAAATTAACGGACGAAAATTGAAGGGAGTGAAGATAGATATACCGAGATTGAGATGGAGTGAAGAAATTGCCGATCCAACGGTCGGATCTCCCGAAAAATGTACCCGAAGTTGCTGCGACGGGGCGCCACTTTCGAGTTCAAAACTCGTGCGCGCCGACGGGATCTCATTCAAAATGCACGAATCGTGTGTTTCACACGTCGGGGAGGCCGGAGACTCTCCCGGGGTGGTCGTCCGGGTTCGCCGGAGGCGTAGGGAGCTTGCGGGGGCGGGCCGGCCTCGTGGTGGCGCACGACCATCGCCCATACGCGCGTGCGAGGTGGCACGGCAGCCACTGCTGCATGCTGCTGCTGCTGCTGTTTGCAGCTACTGCTGCGACGGCGTGGTGCGGCAGCGTGCGGTGGTGGTGTTATGATGGCGGTGGTGATGGTGTTATATATGATGGTGGTGGTGTTGGTGTTATGATGGTGAAGGTGATGGTGGTGAGTAGTGGTGGTGATGGGAAGATGATAATAATGGAGGAGGAGAAGGAGGAGAAGAGGGAGGCTGGTGTGGGTGGTGGTCGGCCGACATGGGGGGGAGATGGGGAGTGTGGCCGAGTGAGAGGGAGAGAGAGTAAGAGATTTGTATGTGTGTGGGTGTGTTTAAATAAGAGAGAGAGTGTATATATATTATATATATAGAAAAAGTGTGAGAATAGAGAAAGAGTGAGATATTTGAGAGGGGGCGAGAGAGTAGTCGGCCAAGGGGGGTGAGCTGTGATGATAGGGGTGAGGTGTGTGTTTATTATAAGAGAGAGAGAGAGAGTTGTATGATTATATATATATATATATATATATATATATATATATATATATATATATATATATATATATAGGTATATATATATAGGTATATATATATATATATATATATATATATATATATATATATAAAGAGAGATAGAGAGAGAAATAGTATAGAGAGAGGGGAGATGTTCGGCTAGGAATAGGGGGAGGGTGCGGGCTGTGCTGTAAGGTGGAGAGGGGTGAGTGTGTGTGGGTTTGTATAAATAAAGAGAGAGTGAGAGAGTTAGATATATATATATATATATATGTATATATATATATACATATAGAATATTTGTAAAGTGGAGAGAGAAAAATAAATATTTAAAATAGGGAAAAAATAGGGGAAATTATGTGGGATTTTTGGGCAGTCATGGGAGAACAACATGGGGCTTGGGTTAGGGTTAGGTCGACCCGGGTCGGGCCAAAACCGGACAGGGGGCAATAATAAAATTAAATACGTATTTATAATTACGGGTAAATAAATAATATACGGGGACTCAAATAAATGGGACACAAATTTCATGTGGGTAGTAGGCTTCATGTGGGCCACGTCCATACTTTGGGTCGTCTAGTTTGGATCGTTGTCGGGTCCCGAAATTAAATTAGAAAATAAATCAGGTCTTACGGTAGATAATTAATCGGCCTAAATTGACCTGAAAGTTGTACGAAGAAAATGAAGCAAAAATGGAGTGTCTGAGTGGGACACGAAGGTCATGGGTGAAGAGCGTCTCGAGTAGATCATCCATGAGAAGTTGGTTCTGAGAAAACGACTGGTCTGGTGCTCCTAAATTAAAAGTCACGATAACGTGCAAACGATGATCAAAGATAAAATTGGAAATAATTATTCAATGATTAATTGGTCTAAGTTGACCCGAAGTTGTGCGATACAAAAAGAGCACAAGGAAACGAGTTCAAGTGGGACATGATATATCAAAACGAAGATAATCTTGTCTACTTCAAAACTCGTAAAGAGAGTTTACAGAGATTGGCATCCCTGACGCTCCAGAAGTCAAAGTTACAGAAAGGTACATTAATGATCTAAACAATTAAATAATAAATCATTTATCGAAAATAATTCATTAAGAAAAATAAAAATAAACCCTGAAATTCGGGGGGCTTACAACAGCCTTGACAATTCTCTTTTGAATTATTTTTGCCGCCTATGAACCCCGCAATTCGTACTCAATATATAACACCGTCTTTGAAACCTTTGTTGTTCTTATCTTTTACTAGGTTTGAAAAGACAAGGTACTATACTTGCTAAGATAGACTCAAGGTATCATCTTTGGTTGCCCAATCGGTTAATTATACACAAATGTAGATAGCCACCGACCGACTCATGTGGCTATATGCTCGTCTTTAACTACTCCTCATTTTTTTAACCCTAGAATTGTTATCGTGCCCTCCCAATTATTCTTAAGCACTCGAAAATGATTCTAATCGTTCACTTAATCAAACCCACGACCAAGACGATTAGTATCCAGTTCTCCCTTAAGGAATCACATCTCCTAAATGTCTAATTTATTCTCTTTAGCCTACTAAATTCCTTACTGTTCTCTAAAATTGGATATTCGAAATTTTGCTACCTTCACTAGCAACCCGTATTCAATTCCATAATCATAATATTTTTGTATATATCGACTCCACAATTTTCTATTGCATGGTGGTGTTGAACGCCGTTTTATCGCCTCCTCCAAAATTTAATTGTATTTTGGCATTGACGAACTCTTCCTATCCCTCAACCCTATCTACCATATTATTCCTAAATTTTGAGGACAAAATTATTGTAAGATGGGTAGGATGTAAAATCCCTATTTTTTTAAATTATTATTTTTATTATTATTTTATTATCCTTCAAATTTAATTTATACAATTTATGTTTTTTATTAATTATTAAAAATGACCTTAGCCATTGTTGTGTTTTGAATACAAGACGACCATGAATTTTGGCACGAAAGATGTAGCAGTGTGCTTTGACCAGTATATTAGCCATGTCGTAGGAGGCCTAGCCATAGTTCAGTCCGAACTAGGAAAACCAGGCCGAGTTATGAAATAACGCATTTAAAATATTTTATTTAGATATTATTTTATATATTGACTTTTAGATGACCCGGTTTGTCCAAACCAGTCTGAACTGGGCCCGAACCAAATTTAAGTCCATGTAGGCATGGGATGAGACCAAAGTGGCCATGTAGGCATATTTTATGTGTGTACAAATATTTTTAAATTATTTTGGAACTTGTTAAATATTTATTGACTTTTGGTACAAAATTTATATTTTATTAATAAAATAATATTTTACAATATTTGTACAATTTTCTGGATCCGGATTAGGGTGCGTAGTATGAGTCACCTAAAACAACCATATTACTATTTTTATTATTTCATTACTATTAAAATTATTTGGTGGTAATTAAATAACAATAATGCTAAGTCTACTACCAAATGCTTACAACCTACTTACAACCACTCACCCATTTGCTGACATGTGGGCCATGGCCCACATGTCAGCAATGGGTGAAGGTTGTAAGTGGGTTGTAAGCATTTGGTTGTAACTGTAGCATTACTCAATTAAATAAACATATTTTTAGATATTATTATTAATATTGAGATTGATTTGTTATAAATTGAATTCAAATATATATACATATGCTTAAATATATTAAATAATTAGATAGTTGACTTTTAAATGGTATTTGAATTTTAAATAGATTCTTGGTATATATATATATATATATATATATATATATCTATATATATATATATATATATATATATATATATATATATATATATATATATATATTGCAGTTTAGATTTGAAAAAGAAAAGAAAAAAAAACTATAACTAAGTGGTCGGCCCCACCATGTGGGAGCCGACCACATGCACCAAAGCCGCAAGCAGCAGCACCAATAAGCATGCGCGCCCATGCATAATAATAAGCAAGCAGCAGGTTGGCCGAAACCCTATATATGTATACATACATATATGTATACATACATATATATGTTACTAAACCCTAACCCAATCTCTTCTTCCCCTCTCCTTCCTTCCTTCCTCCTCTCACCTCTGTCCCTGTACCTCTCCTCGGCGTGCGTGCCAGCCTCATCGGAGCGACAGCATCTCCGCCTCCCTATCGTCACGACGACAACAACAACAACAGTTTTTCCACTTTAAGGTATCTCACTTCCCCGATCAATTTCTTTGTCAATTTTACTCCGATTTTCGATCCGTAAATTCGTGAAGAAAGCCCACATGACCCTCTTCGAGATCCCCCAGGTGGATTTCGTCATGGCCATCCAACTTGCTCGAAAAATCGAGACGAAGTTGGATAAAAACCCACTTTTTTGAAATATTAAAAAATATTGTAAAACACCAACTTGTCGGCCAATTTTCGTTCTGTACATTAAGTTTTTGTAGAAACTAATTAAAGACTGTCAAAGTCAACATAACCGAGATTGTAACGCACTTTCTGGAATCACTTTTCATCTAGTATGTAGAAAGTTACACGTAGTTAAAGTTCTCAAAAATATGTCAAATTCTGTTTTCAAAATGTAGAAAAATATCCCGATACGGCGTCCGCCCCGACAAACCGGGCGACGTGGTCGCACACTATATGCATCGAAAGGCGCGTATGGATGTTGTCGACGTATGGGAACTGACGGAACTCGATTTCGTTGCATGTGTGCGACGAAATCAGTGCGTATCCGTCGAGATACCCCCGTATCGACCCTTTGTAAATTAAGTCACAACTTTGTGCACACTCATCATATCGCGATGAAACTTATGCCATTGGACTCAAAATATTTTTTGGTCCGGTGAGCCAAGTTTGGTCTGATTCTGAGACCGTTGATCGGAACGCTATTTTGGCGGGCCCACAATCCCACTCAACGGGCGATTTTGTGTACGACCCACCGGAATCCAAAATTGGACATACCGTTGGGTTCGCCTCATCAAAACAAATCTGTAGACATGTAGTTTGACAACTTTAGAGATCGTACATATTGGCACGCATTTTGGTGCAGAGTGGGTCCAACGGCGGACATCGTTTTGACCCAAAATTACAATTTTACCCCTGTTCCAGAATTAGACTTTTGGACAGGCATTTCCTAGGTATATATTTTACACCGAGTGTGTTTTTGATGTTTGTTTCAGCGTCCGGAGTTGTTTGGAGATTGTGACGTTTCTTGACTGACATTGTGATTTCCTAGACTTGCCATTTTGCACCACCAGGCAAGATACCTTGCCATTATACTGTTTATATTCAGTTTGTATTTTATTATATATCAATGTTCATTTATTTCTAGTTCTTGATTTACTGTCTGCTCAGTGATATTAGATATACTTTGTTATTATCCTTTGATTGCATGTGGACTTAGAGTTAAGAGACTACCGGTTGTAGTGTATTGTATATACCTTGACACGTTGTACCACAAGGATGTGTGAGATGAGTAGCATGTAGAGGTTCTTGCGTGTGGCTGATCCCCCATGCGCATGTGTTAGGGTTAACTGCTAATAGAGGCGTGTTAGAAGACTTAGCAGTTAGTAGAGGTACATGGTCGTGGATGCGACTTGACAGGTACATTGGATGGGGAGAACAATACCTGACATATGGGCTTCTTTGCACTTTCCTTCTTACCTGTGCGCTCCGCCGGAGACGCAGGCTCCAGGTGCCCTCTGACGTTTTTCCAGAGCGTTATGGATGTAGCCCCTTGCACATGATGCCCTCTGACGATTTTCGGACGTTACGGACGTAGGCCCCTGGTGCCCTATATGGGGACTATGCCGATCCCGTTGACAGCCAGGGCTCATACGTCGAAAGGATTGTTTCTCAACTGCATGTCCACTTTAGTATGGTTAGGGTACCTTATTTATGTCTTGGCACTTTCTTTGATTGTGGCATAATTTATATTCAGTATTTATATGGCATGTTTATTGAATCTTGTTACGTCCCTCTGAGGACCTAGTTATCTCTCCAGGTGTGTGCTTCTATGAATTTGCAGGTGTTCTAGCCAAGGCTGTGATCTTCTCCATCCTTTCGAAGATGATTGCACTTGGTTCGTCTTGTTATTTCATCTATTCTTTCTTGTACCTTTTTTTTAAGATAGTTGGTAGTGGACTTTGTCTCCGCCCAACGTATTGTACAAAGACTTATTACAGTTGATTATATGATATCTTTTATTCTTCATTTGTCGATGAGATTAGATTACTCTTGGTTTACTGTATTTTACAGCTTATGTATTCATACGAGGTTTCCATACATTGGAGTATACTTCGTATGTTTGCAGCTGGCTTGGATACGTACCTAGTCCTAAGTATTTTGGGACTGGGGCGTTACACAATATAGATTTAAGCCTATGATTCATTCGATCAAAGATCGATGTCCAATTTGGGAAAACCATTAAAGACCCCGTTAAACCCATCCTTGTCTATCATCATATATGGACTATAGGCCCTGTACCTGTTAGGTAGCCCTCATCACATGGCCCACTAATTCCCTTCCATGAATTCCTTAACAGTATCTCTTCGTAACCTGTATTAAGAGATGAATGAAACCATGTAGTACCAACTTGTTTTAGGTTATGATTGACCAAGACCCCTCCCACTGCCTTGATAAGACATGATCAATATATGAGTAATGTTAAATAAGTATTACCTAGGCTTCCTATAGATCCTATGATTATGATCAGAGGAATCATATAGGCATTGTCCTAGCCCGTTATTTATTGTTACGACACTAGTTGATAGCGGAGCAACACCCTTAAAAGTTTAGTTGTCCTGCTTAATGTAGTAACCTATCATTTCCTCTAAAGATACTTGGACTCACTAGTTAGCAGTAATATCGCAAGGTACTATCCTTGATGCCATTAGTAGCCTTATAGCCGTAAACGAGTAAGCTTGATATGAGCAAGGAAATTAGGGATTTGGCATCCAAGGTAATTCTTGGCGGGTTATAGAAGTCGTTGCCCTCGACGATAATCTTGTATAGGCCGTAAGAAGAGTTAAACTTGCTACCCTGGTTCGCATGTCATTATTAAAGCTCGTAGATTTAGGAATACAGGAATGACATATACAACCACTTCTCACAATTGCTCAAAAATCACTGTACGAGCTCCCGACATGACTTCTCTCCGTATTGCATATCATTTCTAGTTATAGTGCAATTATTCCAACAATTAAGGTAACGGAGATTTCAACCTTAGATTCTTCAAATTCTATTCTATCATAGTATCATGTCTTTTCTTAGTTTCGAGAACGAAAATTTTCAAAACTTCTAGATTGCAAGCCTCTCTGAGAAATAGAGGGTTACATTGAATTAGCAAGCGATTGGAGTAGATTGGCCCCAATTTAGCTAATAAATAGATGGTATATAACGGCCACTCCTATCCGCATCAATTGATACCCACTACCGCGACTTTGATATTTGAAGCGCAACATTAGTCTTTCCTTTCCAACAAATTTTACACTCACGAACTAGACCAGTCAAACAACACACATATCATACATGTCCCACACAAGCGCACCTGCTTGTACTCCATCTCAATGACACCACATGTATGACATTTTTCCTTAGAACAAAAACATAGATGCCTATTTTGATCCACTTGAATTCAACCATGCAATATTAACCTATTCCCTTAACTAAACTGAATATCCATGATCAATGCAAGACATAGCACACCTATGACATATGCCTTCCAACAAGCAAGTGCATGCCTCCTACCCAACCTAAAACACCAGCCCACACATATGAGTCGTTATGACTTAGAGTTTTCAAACACTTATCTAATCAAATTCTATAGAAAGGCTTTATGCACTTACTGAGGACCCTCATCTCTTGGCCTATGAACTCTTCCTCCCCTAAATTTCTTCAATCCCATCTCTTAGTAACCCATGATAGACGAAGTCTGAGATTCTGTTGAAGCAACTTGTTTTAGTTATATACAAATAAGAGGTCCATACGTTCTTATTAGAAGCATGACCCCTAGAGTGACTATGTTTACTTGCAATAACTTTCTTATCATAGTTATTGATCAAGAATGCTATAGTAATATCTAGGCACCCTTAGAAACTGTGACTACGGTCAATATTGTCCAAAATTCTTGTGTCCTCCTTAGAAATTGTTCTTCTTAGAAACCTTGTAACAACAAATTTTCACGGTTAGCCAACTTTTATGAGCTGCGTAGGGCTTGGAACCAAGAATACCCCATCTTGTGGAATATGACGTTGTTTTAGATCCTTAATTAGCTACCTCAACCATCCTTTCATAACTGAGTTACGATTCAAAGTAACTGCCCTCTCTTGTACTAAATCTCGTTAATTTATATTTTTATATATTAAGATTATTTTTAATTTCGAGGACAAAATTTTTATAAGTTGGATAGGATGTAAACCTCCTAGATTTTTCTTTTCTTCAAATTCGTATTTATTCACTTTTATACTTAGGACTATGTAGGTGTATTTGGTAATATCTCGACTAATTAAGTAGAGGTTTGAATGAGAATTAGCAGTATTAAATAAAGCAAATATCTCATACAGGATTTATGAAAAGAGTAATTTTTTTTACAAATATAATTATTATTTATATAAAATTTATTATTCTATTACTTAACGATTTTTTTATTTATAAAAAAAATTAAAAACTTTCTGGAGGTTAAGGCTAATTTTACTGGGTTACATATTTTTTTGATATATAAAAATGGATAATTTTTACGAAATATAAATAATGTATGCTATAGATTTTATTTTTAGCATGTTATAATTATTAATGGGTTTGCACAGTTTTCCTCTACATATATATTATGTATATATAAAAAAGTTACCATCAACACTTTTCAAATGAACAGTGCTATCCCCTCTTCCCCCGACCCAGTAACCAAATCGAATAGAGAACGGAAAATCCTCCAGATGTAGTCGGTCAATTCAAATCCGAATCTACAGCAATTTAAATCTTCTGTATAATCTCTATCCCAATCTCAAACCTAATCTATAACCCGATTTAATACGAAATTAAATCAGATTGAGGGAGAACTATGTCGATGTATATCTTCAATTGGTATCGAGAGAATTTTGCTACCTAAACGAATTAAAACCTTGTAGAGAAGTTTTGAGTTTTCTCTCTGACCACTCACGCAATTATAGACGACCTTCCCAGCGGTTCTAAGCCGCCACAGCTCCCCGGGGTGGCCGCCGCCGATCCCGAACCAAGAGTACCCTGTTATTTTCAAGAAAATCCGAACACCAGGTATCTATGTTTAACCCTATTTTTCTTCATTATTGTTTAATCAAATTTTGATCTAAAAGTTCCTATTTAAAGCCTGCATGACCTTCTTCAAATCCCAATAGCAAGATTCGATTATAGGCAAGAATCGACCCAGAAAAACCAAACTAAACTTGGAAGAAAATTTGCTTAAATAAGCAGTTTATAGGCAGTCCTGTACCCCAACTTGGAAGGCGCTTCTTAAACCAAATATTAGGATTTTTCAAAAACTAATTCAAAACAGTCTTAGGAAACATATAGGGCTACAGAACCCTTTTTACAAAAGTCGATTCCATCGACTATGCGTCGAGAAATTGGTTCCCTACAATTGATAAAAATACGTTTTCAGAACTATGAAGATTCAACAACTTTTCTCGATACGACGTGCGCCTCGACAAACCGAGCGACGTGGTCGCGAACCGAAAGCATCAAAAGGTGCGTATCGACTTTGCGGACGTGTGGGCTTTGACGGAATTCAAATTGGTTACGTATGCGCGACGAATTTGATGTGTATCCGTCAAAATTTGCCGTATCGGCCTATTTACAAAATTTTTAATTACTTTGTGCACGTTCGTCAATTCGAGATGAAACTTTTGCCAACAAGATCGTATCATTTTTCTGGTCATGCATGCCAAGTTTGGTCCGATTCTGAGAAAGTCGACTGGAATGCCTACTTTGGCGGGCCCGCGACCCGTTCTAACGGGCAAAATTGTGCACGGCCTGCCGGAATCCAAATTTGGACATACGGTTGGGTTCATCTCATCAAATTGGACCCATAGACATGTAGTATGACCACTTTAGAGACCGTAGATTATGGCACATGTTTCGATGCAAAACGGGTAACGGGTCCAACGGCGGACATCGTTTTGACCCAAAATTATGATTTTGCCCCTATTTCAGAATTGGACTTTTGGACAAGCATTTTCGAGACATATCTTTTATTCCAGACATGTTTGTGGTTTTTATTTCAAGGTTAGAGGACGTATGCGGGATTTAGCTTTCATCGCTTCACTATTCTGACGGTTCGAGCTATTGGATGTCGCCCTTTTTTCATACAACCTCAGGCAATATACTTTGCCACCTACTCTGTGATTTATATATTCTTATTTTTAGTTGTTATTTTCAGTATTTCTTATTTGTTGTTATTATAAAACTGTGTGTCCAAGTCATACTTGGGTGCAAGCGACTCTATCGGTCGTTTTCTTATTTTTATTTATTTCTCTTGCATTGACTTAGTCTAGTGACCACCCATTATTGATAAGATATTGGTATATCTCATGCAGCCTTGACACCTACTTTATCACGTGATGTGAGTCACATATAGGACACGTACTCACGTAGTCGGCCGGCCACCGATACGTATGAGGCGTACGACGGTTAGGAGTAATTGCCAATAGAATTGCATGTTAGTAGACTTGGCAGTTACTAGACGTTTCTATGAGTCATGGATGTGACTCTACTAGGCATTAGGTGGGAAGAACAGTTCCTTAACGTTTGGGCCACGTATGCACTTCCCTATTACTGCCGGTTATCTCCGCTGGAGATACGGTCCTGGATCCTGATACCTGATTTCCTGCTGGCCTCTGACATTCAAGGAATGTTATGCTTTGAGGTCCCTGGTATCGTGATGGAACCATACAAGAGTTTCCTGCACCTGAGCCAGAGTGCCCATGCGTTGAAGGTTTGTTCTTAACTACATTTTTACTATAGAACTAGTTGGCACCCTATTGCATGCATCCCCTTTTCTCTCTATTATATATCACAGATTATATGGCATGTTCTTTATGTATCTTGTTACGTCCCTCTGAGGACCTAGTTATCTCTCCAGGTGTGTACTTTATGACTTTTTGCAGGTGTTCTAGCGAAGGCCGTGATCTTTTCCATTTCTTCGAGGATGATTGCTCATGGTTCGTCTTGCCATTTTTTTGATCATTTCCTTGTATATCTTCTTTCATTTAAATTGGTTGGTAGTAGATTTGTCTCCGCCCAACTACATATATAAATGACAAATTCTTGAGTTGATTATAATATTATTCTTTATTATTGTGGATGAGATTTAGTTATCATGGTATTACTGTATTGTACAGCTTATGTATATATACGGGGTTCCATAAATTGGTGTATACTTCGTATATATACAGCTGGCATGTTTACGTACTTAGTCCTAAGTATTTTAGGACTGGGGCATTACAATACATGAAGCCATAGGCATTGGGATTGGTAAAGTATGGCCCAAGAAATTCAAGATAATGAGTATTAGGATTGACATACAAGTTATGCTCCTCTAGCATGCGCTGGAAGTAGTAGGCTTGATCCATGAAGCCATAGTGAATGAGGGTGCCAAGTCCTTGAGTGGCTGCCTTACTGCTCTCCGTGGTAGAGACAGAAAGAGATTCGAACTTGCGATCGATGTAGCAGCGAACCTCGAAGGTGAGGATCATCGAAGTCTGAGCAGCTAGATCAGCAATAGCCGTCGGAATGTCGTGTTCGTGGGACTTAGACATGGCAAGCAGGGTAGGCTGATCTCCAATAGGACAGTTGGTCAAGTTGACCCATTAGCTTTGAGGATCATTGTAATATATATGCCGAAGAGGAGAGAGCGATCGGTGGTTTCTCGGATAAGAATCATGGTGAAGATGATGGTTTTGGCTATAGAAAATGGCTGCTTGGAGATAAGGTAGAACATGGCGATCATATCCTCTACGGTTAGACAATCCATATTCCCAAGTTTTGGAGTGAGGGAGTGGCAAAGGATACGGTGGAAGTCATGATAGAAAGGATTTAGGTCCTTATCCTCTGACCTCTAGACAGTAGTTCAGCCGTAGATATTGAAGAAAATTCCTCAAAGATGAGGTTAAGGGAAATAGTCACGTGATCGAGCACATTCGAAAGAGAAAAATCGGGCTTTTGTTCTTGCAGGCCAAGAATGTTGGCCAGAGAGGAGGGCAGTGACAGTGATCTTCACCCTGCCGACTTCTGTTTCAAACTCCGGTCCTTCCTTGGTGGGAAGAAAGTTACAGTAGAACATCTTGATAGCATTTGGGTAGATGTCCACTTGCCGCTCCAGGAGTTCGGCATTCCCAGAGAACTTAAAGTATTCACTATGTAAAGGGAAGGTGAGACAGGAGAGAGGCTTCCCGGGGATATGCTGGCTTTGTGGTAGTAGGAGAACCACTCTTGGAAATGGTGGGCAGACTTGAAGATGGTGGGGTTGTAGCATTGATTTTGTAAAGGAAAGAATAGGAAGGCGGAAGGCGGAGTGGTAGAAGAGGAGGAGCCGTCGTGGCGAGAGTGCTTGCTGTGAGAAACCATTGAAAGAGGAAGGAGTTTGAAGTACATAATTGGTTTTGAAGTGGTAGGGAGTTTTGAAGGAGGAGGATGAGTTTAAATAGGGGTGAATGGGTGTGGAGGGAGGGGTAGATGAAGGGTTAAATGTTTGGTGAAGGGGAATAAATATGGGGGAATATTCAGAAAAATTGAATGAGAGTAGCCGTTCGGATTTTGTGCCAACAGCACACGAACGAAAAATTCGTCGAATTTCTACAGAATGTCGGCAGAAAATTCGGATGAAGATAGAGACGTATTTATAGGGTAGATGAAAAGTTTATTTGTTTCTGAAGTTATGCAGTCAACCTTTGGTAGTCTGTGCTAGAAGTTAACTGCGAAAAATTTGACAAATTTTTGCAGATTTCATATAGAAGATCCATTATAACAAAGAAAAACTTGTTGGAATGAGTTCGGATTATCCAACGGATTTATGCAGATATCCTTCGGATAATTCGAATACTTAAAAAACATAATTTAAAAGGATGGAGTCCGATTTCACGACAAATAAAGGAGGGCCAATCTTCAGCGAGAGGTTTGGTGAAGATATCAGCAAGTTGATAGTCAGTGTCAACAAATTCAAGGCAAATGTCGCCTTTGAGTTGATGATCACACAAAAAAGCGGTGTCGAATCTCAATGTGTTTTGTACGTGAGTGACAAATCATATTTTTAGTAAGTTTAATAGAGCTTGTATTGTCACATTTGATAAAAATACCATTTAAAGAAATACCGTAGTCTACAAGTGTTTGTGTCATCCAAAAGATTTGTGCACAACAACATCCAGCCGTAATGTATTCGGCCTCAGTTATGGAAAGTGCGGCTGAGTTTTGTTTCTTACTAAACCAAGAAACCAAAAATTTCCTAAGGAATTGGCATGTGCCGCTAGTACTTTTTTGGTCAATCTTGCGTCCAGCAAAATTAGCATCCGAGTAGCCAATAAGCTCAAAGGATGAATGTTTTGGATAACAAAGTCCCATATTAATGGTGTCGTTGAGATACCGAAAAATGTGCTTAACGGCACATAAGTGTGATTCTTTAGGATTTGCTTGGTATCGTGAAAATAAGCAAACATTAAATATAATGTCGGGACGAGACACCATTTTCATCTTGATAAAGCTTGGTCGTTGTGGCCACATGAGTTCTCATTGATTTGGATGAGTCTAGTTCAAAGCGCTTAAGAAGATCCTTTGTATATTTGGCTTGATTGATAAACATTCCTTGAGGTCCTTGCTTGATTTGTAGATCAAGAAAGAATGATAATTCTCCTATCATGCTCATTTCAAATTTGTCCAGCATAAGTTTGGCAAACTCTATACAGAGTGTTTAGCTAGTGAAACCAAAAATGATGTCATCAACATAAATTTGAACTAATAAAAGTGTGCCATTGTAAGTTTTAATAAAAAAATATGGTGTCAACTTTGCTAAGACGCTCATACCAAGCACGAGGAGCTTGCTTGAGGCCATAGAAGGCCTTGTGTAGTTTAAAAACATGATCAGAAAATTGAAATTCCTCAAAGTCATGAGGTTTATACCGTTCAAAAAGGCACTTTTGAGATCGATTTGAAAAGTTTAAAATTATTAAATAAGCAAAGGCACAAATGTCACTACCACATTTCTAGTTTGAGGATATTTTTGTCATTTTGAATTTATTTGAATTTAATATATATTTATTTGGAATTTAATATAATTATTGGAATGGTGTGATTTAAATATTATTTAATTAATTGCCATGTGTTGTGTTTAGCCCTAACCTAGATTTGACCTAACCTCTATTAGTCACAGCTAGACTTAGTTAGCCATGGTTAGTATTAGTTAGTATTGATTAGTCTTGGTTAAGTCATGAATAGTTAGAGCTAATGAGGTTGCAATTAAGACAAGTGTGAAACCTAGGTTGTAGGCCATTGATTAAACTAGATGGAACAAGAGCTATAGATCTAGTCCTAAAACCCTAACCCTAGCTATATGGGCCGGCCACCTAGGGATCAACACCCCTATTTAATGTCTCCCAAAATAGTTGCCTCTTTTTGTTCATTCCATCATTTACAAGAACAAGGTTTGTCTTCATTAAAACTCTTTCCTATTTTGATCAATATTGATCCTTTTTTATTCAAACTTCCTCCATGGTGACCTAATTTGTATTTCCCTACTGTTCATGGAGGCTAATAACAGATTTGAGACACTTTGGAGCTTGGGGTTAGCTAGAAGGAATCCCCATTTTTGAAGTTTTTTAGAGAGAAGAACACCTATAGGTAACTCCCTATTCCCCCAATGAAATTTTGATTTATAGGCATGGATGCATAGCCCTAGGTGTCCTCTAACTGTAGGAATAGTATTCGTGACATTTCGTGTCCTTTACGTGTCCGTATCGGACACGTATCACTGTAGATACCTTAGTGTTCGATGAAATGCCACAGTGGGCATTTTGATCCTGTTTTAGGATTGTGTTTGAATAGAAAAATAGGTTTTCGTGTCGCTTATGGGTTTCTACATGACTGAGCTTGTTTCGTGTCGAGTTGGAGTCGCACTGGACTCGTGGACACGCCCGCGCACGCGAGGAAAGCATTGTCCTGCTACCTGCAGTGTCGTATGACCTATTTTGGACACGAGGACACGTGTCCTTTGACACAGGCCTTGGGGCAACGTCTGACACAACACCCCCAAGACCACGTGTCATTTGAGTCCGTGTCGGGTGAGGGATTCGACCCGCACTAGACACGGGCACCCAGTCGACTGACCCAGTTCGTGTGTAATGTGTTGTGTAGGTTTGGACACTTGTGTCTAGTGTTTCTGGACACGATACAATATAAATAGCACGAGTACATATTGATTGTTAATTACCAACCATTAACATCACTTGTTAGCTGCTATTTCAATGTCGAAATGGGCAATCCCCCATTTTCCTGATACTGTTAAGTATCAGTGCATTAGCTCACTGTTCTTCATTTTCTTTACATTTTAATGATTTAATATCATGTGTATTAGTTATGATTTAAATTGCTGTACAACAAATAACATGTTAGCTTCGTAGGGATTGATATTGATGGAAGAGGATTCGAATTTCAGAGGGACTGAAGGTTCACTGATACCTACTTAATTGAACTGTTCTTCAGTTTTAAATTATATTTTTTTACTGATTTAAAGATGTTAGATGAGTAAATTAGATTACCTACAAGTGTAAGAGTGGTTAATCATGTCAATTGAGTTTTGTATGAAGCAAGGGGGTTTTCGAATGCGAAATTGGACTGTTAACTGTTGATTGGGATTTCTTAACCTGAGATTGAATGTTTAAATTAGAACATGAATTGATTTCTTCCTTTTGCCTAACTGGAAATTTGAGATCCAGTGCCATTGATAAAACTGAGTTTATGATTCACCTTCCTGTACACTGATTTCACATCCTGTCACTTGGAAAAAAACTGAACACCTTGTATTTCACTTGAATCCTAACACACATGACACTGTCAGCATGTATCACTGTCTTGAATCCCTGGGTTACATTCAGCTGACATACACTTTGTATCTCACTAATCCTGTGATACAATGTTTAATCTAATTCCCGGGAACAAAATCACACACACATACTGAAACTGTTCTGAACTTGTGAATAACTGAGAACCACCTTGCCATTTCATTAACCTTGAAATCCTGAGACACTAACACACAATACTATGGTCCCTGTCACACACAGGACACTGTCACTAACTGAACTTGGGTTTAAACCTGGGAATTGGTTTCCTGAACCTGAGACTCTTTGCATTGATTAAATCTGAGAAACATTACATGACACTAACTGCCTGTACACCTATACACCTATACACACACACCCACATGCCTAGGTTAGACACACATTTCTATGTATACAAGCCCTTACACTCACACATTCACATGTTCTTCTCTTTCTTTTCCCCTCTCTATATAAATGTAATAAATATAGCTAAATGTGTAATGTGAATTTTTAATGTGAAATATATATTGCTATGGGTATACATATACGTGTATATATATATATATATATATATATATATATATATATATATATATATATATATATATATATATATGTATATGTATATGTATATATGGGTGTTTTGGCCTATATATGGTTGTAATTCAATAGAGTTATAGTCTATGTAGGTATGTGTACCTAGATGTATAGACTAGTGTATGGCTAATTGCCTATGGGATAGGGCCTATGGCCTATAACCTAGATGACATAGCCTAGGGTACTCTTGGGTGGTATTGTGTATATGAAATATACACATGTGTAATATCCTATAGACTAGTGTATGGTGTGTACTAGCTAAGGTAGACTGTTTAGGCCTAGTTAGGCTTCTTTGAGTCTAGGTTGACCTAGTTGACCTAACTTTGACTATTTAGTTGACTGAAGTTGACCAGGGTTGACTTTGGTCTAGGATTGACCTAATATCATGTAGACTACATCATAGTATCTTACTTTATTAGCTGGACATGTTGTGACTTGTACTGTTCTGATTAGGAGCCAGATACCACTCCTCAGGCAGTATTTTCTTTCGGACATTCAGGATATCAGGCGAGTACATTCTCTGACCGTTTCATACTTGCTAGGAGTATTTTCTTGCTCTAGATTATTTTACTTGATGCTGACACGATGGGAACACGGATTAGTACTATATGGATCTTTTCATACGATGTTATCCCCTCGGGAGCATCAGATACATCATATCATGTGCATTTCACTTTCATCATGTATTCTTGTGCTTTCACCATTCATGTGCACTCTCGTGATTCATGTACTCTCATGATCACGGAGCCTCCATGTTTATATTCATGTGCACCTATTTATGGGCAACCATGTGAATTTCATGTACAATAACATAACTTGAACGAATCCTTGTGTGTTGATTAGGGTACGAGGGAGTATAAATAGTCATGTGGACAATTTCCAAAGTAGTGTAGCCATGTACAACCTCTCATGTTTATTATCAAGCCGTTCACATGTCTAGCTTGTACTCTAAATCACTAGTTCACTTTAGCTCTTTACTTATAGTAGATATTTCATTACAGTCTTCTTTTTACTCATGTATACTGTAACGCCCCAGTCCCAAAATACGTAGAACTAAGAACGAAGCATGACAGCTGCATATATACGAGATATACTACAATATATAGAAATTTCGAATATACACATAAGCTGTATTGTGAATAATAATAACAAACAGTCACAGGTAAAAGTTATATCTCATCCACAGTAAATATAAAGAAAATGGTAACTCACGAATCGAAGTAAATGTCAAAATATAGCTGTTGGACGGGCGGAGACAAATCCACTACCGGCACTAGAATAAACTGAAAAGAAATAGAGTCCAACCTCTAAGATAAATAGAATAAGAAATGATGACTAAATAGGCTCCTCGACCCAATAGGGACAGCTGTGATCAGAAGGTACGACTCGCTCGAGCGTGAAGGATGAGTCTATACCGGAGCCATACTCCTGCGGAAAGTCCTGCACACCTATACCTGGAGAGATCACCAGCTCCTCAGAGGGACGTAACAAGATACAAAAAGAATATGCCATATAAACTGAATAAATACTACTCAACAAGAATAAGTAAGATCAGATCATAACATGGTCCAATACACACCCATTGAACTAGCTTACCATCCCCCAACCAGACAAGGACTGGAGATGGTAAACTAATTCACGATGACGTATCTTTCCATGATATGAATCCAATATGGTATCCGGACCCCAACAAGGTTCAATACCTCCTCATCACAATAGTAAGCCACACCTACAACCAAATAAGGACAAGATGTGACGAACTAATCCGCGACAAGTCATTGTTCCAAGCTACGGTCATATACAAGTACCCAAACCAAAAGTACTCATATCTAACGGATAAAGGTGCCTAACCGTTCTAAGTGAAATGTAGTTAAGAACAATCCTTTCTACGCATGGGCCCTGGCTAAATAGGATCGGCATAGTCCCCCCTTGGGGCACCAGAGGCCCAATCAATAAGAGCATAACGTTCCGCAGAACGTCAGTGGCCGTCAGTAATCATGGGTAAGCTGACCCGCGTCTCCGGCGGAGCTCACGGGTTACAAAAGGGAAAGTGCATCAAAGGAAAGTGCATCGAAGCCCATACGCTAAGGAATTGTCCTCCCCGCCCAATGCCTACTATGTTGTATCCACAACACAAAACCTCTTTTAACCGCTAAGTCAAACTAAGCATGCAACATTTATTAGCGGTTATTTCTATCGCACGGTTTATACGTACCGGTGGCCAGCCAATCATGCATGTCCGAGTACTATATGTGACTCACAACTTCGTGGTATAAATGTGTCAAGGCCTATGAATGCAACACACACAGGGTGGTCCCTTAACTCTAAGTTTAATGTGTAAGAAAATAATACATAGCAGAAAATATAACTGAACAGTAAGTTCCAACAAGTTGTGCCATGTATCATTATTTTGCATAAAAAATAATGAATAATGCATGAAATATGAGCTAAAATAATAAACAGCTGGTGGCAAGGTATCTTGCCTGGGGGTAGTGTGCAGAATAGCGACGCCAGATGACTCAAATCGTCAGAATATGGAAGCAATGAAAGCCAACTTTTACGAACGATCTCGGATGCTAAAATAAACATCACGAACAGATTTGGCATAAAAGAAATACCTAGGAAATGCCTGTCCAAAAGTCTAATTCTGGAACAGGGGCAAAATCGCAATTTCGGGTCAAAACGATGTCCGTCGTTGGACCCTTTTTGTACCGAAACGCGTGCCAAAGTCTATGGTCTCTAAAGTTGTCAAACTATATGTCTACGAATTCAGTTTAAGGAGAGAAACTCAACGGTATGTCCAGTTTTGGATTCCGATGAGCCATGCACAAAATCGCCCGTTTGAGTGGGTCGCGGGCCCACCAAAAAGGGGTTCCGATTCGACCTTCTCAGAATCGAACCAAACATGGCATATAGGACCAGAAAAATGATACGGTCCTGATAGCGGAAGTTTTGTCTCGATACGATGAACATGCACAAGGTTATGGTCAAGTTTGCAAAACGTTGATACGGGGGTATCTCGGCGGATACGCACTGATTTCGTCGCGCACTCTTCAGCGTTTCATGTATTTTACTCTATTGCCTGTATTTTATTCCTGTCATGATATGAACTGCGTGAGATGTACTGTGCTCGCTCCAGTCCTGACTGGACCTGTTGAAATATTACAGATGATTTCGAGGAGCTGTGTCCCACCTATTACGGAGCAGGCTTAGACGACACACTTGAGCTGGACCCTCAGGAGGATCCAGTACTTGCTGACGACACTACCCCTGTAGACTAGGCTAGTTAGCTAGGCTAGTTCTATTTACTTCATGTTATGATACATTTATATATATTGGAGTTGTACCCTGGATTGTGGAGATGTTATCTTAGTTTTCAGCTATCTCTCTGTCTCGTATTATCATATGTGGATTCTGAGTTTTATCTATTCTATCATTCAGTACTATCTTCCTTAGCTGTGATTGAGTTTTACTTATTTTTGTCACCTCCATTCGGAGTTTATAAACTGTACAGGTACCTTATAAACTGTTAGATGTATGTGACCTAGGACAACGTTCTACCGCCGATACTGCGACGTAGGCTGGACATAACCACGTCTCGTGCCCTTACACTGGGTGCGGATCATGACAACAAAGCATACGGATGGATTCAAGGCAAGCAATCGGAGCTTAGGTTTCTTCGAGTCAATGCCTTCCTCTTTGTTTTAGCCTTGAGCAACCAATCGAGCTTTGTTACGAGTGACGATTCCGTCCTCATTAAGCTTATTTCAAAACACCCACTTTGTCCCAATAATAGGGTAGTTGTGGGGCTTAGGAACGAGTTCCTAAACATCATTTTGCCCAAATTAATTAAACTCTTCTTGCATTTAAATCATCCAAAATTCATTATTAAAAGCATCATTAATATTTTTTGGCTCTATTTAAGAAATAAAATCAACATTCGCATAATAATCTCGTATAGAGGATCTAGTGCTAACTCGTTAGCACAGATCACCAATGATTAGTTCCTTGGGATGATGGGGGACAAATCTTCATTCTTTGGGAAGATCCCCTTGAGGAGTATCTAAAGTTGGCGAGTCTTCGGGTGGAGTAGTCTCAATTTTATTACTAGATAAAGGAGCACTTGTGTCTCCAAGAGAGGAGTTTTCCAAATCAATAGATATATCCTCAACATCATTCGAGGAGCTAGATCTAGAAGTGTTAAGTTCGTCAAAAGAGATATTAATTGACTCTTCAACTACAAAACTTCTTTTGTTAAAGACACAAAATCCTTTACTATGCATAGAATAACTAAGGAAGATACCTTCATAGGCATTTTCTTCAAATTTGCCTAGGTTATCTTTGGTGTTCAAAATAAAATATTTACATCCAAAAAATTTAATATATTCAATAGAGAGAATTTTGTCAAACCAAAGATGATAAGGAGTTTTCTTAGAAATAGGTCTAATCAAGACTCTATTTATAACATAACATGCCGTATTAACGGCTTTCGCCCAAAAATATTGAGGGAGCTTGTATTGGTTTAACATGACCCTCGCTATATCGTCGAGGGTTCTATTCTTTCCTTCCACAATACCATTTTGTTGCAGGGTTATAAGGCAAACAAAATTATGACCAAAACTATTTTTATCACAAAAGTTTTTAAAATCGGCATTGTCAGGTTCACCTCCATGATCATTTCTAATTTTGTTCATCATAATGTCTTTCTCATTTTGAACACGTTTACAAAAAGCAATAAATTCATGAAAAGTATCACCTTTATTTGCAAGAAAAATAACACAAGTAAATCTCAAAAAATTATCAACTAAAATAAAAGCGTAGAGTTTACCACCAAGACTAGCTACTCTACTAGGACCGAATAAATCCATAAGAATAAGTTGGAGGGGTCTAGTAGTGCTTATTGAGTTGATGGATTTGAAAGAGCATTTTGTCAACTTACTCTTCTCGCATTCTTCACGTATCATGTCTTTCTTGAATGGTATGCTTGGAAGTCCTCTAACAAGCTTCTTGGTGGCCAGTCAGGAGATGGTGTCCATGTTAGCATGTCCATGTCTCATGTGCCAAAGCCAACTCTCATTATTCATTACTACTAAACATACCTGTCAATGTTAGTGCTTTCAACAAGTTAAAGAACATAGATATTACTTTCTCTAATACCTTCACACACAGTAGAACCACTTATGCTATCAAAGATGAAGCAGATGTGTTTAACAAAGTTAACACCATAGCCATATCCGTGAGATGGCTAATGCTAAGAAGGTTGTGCTTAAGATTTGTAACAAGGAAAACATTCTTAATGCGAGGATAAGGAGGGGAGCCGATATTACCATATCCAATAATGTACCCCTTTAAATTATTACCGAAGGATACATGTCCTTCCTTCTTCATCGATAGCATTGCAAAAAGTGAAGCACCACCGGTCATATGACTTGAGCAACCGCTATCGAAGATCCACTTGCCTCCAGCATGAGATGGAGGGTTCACCTACAACACAAGTTGAAGTTGAATACTTTGGTACCCAGAAATGTTCGGGTTCTTGACTGTTAGTTTTAGGAACCCATTTTAGCAATCTCATGTCAATATGCTTTCTCATTTGACTGTAATGAGATGTGTGTCAAAGTAAGCGACAATAGTTGCACATCATCGATGTTATAGGTCTAGAGGAAGATGAGTGAGTGTTTTGTGTATGATGAGTTCTAGTATTAGTGTTACAGCGATGATAGTAGAAAGAATGATGTGATGTGTTTGTGTTTTTCTCTACGGAGGGTCCTCTTTGTGTGTGCATTTGTTGGGGATAGGGCCTATGTGTTATTTTCATATGAGTATAACTTTAGTAGCTATTGTTGTGATGTGTGTTGGTATGTCTTTGAATATGGCATCGTACATTTGTATAGGTCATATCTCTTTCAACTTGTTTATTGATTTTTGCAAGAAGACCATTGTATTTGATAGAGGTTATATATTCCCTTTGGTTAGCAACAAGTGTCCTGTTCTTAGCAATTTCATATCCTTCCTTGAGGGATTGATATTCAACGTCCTTTTTCATTATGACGCCTAGAGCTTCTTGGAGCTTTAGTCAAAGAGACTCAATCTCATCAGTGTCAGAGGCAGGAGACTTCCCTTTTATATCAAAAATGATATTTGAAAGTCTTTCTATTTCTTGCTTGAGTGTGTCAATATCTTTGAGAGATTTTGTGTGCTTACTTCTTTATAACCTTATGTTCATTGTGTAGTACAAGAATGGCATTTTCTAATTCAGTGTAAGAGGGAGAATTCATAGAAAAGTCATCAAGCACCTGATTTGATTATGTTGCCATGAGACAAACATTTACATTGTGTTTGCATTCTTTGTCATTGTCCGAGTCAATAGCATCACTTTCGCACCAGATGCTAGTGTTGGTGTACTTCTTTGAGAATGAGCTTCCTTTGTTTTGCATCTCGTATTTGCCAGATTCTCTTTTTCCTATTGGATAATCCCTGTTGTGGTGTCCGGTTTTCTTGCAGTTGTAGCAAGCAGGTTCCTCCTTAGTGTCCCTTCTTGAATGATTTGCTTTGTTGAATTTGAGGAAATTTTGGAAGTGGTTGGCGGTGAGAGCAATTCTTCGTCATCGGAATTGTCATCATCGGAGCCATCTTTTGAGGAGAACATGAAGGCCTTGAGAGCAAGAGATTTTTTTTCTTCGTCTTCTCTTTCTCCTTTTCTTGTATGGAGGCTTCCTCTTGGTCCTTCATGTCTAGTTCATAGGTCATCAACTTTCCTATGAATGTCTCATGGTTCATCGTTGTTAGGTCATTCCTTGGCGATTACTTTGGGATTCCATCATGTACTCAGACCTCTGAGAATCTTTCGAATCTTTTCGTGAGGGGGTATTCCTTACCAAGTGAAGAGAGAGGGTTAATTATATCAAAGAATCGAGTAAACATGAAAGTAGTAGACTCATCTTGTTTTATTTTAAAAGATTCATATTCTTGAGTGAGACTACTAATCTTCGATTCTTTTACTTGTGACATCCCTTTGTGTATGACTTCCAAAAGTTTCCAAATTTTATTGGAAGTTTTGCAAGTAGAAATTCTATTAATTTATTGCTATCGAAAGCACAATAAAGTGCGTTCATAGCCTTTGCATCCCGACTAGCTACCTTCTTGTCATTTTCAAAAAAATTCTCTCTGAGAGTTTTCGAAACTACTTCCTCAATAACTATGGATGATTTAGGGATAGCATTTATGACGTAATCCCATAGATCAAAATCTAGGGATTTTAATTAAATACTCATCATAATCTTCCAGTAGTTATAGTTGGTTCCATCAAATTGAGGAGGTCTATTTGTGGAGTGTCCCTCATTGTGGAATGAGTTGAGACTAGGGTTAGTGGCCGTAGATCACTCTAGGGAGGTAAATTTAAATCAAGGGACTAGGCTCTAATACCAATTGTAGAACCCTATAGAGGGTGAATCGAATAATAAAATAATTACCAACAGTAATAAATAATTTAAAAAGATAATAAAATGAAGAGAGAATCGAACACTCGATATATCCTGGTATCCTCTCAAGGGGCACTTTAGTCCCGGAACTCTCTCCGGCTTTAATCCATTATTTAAATAAATAGTTACAACATGAGTTTGGATCCGAAGAACTCACCAACTTCTTACATACGAGTTTGGATCCAAAGAACTCGTCAACTTCTTACATACGAGTTTTCCTCCGAAGGCTCGTCAACTTCAAACACATGAGTTTTCCTCCGAAGGCTTGTCAACTTCATAACTGGAGAGAAACGAGATTTTTAATCTTTTTGAGCACTT
This sequence comes from Iris pallida, assembly GCA_029216955.1. Classification (NCBI taxonomy): domain Eukaryota; kingdom Viridiplantae; phylum Streptophyta; class Magnoliopsida; order Asparagales; family Iridaceae; genus Iris; species Iris pallida. The sequence goes on from JANAVB010040619.1 coordinate 35,511,912, forward strand.
GGAAGATCTAGGTTATGACGCTTGAATGCTCTAACACTTTAATGGATGACAATTTAAAGCTTGGTAGAGTAATGGTGGAGCTCTTTGGTAGATAGAAAATTTAAAGCTCAGGTGGATAAGACTTTATGAAGAAAAAGGATGCCTATTTATACAAATCCAAAGTCATAAAGAGCAATCAGCAGCCGAGGAAATTATTCGACAATTTTTTGCAAAAATCTTTCGTATTATTCGTCCAACTGTGAAGGCTAGAAATAGAGCCGTTGGATCCACTTAATGCGACTGTCAGATGCCATTGGATTTGAATTCAAATAAGGCTAGCAAGGCATCCAGATTATTCGATAGATTATCCAGGATATTCGGCACAGAATCCGTGGGAGACAACAAAATAGCTGCAACTTTTTATCAGATTATCCGATGGATTACTGCAGAGATCTGCCGGATGATCCGAACAAGACGAAAAAATAGTTGCTGTCTTTGTTCGGATTATCTGACAGATTATCGTAAAAATCCTTCGAATGGTCCGTTTGTTACAACAAATACTTGCTGGTTACGATCGGATTATCCGACGAATTAGCGCGGATATCTGATGGAGTATCCGTCTCTTTATAAAAACTATTTCAGAATTATATAGCTTTTTAGTTTGTCATCCATGCTAAAGTGTGTACATGATTTTCTATACACATACATTCACTTAGAGAGACAGAGGAGCTTTTGATCTTGAAATCTTTTGCTTTGTCAAATGTCTTCTTTAGTGCGGTTTGCTGTTGTAAGTGTTGGAATCATCATTTTTCTTCTTGCTCCGAAGGACTCGTTTCTTCTTATAGGTGATAGAGTCATATTTTCTTTTATCTTTGACTGACATGTTTGTTCCTGTAGAATAATAGGGCTAAAAAAGTACAGAGGTTAGTTATAGTCAATATATCAAAATCAGTGTGCCAACACAAGTGATGTTCCTGCCGAAGAGGAGGCAGCGAGAGGGTTTTTCCTACCTGCATAGCAGGGTTGTGTACGAGCAGTGGACAGTACCTTGTGTCCGTCCTACACTAAACAGGCAGGGTCACTTGGCCACCTGTGTACATGTAGGTGCACAGGTAGGGGGTTCCCTACACTCATTGCAGTAGTGCACTTGTGCACTTGCACATGGTGTAAGCCTTGCACAGAGCCCTTTACCAACAGCAAGGCTGTCACGGCCCAGTTCCAAATAATCGGATTGGGAACACGTGGCATGCCGGCTGTACAATCAAGCATAGCTAAACCCAATTTAATGGACTATGATCTGATCGTAGTACGCTGAAGTAAAACTAATAAAGTAACATCACAGGCAGGTAAACTAGTCTCATCCATGAAATAAAGTAAGAGATAACTGAATAGAAATTCATCTGTGCCACAGAGTCCAAATGTCAACTATGACTAGTGGAGAACAGTCCACTAAATAAGTAAATGAGTACAACTGGAATGAAATGGAGTAGTAAATAGAAATAAACAGAATACTGGAAATGAAACCCACGTCTGAAGATGTAGCTAGCCTCCAGAGGATCAAGGCTGCGGCTCCACCTCAAAGTCGTCGTCAAAAAGTCCCTCTACTCCGTAATCAGCTGAGAATAAGTGCTCGTCAAGCTCTGAAAAAGATACCAGGTCCTCAGAGGGACATAACAAATACACAGGAAATCGACATGCATGATAATACTGAGCAGTAATGTAAAAGTAACTATAAAGTATGCAACCAAGTATTTCCCTAACCAAACAAGGACAGGAAATACAAGGTAAGCGATAGAGGTATTCTAAACCATCTACGTGTAAATGCTCTCGAGACATCTCTAGTGGCACATGAGAGGGGGAGAAGAAGAAGAAACTGCCACCAAGCGTTCTATAGTTTGAGAAACGAGGGGCTACGAGCATCCAGCGTACATTGGAAACATAAATTCTCATACACCACTAGTAGACTCTCCCCACCCAATGTACTCGTACCGTATACGTGGTACGAATAATATGCAAGACGTCATAGTAAATATACTGTAACTAAACCAAACTGCTAACAGACTCAAGATCATACGTTAAGGGCCAGTCAACATAGAACCTCTGCACTTAACTCACTCATATGTGATACGTGTCTGAGACGGTGTCAAGTTATACTAACACTATACCGGGTAGTCATCAATGGAGACGAGTGCACACAAATAGCAATAAACTGGGAATTTGAAACTACTGCATAGTAATGTCAAGCAAGGTGTACTTGCCTGTGTCCAGCAACTGAGTATCCAGGTCCGATGTAGAGTCCGAGTTCCGAGAAGCAAATAATCCTAAACGAGCATGATTTCTAATTAGTCACTAATTAACAATTTACTAAATTGATTAATTGCTAATTACTCAACAATCATAGTATTTTATTAAAACTAACTAACTAGTACCAATAATTATGAATAATAATTATACAATAATAAGTATGTAAAATATACTTATTATCATACATTTATATTCTGTAATTAATAATACAACATGATATTTAATGATTAATTAATTAATTATAATTAATTAACTAATCAATTTAATACACACATGCATACACAATTCCTAATAATACTAACAAAAATAGTAAAAATCCTTAAAAATCATTTTTAGTCTATTTTAATAATAAACTAAATAATATCAGAATAATAAATATATATTATATATATATTTTTACAGAAATAAATTTATTACTATTAAAACTATTTATTAAATAACTAGTTAAATAACAATAGTAAATACATAATAATTCTAAATAAATTCTAAAAATGACTATAAACCCTAAATTTAACCATTAAAGCTAAATTCACTATTCTATACCATAGTAACACATAATTAATAATTATTTAAATTAATAAATAATTATTACACAATTTAATACATAATCCTAAAATGATTCTCAAAATTACTTTTAAATCTTAAAAATTTGTAAATACATATAAAATACATGAAACAATTTCCTAAATATCAAAATTACATATTTCTAACAGAATCTTATCACTTCACAAAATTACAATATTTATATAATTAATAACAATTAATTATATAATATATTTAATTTATTAAATCAATCAAAAAATTACCCAACTAAATCTAAATAATTATAAATAACAATAATTAAATATTGGAATTATTTATATACAGAAGAGTATATTTTTACAAACATTTTCTATTCAATAAATATTATTTAATTTCTAACCAAATAAATAATATAAATTGAAAACAGTATTTAATAATTGATTTGATTAATTCAAAAACTCACTAGATAAATCTAAAAAAAATATTTTAAAAACCAAACAATATTGGAAAAATTTCCATAATATACTTTATATTTAAATCTATATTTTCCATATAAATTATATTATTTAATTATTCACTAATTAAATAATATGAATCAAACAGAACTAATTAAACAATTTAAATTTACTATTTTTAATATAAAATAATTATAAATTAAATACTATAATTTCTGGAAAAATTATTTTAAAATACTATATTAATTATTAGTATTTATTTTTATTTAATTATGAGTTTTCGATGCTAGTAATTAAAAAAAATGTGTTTACTGTTTTAATCTTTAAGTAATAATTTTATTATGACTAGGAACTAAGAATTTTAATAATAAACTAAATAATATCAGAATAATAAATATATATTATATATATATTTTTACAGAAATGAATTTATTACTATTAAAACTATTATTAAATAACTAGTTAAATAACAATAGTAAATACATAATAACACAGGCAGCAAGGTGTGCTTGTGTGTGTGTGGTGGCACACATATGAGTGTTTGAGAGAGAGAGAGAGAAAAAGAGAGAGAGAGAGAGAGAGAGAGAGAGAGAGAGAGAGTGTGTGTGTGTGTGTGTGTGTGTGTGTGTGTGTGTGTGTGTGTTTGTGTGTGTGTGTGCGCGCGTATGGAAGATACATACATGTGTGTGCTTTTGTGTGTGTGTGCACCCTAGTACACTAACATAGGTGTGTGTGTCACATGTGAGAGTGTTGAGCTAGTGTGTGTATCGGTAATACAGACATGTGCCCTAGGGTGAGTGAGAGGGTGTCCTAGAATATAAGTGTACAGGTAATATGATATATGTTGTAGAGTTGAGTAGGTTACATGAGTTTAAAGGTAATCTCTAGTAAAGAATAGGTAGGATAGGATAGGGTATTGGATTACCCTATGTGTATCTATGTGATACATGGATACTAGATTTGGGTTTTACCTATGAGTTATATCATAGGTAAATGTATAGGGTACTGATGTAAATAGGTAGGTTATTGCAAGATACCCTATGAGTGTTCAAAATAGGTAATTACCTGGGATAAGCCTAGTATTGCCTAGTATAGCTTAGATTACCTTGGTATGACAAGGTATGGACCTAGAAGCTTAGGGTTGACCAAGTTTGACCAAAGTTGACTAGTTTGACCCTAAAAGTCAACATTTGAGTCAAATTGACCTAGTTTGACCACAGAGCCCTGGTATTAACCTATTTTGACCTCCATAACCTATAATTGACTTAGAAATTAAATTTCAATTTAGATATCAAAGCTTAACACACCAATTGACATTGACATTTCATATTTAGGTCCTTGTTACTCTACTTTGGACATCCATCCACACTCGTCGCTCAGGACCACAGGTGAGTACATTCTCTGATAGTATCTATTAATTGATAATTTCTATGTTTCTGGTCTATAGTATTGTATTACTTGATTCTCGACACGATGGAGACACGAATTTGTATTGTATTCACTCTCTTGCATATGTGCGTCATACTTGTCTGGCCTCTACAACATGACTCACTTACTGGCATCACTTACTTTTATCTGTCTGGCCTCGTACTTGATTTGCGTGTCGGGACTTGGATTCATTATGATAGTCGGGCACAAAAATACTTGAGTAGACATGTAAACATTTCCAAAACCTGGAACAACCCCTATTAGTCTAATCTGGAATGATCGCAGTCGCGCACCGCACGTACGATGAGCCATATTATCCCTAGCCGTTTACATGTTGAAAGTAGTATTTTAAAATACACTAGTTTAGTTACATTATTATTGTTTTTGTAACCACAACTTATCCAGATGAGGGGTATTTTCGACTTTTCCTATTAATTGTTATTACTGTGAATTCAAATTATACCTTGAATGATAAATTATTTTTCAAAACTAGAATTTATTTTTTGTTTAATTATCTATAATATTAATACAGTGAATATGTTATATTTTGAATATGACTAGTGGTTAGCACTTGGTAGAATAGTCGTTAGTGACCCTAGAGGGCCTAAACTGACTTGACATAACTACCCAAGTAAATGATTAGGACTAGCCTAATTGAACTTTGGTTAGCCTCTAGCTAGATTAGCAATATTAATTAGGAAGTTTGACTAAACATCTAATTAGGAAGAGAGGCTTATTCTCTAATCTTATCATGACTAAAGAGGAGAGCTTAGTGGACATTCCACATTAGCCATAACCCTAAACTAAACTTATTATGGCAGCCCACTCCTCTATTTAATCCATACAACATCTTCTTTCTCCTATTTCATCTAAAACCCTAACCCTAATTAGAAGCTTCTTTCTCATTTGTTCCTACCACAAAATTTACTCCAAATTGACCAAATTATATATATATATATATATATATATATATATATATATATATATATATATATATATATATATATATTTTATATATATATTTTTATATTTATATATATATAAATATATATAAAAATATATATATATATATATATATATATATATATATATATATATATATATATATATATATATATATATATATATACACACACCAGTATATATGAGAGGGTGTATCAATGAGTACAGGAGTGTAAGAAGAGGGTAATGGGGAGTGAATGTCAATGAGTGTTTATATAGAATATATGAGAGGGGGAGTGCTTGGTCAGGAAAAGGAAGGGTATAGCAGCAACATGAATATGAAGAGTAGAGGGGGCCATGTGGTATCCTATTTTATTAGATGGATATGTAGATACCAGCTATGCATATAGGTAAAGGTATATTGGTATGGTATTGTAATGGCATATAGGTAAAGGTATAGGTCTATTGGTATGGTATTGTAATGGCAAATAGGGTAATGGATATTAGTATAGGTCTATTGGTATGGTATTGTAATGGCATATAGGTAAAGGTATAGTTATATATATAATGATATATGTATATCATATGAATACTAGCTATGCATATAAGAGGTCATGGGTAGCTTATTACAAGTAGGTAACAAGGGGACTTGGCATAGTTTTACTTAAATTGACCTAGTTTGACTTCCACGACTTAGAAAAGGCCTAGAAGCATATAATTAATGTATTTAAATATACTATTTACTCTAGAAAATCAAGTAACCATGTATATCTCGTATATAGGTTTGTGTGATACCACTTTGAGCATCGATCCATATTTACTGCTAAGAACGATAGACGAGTACATTCTCTGATAGTTTTTATTTATCTGATAATTATTATGATTCAGCTTCTAGTATAGTATTATCTGATTTCCTGACTATGGTATTTCTGGATTCATTATTTGCGACACATGTTTTATTCCTGTCTGGCCTCTATTTTTGGAATTATCCACTGGAACCACCTACTAGAAATACCTACTAGCATCACTTACATTTTGGCTAGACTTATACTTGGTTTTCGTGTCGGGATATGGATTCACTAGTACTCGTCGGGCGGGGAAATACTCGACTAGACATATAAACATTCCCAATCATGCTGGAACCACCCCTACTGGTCTAATCTAGAAACATAGCCGTTGCATGCTTTTCAAGATTACGATGTGCCGTATTTAACCCCTAGCCATTTACACGTCGAAAGTGGTATTTCAAAATACACTAGTTTAGTACTTTTCTACTGAATTCACATTGGACTCAAATTATACTGGTTGGACTCACATCACACATGTTCTAGTCTAGTTACTTTTATTTAAAGTCTTATTGCCATGTTTTTCTGAATCACCATATTGACTCTCCTTTTTTTTAGTTAGCTGTTGTTCTATTCCATCCCTGACTCATTCTTTTTCTGTTCATCAAGTATTACTTGCTATAAATGTTTTATAGTCTTTGTCATTTAATTGGAATTGCTAAAGGAGGTGTGCTCATTCCATCCTGACTGAATATATTTTCAGATGACTGCTCAGAAGATTTGTGTCCCACATACTACGAATCCAATGAGGGAATAGCAACCATGGGTCCTGATTCTCAGGAGTGATTACCGAGAGACTTAGTTACTATTTTTAGCTTTGTGTTAGATTCATTGTTAGAACTTTTGACATGTATATATATAAGAGATTTTATGATTGTATTTGAGGCTTGGATTTTGATATTGTATTAGAATTTGTTGATGTTGAGACTTCATAGTATATTAGACTTCTTTGATATTTTATCGTGCTTTAGATTGTGATTGAGTATTCATTGTTATCATATACTTGTCCTCCAATTGGAGTTGAGATCAATGACAGGTATATTATATTACTATGTGAATCTGATAGTGAGAGATCTAGATAGAGTTCTACCATTGATGCTATGGCATAGGCTGGGCGCTGTCATGCACTCGCCCTTATACCGGGTGCGGGTGGTGACACATTTTTAGTGGTGGCCCATGCAGCTTGAGATTCGTAATTTGTGCGATGTTGTGGTCATGCAACGGTTTAGCTGTACAGTTGCGAGCCTGCGATAGGAGATAACTAATAAGCTATAGAATGAGAGGATACTCAATCACAACTAGGAATTCCATTGGATTTGAATCTACTGATATTTGTTCAAATCTGCATAATCTAATTTCATACATGTCCTTCTTTGATAATATCAACCTTGTTCCGTTGTTGATTCCTTGTTGCTCTGTCTTCAGGATGCCGTCGAAGACTCGATCATACCACTCTGTCCCAGAGACTGCTACTGAGAGGTCTGCTACCTCTCGTCCGATTTATTAGGCAGTTAGGACTGCTCTGTTCCTTACTTATGCTCGTATGGGAGTTTCAGCTACTTTTGGGGGTCCTCCTCCACCTGTTCTGAGGACTACCCCAGTTATTTCTGATGTTCTTCAGCCTCCTCCACCACCTCCTGCTCCGGTTGACGTCGCGCAACTGTTTGTGCTATTCAGAGAAATGATGGATGCTCAACGTCGTTAGTCAGACGACATGAGGCAGGGCATTGAGAATGCTCATCAAGTGGTGATGGCAGTAGTTAAGAAAGTAACACAAGTTCAGCCACCCGGAGGTCAGGCTCAGCATCCGAGGTTGGGCACTATTATCGACTTCTAAAAGAAGCAGCCCAAAGATTTTCACAGCACGGAGGGTATCTTGTATACAGATGACTGGATTGAGCATATTGAAGGGATCTGCCATCTGGCGTAGATTTCGAACAATTTGTAGGTTAAGGCAACGGGTAGTTAGATGTTCGACCTTGCCTTGACATGGTATCACACCGATCCGAGGGTCAGAGTTGAGGGGCAGACTTGGGAGGCTTTCAAGAATATTTTTAAGGAGAAATTTTTCACAAATGTGGCTCTTAGTGCTTTGGAGAGCCAGTTCGAGAGCGTCATCCAAGGGAACATGACAGTGGAGGAGTACGCTGGGGAGTTCTGCCGTTTGGGCAGATTTGTAGAGGGGCTGAGTGATGCAGCGAAGGCAAAAAAGTTTTGCAAGGGCTTGATCAAGGAGGTCAAGTCATTGACCAAGACTGACCACGATACGACTTTTAAGCAGATTTTGGTAGGCTCTTTGGCAGCTGAGGATGAAATGGAGCTCAAGTCAGAGGCAGGGATGGTTCAAGAGGTACGAGTGGTAGTACAAAGTGTCCCTATATGCAGAAGGCAGTGCATCAGCCCCAACTGTTGTTAGCACCAGCTAGAGCACCGGTTCAGCAGGTACAACATCAGCCTCGGGGACAGGATCAGAGGGAACCCACTTGTGTCTACTGTAGGAAGCAAGAACACACTTGGGATGTTTGTAGGAGAAGGTTGAAGGTGTGTCTGTTCTGTGGATCCGCTGCTTACCAAATTAAGGATTGCCCTACCGTGCCTCCATTTGGTGGAGTACAGGGTCAGAAAGAGGGAGCTAGGCCACCTGTGATGCAGCATCATGTCCCGCACCATCAGATGGATATACCCCAGAGGGGCAAGGCTTTTGTATTGACTCTCTAGGAGGTTGATGCTACGGGTGACGGGTTAGCAGGTCTGTCTTTTTTTGTCCTTTTTTTCGTCCTTTTCTCTCTTGTTGTATGATTTCATTAGTATATGTCAGAATGTTTTGTGCTGTGTTAGATAGTGTAGTAACCCCGATTGAGACTGTAAAATCACAACCATTAGGACCATGATCTTGCATGTTGTTAGGTAAAATTTATAGACCTTGATTGTTGGGGGTTTGACCTAGAATGAGTATGACCAACTTTAAATTTCAAGGACGAAATTTTCTAAGAGGGGTAGGATTGTAACCACCACTTTTTCAGATGAGGGATATTTTTGACTTTTCCTATTTCTTGTTATTATTGTGAATTCAAATTATACCTTGAATGATAAATTACTTTTAAAACTAGATTTTATATTTTTGGTTAATTATCTATAATATTAATATAGTGCATATGTTATATTTTTAATATACCTAGTGGTTAGCCCTTGGTAGAATAGTCATTAGTGACCCCAGAGGACCTAAACCAACTTGACATGACCACCCAACTAAATGATTAGGACTAGCCTAATTGAACTTTAGTTAGCCTCTAACTAGACTAGCAATATTAGTTAGAAAGTTTGACTAAACACCTAATTAGGAAGACATGCTTATTCCCTAATCTTGTTATGACTAAAAAGGAGGGCTTAGTAGACATTCCTCATTAGCCATAACCTAAACTAAATCTATTATGGCAGCCCACTCCTCTATTTAAGCCTCACTTCATCTTCTTCCTCCTCACTTCATCAAAAACCCTAACCCTAATCAGAAGCTTCTTTTCTATTTGTTCCTACTACCAAATTTTCTCCAAATTGACCCAAATTTGTTTTGTTCTCTTTCCCATGGAGAGTAGAGGCTCTCGAAGAAAGCTTGGAAGGATTGGAGTACTTGGAGTTTGGAGATTTCTAGATCTTGGAGCCATCTTCATTGGAAAATCCATCTTCCAATAGGTATATGCATTCTAAACCCTCTAATTTGCATTAAATTAGTATAGAAGCAACAAATAGGAACCCCCATGTATTAGGGTTGCCATGGATAGGAGTTTTGACTCTTCCTCCTCTCATTTGGAGACTTTCCCTTTTTGTATTTTGACCCATTTTGGGAGAAACCCGATAATAAGATTTCTAGGGTTTGTGAATAGGTTTGTTAGGCCCTAATAGTGATTTATAACATATAGGTGAGCTTTGGGTCAAGTTTGGATCCATTTAGAGTGCATATCATGGACGTATCTGATATGCACGCTAAGTGTTTGACAAAATGGCCATAAGAGCACCCATTACTCTAATCTCTATTTTGATCCATGTTTTAGGTGTACATTGGTGTAGGTTAGATATTGTGAGCCTATCCAGTGAATTACGAATATAATTAGTGTGTTTGAAATGATTTAGGGGCATAAAGATAGTGTGGACTATTGTGTTTATACGTGTGTTGTTGAATGGGGGGTTTGCTTTAGGTTCAATCATTATTACCAATTGGTTCAGTCCATAGTTATATACTGTAATCCTTGTACTCTAGACTGTTTAGTCCATTTCTCATGTTAAGTCTCTAAAATGTATCATCAGCCCATTAGGATGTATCAGTCACCATTAGCATGTATCTGTCCCTGCAAAGTTGTCACGACCCACACTCGGTATAGGGGTACGGGTGCGTAATAGCGCCCAGCCTACGTCACAAAATCGACGGTAGAACACTGTTCTAAGTCGCTAACTATCAACTCACACAAATATATAATATACCTATCATAGATGTCAACTCCAAATGGAGGACAAGTATAAAGATATGGTAATACTCAATCATGGTCTAAAGCACGATAAGATATCACAGAAGTCTATATAACTATAAAGACTAAATAAACAATAACTAAATAATATCTGAACATCTGAACAATCTCAAATACAATGTCAAAATCTCCACTGATTATAATTCAAGTTCAAACAAGAAATCTAAAACAAGTCCACTAAACTAGTCTCTTGGTCGCTCCTAAGAATCGGGACCCAAGGTAGCTATCCCCTCCTCAGATCCATAATGGCTAGGACATGTATCCTCCGGGAAATCATCTAAAAAATATATACAGTCAGGATGGAACGAGCACATCTCATCTAGCAATCCCAAGTAAATGACAAAAACTATAAAGCAGTTTCAGACAGTTATACTTGATGAATCATGGCAAGTTGAGATGGATAATAAAAATGAACAATAATCAAAAGAAAGAAAGTAAATAAAGAGAAATATAAGAGCAGGGCAATGAAAACTATAAATAGAGACAACTACTAGAACAATGTGATACAAATCCAATCTGTAAAACATGAGACAATATGATTTTAGTACAAGATACTAATCCAGTATGTTTTGAGATACTGTTCTTGTCTTGTAAATGGGTAGCAAGTAAATACGGCACACCACACGCTTGAAAAGCGTACGACGGCTATCTTTCTTATTGAGACGAGTAATACGGCACATCGCAAGCTCGGCCAAGCGGCGACGACTATCTTTCTTGTAATACGGCACATCGTATGCTCGGCCAAGCAGCGATGGCTATCTTTTTTGTTGGGTAGTTCTTGTTGAATACGGCACGTCGCACACCAGGCCCAGCAGCGACGGCTATCTTGCTTGTAGTGATAGTTCTTATATGATTTGGACATTTTTTACTTGTAGGTGTTTCGAGTAGATGGTTCTTGTGAGTGGTTCAAGTAATAGAGGCTAGACGAGTCAAATACATGTATTACGAGTGGATGAATTTAGAATACCAATTCGTGTTATGATAGAGAATCAAATAGAACAATACTAGAGTTGAATCACAGTAATCATCAAATAAATGAAAGAACTATCAGAGAATGTACTCGCCTGTCGTCCAGAGAAATAAATGAGGATCGATGCCCAAGGTGGTGTCACACCAACCTATATTTGATATATACATGGTTATTTGATGCTCTAGAGTAAATAGTGAATCTAAATGCACTAACTGTATGATGCTAGGCTATTTCTAGGTCATTGAAGTCCAACTTGGTCAACTCTAGTCAACCCTAGCTAAAAAGTCAAACCTTGGTCAACTGGTCAGTTCTAGGGTTTTGCTAATGTAGGCCAAGTAGTGGTATCTAAATTTATCCTAACCATCCTACATGTATTGGTTATCAAGACCAATACCTTCACACTCTAAGACTGTACTATGAGGCCCAAATGCACTGGACTAGGCTATATAGCTAACTCTTTCATTCACCCCTAATCACTAGAACACCCATACTAATGCTAATACATCCTCTTAGGAGCACTAACCTTTGACACTATATCCAAAAGACAACCTATACCCATGTGGTTTATTTCTACTGTCCTATTGTTATGTCTGCTATTCTTCCTTCCCTATTATCATTCAGGCATGATGATGTAGTGGTGTTTTGCACTTAATTTTGGATATCAAGGTTGCAATACACAGTTCCCTAGCATCTTATGTTCACTGCTGCTATAAGGCAGGCTACTGCCCTGATCCACATGTCCAAGTGAGGGCCTCAAATTGCTACTCTAACACAACCAAAAATTTTCCAACCAAGGCCAACAGGCCACTACTTCCTATTCTCTTATAATAATATCCTCCACTACATTTAAACTCATCAATTCATCAACATAGCTACTAAATCCCTACATTAAGAAGATTATTACATACATTAGGATATAGACACTTTATCCACACTAACCAGGTATAGGACACTAGGACACACTCTACACTACTGATGTCCCAAGGACAGTTACTTAGTTCATACTTGCCCCCCTCCTCCCATTACAATTCACAAAAACCATCACATACACACAACCCAATATAGGAATCATTGATCCCCCATATTACTGATGATTGAAATGATCTACTTCCTACTCATAACAATGGCTAATGAATTGACGAGGGCTGCTACTGGATGCACTGATCTAAAGAATTGGCAGGGGACTGAACATGGCAGGGTATGGGTAAGAAGGCAGGACTAAAGCAGGACACTCAAGTGATGCAGGGTACTTATTGAGTTAAAGACAAGGCAATTCATTACTGTTACTAGCTACTCTCTCTATCCTATAATGGACTACTCATATCTTCCCATTTACATATTGTAGAGCCTAAAAATCAAGTTGCACCTTCAATATACTGATCAGAGATCAAGTTACGCCCCAAAAGTCAACTTGCGCCACTGATATGAAGCAGACTGCACCACCGATCAGATTGCGCCTGATATCAGACTGCGTCCAATCTTTTTGTGCCAAAGCCTACGTGGCATCTGACACTTAATGGTCATCATTACCTGACCATACTGACGACTGACACAACAAAGAACGAGGAAAATCTTTTCAAATCCTGTGAAGTGTGCCGCTCAAGGAAAAGTTGGTGGACAGCTGTCCTATATATTTCGTGAGTTGCGCCCAGGCGCAATCTAAATAAATTCATTAGTTGCGCCTGGGCGCAACCTGAACGACTTTTACTCAGAAGCTGCCACGTGTGTAGGAGCAGCTCAAATCAAGCGCAGGTTGACTTGTTGACTAAAGCTCGTGCAACCTGATAAAGTTGAGATAACTTACATTCTAAAGCAGGATGACGTGGCGCACATGCCACTAATCTCTCAAGATGTGTCTACTATCCTGTACACGACCACGCGCATCTCAATCATACGATGCCACACGTCTAAATACAGTTAGTACACGATTGACAACTGAATGGAAGTTGACGCAACAGGAGGTTGGCGTAATCCAGTTTGGCACAATCCAACCTCGTGCACATCAGAATAACTGCTAAAATAGTTATTTCCTGAACTCTATAAATAGAGTTTCCAATCATCATCAAGGGAAATCAAGAACTCTTGCAAAATTGTTGTTGCATTCTCCAGAGGCTACAGTCCTCAAGTTCACATAGTCCGAGGGATAAAGTGATCGTCTTCTGATCAGATTCCTAAAGTTGTACTTCTCCAGAATTCATTGTACTTTGTACTCTTTTACAAGTTTGGAATAAAACAAAATTTTGTTTTTGTAAACAAAATGGCGACTCTACTGGGGACGACTTTCTCCTCCGACGAGAAAGTGACAACTCGATGTGACATTGCGTCGATCGGCAAGACGTAGAAGACTCTGGTTGTTCAAGTCAACCAGACAGCTTATGAAAACATGATCAACACCAAGAGCAACAAGCGCGCAATGGCTATTGCCAAGAACAGGGCTGTGTGGACTGCTAAATCCCCCACAGTCGTTGTTGCCCAGGCGCAACTTGAGTGCTCAATGACCAAGGTGCAATCTGCCTCATTGGCTCCAGTACAGCCTGTTTCTGTTGCTAAAGCGCAATCTGCTCCCTCTGCTGCCCATACACAGTCTACCAAAGTTACTGCCAAGGCGCTACCAGTAGTCCATAGGACTATGGCGCAACCCAAGCAATCTGCTACTCCGGTGCAACTTAAGGGAACTAGTCTTTTGGCTATACCCTCTTCTGATTCTCAAGTTCTGAACGTAGAGAATTCATGTCCTAGTGCTAATACTAGACAGAACAAAGGAAAAAGTCCTATGGCATTTTCTCAATTGGCGCAATCTATGCCTAAAATGATCACACAGCAGAACAAAGGGAAACGCTTCTTAGCTAACCATGTTCAAAATAAAGGGAAGTACCCTTTGGTCTTTCCCCAAACTTCTCTGGTCTATGACTCAGAGGAAGATGTATCAGATTCCATTCCTTTAAACAGAGGTCCTCAGATCTCTGATACTGGAAAGAATACTGATCACAGAGGTATTTTGCCTACTCCTGTGGGGTCTGGCCAAGATCTTTCTACCTTACAAATTTCAAGATCCAAGCAAGAAAAATTGAAGGTATCACAAACAGAGACACCAGGAGCAAAATTTTTAGATTTATGTGCTTATCTCAATAGGCGTCAATCAATATCAGCTTTGGCAAAACGTAAGGGCCCTATGCCGAGGGCCAATCTGCATCAAAAGCCAAAGTTTGAAAAGAAAGACCCTTCTACCTATGCTAATGAGTTGAGTACATCTTTGTACACTCAAGGAACCAAACACCTAAAGAATAGGAGACATGTTCCTAACATCGTTAAGGAATATGTTCCTCCGACTTCTTCTCATCCTGTGGTTGTAACTGATCTCCGGCAACGTCTTACATAAAGACAGGAAACTAGGGGAATGCTTTTCTCACCTCTAAATCGTGCTTCAAATCACCATTGCCTACATGAAGTTGTCATCAACTATTGTTGCCAATCGGCCCGACGATTTGTCTTCGATCGTCTGAACTATGCTTCAACTCCTGAGCATATAATATAAGACAAAGATGAACTATTATATGCTTCTGTTAACATGACTTCTCAAGGCACTGGGGTTGGAAACGTCCAAGACGTAATGCATCCCGTAATCCTAGTCAACAATACTTGGACCAGATCCATGCATCTAGTGAAGGTGTCTTTCAATACACAAGATCAAGAAACAGACATTTGATCCAAGGTGTCTTTAATCAAGAAGATCTCCCTATCAACCATATGGGAGAGGACTCTCTTTCAGAGTTTGATGCAGATAGTGAAAGTTCTGAACAAACTATCTCGTCAATATCTGCAAGAGAAGTGACGGCATATACCATTACAGAAGATCAAGATGCCTCTACATCAACTAGCCAAGAGCAACGAATTGTTGTATTAGAAGACAAATTGAAAACCATGGCAGAAATGGTTACAAGCATGCACACCATAATAGTAGCTCAACATACGGTGCCTCCGATTGTAAATCCTGTTACAAATCTGTAGCTTATAGCATCTTCTGTACTTGTTAGTCTGGGGGTACCAGCCCCTCAGGTCGCTTCTGTGCCAACTCAAGCTGATCCAAGTCAGTCTGGTGCTGGGGGTGGTAATTACCATGCTGTTCCTCCTCCTAACACTCCTAACCAGCCCACCAATTCTCAAACATCATGGGATGCAAATGAGGTTGTAAAACTCTTATGCACCCAGTTTGAGGCCTTCAAGCAGAAGGATGGCCTACAAAGATTGGGCATCAAGCAACCATATCCTACAGAGTGGAAGGAGGTTCCATTTCCTTCTAAGTATAACCTCCCAACCATTATGCTGTTTGATGGTAGTACTTCTCCAAGTCAGTACATCAATCATTTCGAAGTGATGACTGATCAATTACAGGCAAATGATGCTCTCCTTACCAGAGTGTTCGTCGGTTGTTTAGCCGGTGCAGCATATGACTGGTATCGTAGCTTACCTGATGGTTGTATCACTTTTTTTGCCGGTTTCAAACAAATGTTCTTGGAATGATTTTATGAGGGATTCAGTGACATGACAATGTCTGCCCTCATTAAAATTAAACAGAGGGATAATGAATCCACAGAGAGTTTCATTGAAAGATTCCGCTGAGAGGCACTCAAAATGCCTTTAGGTACTCTATCTGCTGTAACAATAGACACTTGCAAATCAAACTTGTTGCCTATTATCACTATGTGGACGGGATCTACACAATTCCAGGATTGGCCTTCTTTCATTGTTAATACAGAGGCGGCAGAAGTGAGTGCTAAAAAGTTCAAGCAGTTAGGAGTCCAGATGACTCACCCTAACCAAGATGAACATTCTACACATGGGGGTAGTAATCGCCAGAATAACCGCAAGAATAAAGAAACATTGGCCATCAATCTTAAAGGCAAAGAGTCTTTAACTGTCAATGTTACTCAGACGGCATCCACCCCATCAGCACCATTGTAAAAGTTAACTCGTCCAAAAGAAGAGTATTCTTTCGACGAAGATGATACATTGAGCATCTTCGATTGCTTGATCAAAAGCAATAAGCTTCAGCTTCCAGAGGCAAAGCAACCAGAAGAAGTTGGTAAAACTGATCACCCTAAATACTGTGTTTATCACAGATTCATAGGGCATCCAACCAGAGCATGTTATGTGCTCAAGGGCAAAATCCAAGAGTTGGTCAACTCTGGAGCAATTACTCTACAGCAGGACGAGAAAACAGTGACTGCTAATGTGGTTTCTCTCTAATTTGGCAATTTTCTACCACAACTCGTACAAGATGGAGCTGTTCCCATTCTAAAGACTACTCTAGAAATTGTGAATATCCTGCCTCCTCAAAACGAAGGTCTTGTTCCGATGACAACTGACAAAGGAGAGATTATATGGATTCATCCAGATCTGGTTGCAGAATTTGAAATGCCTTCCTCTTCTAAACAAAAGAAGCATTCTAAGTCTAAATCAAAGAAATGCAATATGGTATCCTTTGAACCATTAACAGAAGAAGAAATCCTAATGGGCACTAGATCTGGGAAACCATATCTTCAGGAGTATTCCGAAAATCAAGAAAACCCTGCTCTATTCCCGGATGCTCTTCCTCCATCATCTTCTCCTACTGAAGATACACCGTCTACATCTGAGCCAGTGGCCAAACAATCTCCTCCTAAACCAACATCAGCAGATAAGGGAAAGCAACCTGTTCGTTTTGATAAAGCATTGAAGAAGTCATTATCTCTTGGACTTGAAAAGCCTTATAATTTTGACATATTGGCTCAATTGGCTAATACTCCAGTAAGATTGTCAATCTTTGAACTTTTACGTCTCTCAAAAGAAACTCGTGAGACATTAAGTGAAGCTTTGATGCAGGCTGACACCTGCTTAACTCTTCTCAAGAAGCCTGAAAAGGAGCCAGTCAGCTGTGCACATTGTCATAGTGTATTTGAGTTAATGCCCAATATCACCTTTACACAAGATGACATGTTGTTAGAAGACAATCGTCATGATCGTCCTCTCTATTTCACGAGATATGTAGATACCATAAAAGTCGACCGTATTCTGATTGATCCCGGGTCTGCACTTAGCATCATGCCAAAGTCCTTATTGGACGCTTTGAAAATCCCAGTACATAATCTTTCTACAACTATCACTACCATCTTGGGATTCAATCAAGGAAGAAGTGAACCTTTGGGAAAGATACGCCTAAAACTTCAAATTAGCAATCTTCGTACAAAGGTAACTTTCTATGTTATTGACAATCATGGCTCATACAATGCTTTATTGGGAAGGCCATTCCTCCATGAACACAATATTGTACCCTCTACGCTCTACCAATGCTTTAAATATGTGGATGGTAATGGAGAAGTCCAAAAAGAGGTTGCAGATCTGAATCCTTTCAAAGGAGTTGAAGCATATTGCAACGATTCTCGTATGTACAAAGAGGAATTCATGAAGGTAGTACAAGCAATAGACACAGATGAAGAACAGAAGAGTATACCTAATGGTACTCTGGTGATTCCAGTAAAGGGACGTACCACCTGTCCTCAGTCTTCCCAACCACTGACTATTTATCTACCTTCTCATGAGAAGCGACCTAAAGGTGATAGTCAGGAACAAAGGGAGCTCACCTCTTCTAAGCCCCTTGTAATCGATCTTCGTCACAAGAAGCTCCCTCTTCCTTCTCGTTCTTCTTCTCCCCCTCTTGTCATCAATCTGACTAAGCCTACTAAGGCTAAAGTCCCTGTTGTAAATGATAGTGTAACGATCAATAAAGCATCTCCTTTGCAGTATACTAATTTCTTTTACTATACTCAGTATTATTTGGATATGCTAGATAAATTTAAGCCACTTACAATAGAAGTCGTATCATCTCGACGAAATGTGGTATCACTGGATTCAATACAAGAGTCGTACTTCTTTGTACCGTCTCGAAAGAAAGATGAAAAGCCTATATTCTTCAACAAGAGAGAAGAACCAAAAATCATGTTCTATAATGATGATCGAGATGATACAGGAAGGCTACAATTATGACGCTATAGTCCACAATCTAAAGCCATCATCCGTAAAATGGGCTATGATTTCAGAACAGGTCTCAACAATGGTAAAGGAAGGCGAACCCCTCTTCGTATTGCTGTTCCAAAAGGAAAATTACAACAATACCACAGTAAAACAAAATGAGGGCTAGGTGATATGTCACCACTTCCAACTCCAGAACCTTCTGAATCTGATGAAGAAGAACGTTCAAATTCTTCTAATTCTATCTCATGGTACTCTGATACCAGCATCGGTTATATTCATAAGGCGATAGTATCTTCTAATATGGTATCCGCCGAATTCTCAGAAGATGACAAAAGTGACATCGAAGAAGCTACTGAAATGGATCCTTGGGTACAAAAGATAGACAATCAGTGGAAACTTCGTTTTGAACAACGAAAACCACCTACTGAAGATCAACTGGTACAAGTTGATATTGGAGAGAAAGGTATATCACGACCAATCTTCATCAACAAGAATCTCTCAGAAGATGATAAACAAGAGTTACTTCACCTTATTCGTGAATACATTGACGTCTTCGCCTGGAGTTATGAAGATATGCCGGGATTAGATCCTCAAATTGCAACTTACAAGCTTAACATCTTGCCGAATGTCAAACCGGTCAAACAACAACAACGGCGATTCAAGCCTGAAATGATGGATACAATTGATGATGAAGTCAAAAAGCTTATAGCTTGTGGCTTTATCAGAGAAGAACAACATCCTGACTGGGTGGCCAATGTCGTCCCTGTCCTGAAGAAGACCGGAAAGGTTCAAGTTTGCATAGACTTTCGGGATCTCAGTGATGCTTGCCCCAAAGACGAATTCCCTCTCCCAATTACTGATGTTATGATCGACAATACATGTGGATTCGAACGAATTTCTTTCATGGATGGGTTTTCTGGATATAATCAAATCTGGAAATCCTGAAGATGAAAAACATACTTCGTTTCGTACTCCTCGGGTGTGTACCGTTATACGGTCATTCTGTTTGGCCTTAAGAACGC
Source organism: Iris pallida (assembly GCA_029216955.1). Classification (NCBI taxonomy): domain Eukaryota; kingdom Viridiplantae; phylum Streptophyta; class Magnoliopsida; order Asparagales; family Iridaceae; genus Iris; species Iris pallida. The sequence goes on from JANAVB010040619.1 coordinate 35,531,910, forward strand.
AGGTGCAACTTACCAACGGGCTATGAGCACTATCTTTTGAGAACATTTGCGAAAGACTGTCGAACGCTATGTTGACGATATTGCTGTCAAAAGTCGTCTCCAAGAAGATCACATTCAAGATTTAAGAACTATCTTCAATCTAATGCGCCAACATCAACTCAAGATGAACCCCACCAAGTCTTTCTTGGGTGTCTCTAGTGGTAAGTTTCTCGGCTTTGTCATTACCTCTAAGGGTATACATGTTGATCCCGAGAAGATCAAAGCCATTCAAGAGATGCGTCCTCCACGCAACCTAAAAGAGCTACGAGGATTCCAAGGTCGACTTGCGTACATCATGCGGTTCATTTCGAATTTATCTGGACGTTGTAGACCATTTACTCACTTAATGAAGAAAAGTGTGTTTTTTGTTTGGATGGAAGAATGTCAACGAGCATTTGATGATATAAAGCAAAATTTAATGAGTCCACCGGTTCTTGTACCACCGATTTCAGGGATACCCTTCTTAATGTATGTTCGAGCAATGGATCATTCATTGGGAGCTTTGTTGGCTCAGAAGAAAAAAGAAAGGTCATGAACAAGCCATTTACTATCTCAGCCGAACAATGATTGGAGCTGAACATCGTTATAGTCCAATGGAGAAGGAATGTTTAGTCTTAATGTTTGTTGTTCAGAAGACAAGACATTACATCTTAGGTCAAACTATCCATGTCATATCCCGGGTCAATCCTCTTTGAGTCTTAATGAAGAAGCCAAGCACACTCAATTCTAGGCTTGCCACATGGGCCATATTACTAGCACAATATGATATGGTTTATGTTCCTCAAAAATATGTGAAAGGCCAAGCTCTTGCTGACTTCTTAGCAGCTCATCCCGTCCCTGAGACATCTAAACTCTATGATGAGATTCCGGATGAGACATTGGAATCAAATATGATCTCAGAAGAATTTCCTACTTGGAGGTTGTTCTTTGATGGAGCTTCTAGAATTGGACCTGGAAGTACTCTCGTTGCTGGAGTAGGAATTATTTTTGTTTCACCCGATGGATTAACTATTCAAAGGACATATTCTTTAGACGAATCATGCTCCAACAATGTGGCAGAATATAATACTTTGCTCATTGGACTTCAATTTGCCAAACAATTGAATATTAAATATCTCGAAGTATATGGTGACTCTAAGTTGATTGTTAATCAAGTTAGAGGCATATATGAAGTCCGACATCAAGATCTGGTACCATACCATGAAGCAACAACCAGAATAGTTTCTTCATTCAAAGGATTCTTCATCGAACATGTACGTCGTGCATGCAATACAGAAGTTGATGCTTTAGCTAACTTAGCTGCAGTATTGGCAGTTCCAGTCAAAAGACAACAAATGGTGGTTATCTCTAATAGAGAATTATTTTGTGTTCGAAACAACCACAACATTGAATTTAGCAACCTAACTGAAGTCAATGTCATTACTGAGGACTGGAGGACACCTTTTATTGATTTTACAGAAGCTACAAGTATTCGCCGTTGATCGCTTCGATTCTATTATAATCATACTACTAAGACATTGTATCGAAGAACTAATTTTAATGGATTACTCTTGAGGTGTCTCGCTGGTGATGACGCAAAGCAGATATTACGTGAAGCCATGATGGTGTTTGTGGAGCACATCAACCTGGTCCTAAACTACATGATCGTATCCGACGTATGGGCTACTAATGGCCTTCTATGGTATCAGATGCTATTGATTATGCAAGGAAATGTCGTGTATGTCAAATTCACGCAGATTTTATTTACCAACCGTCGGAATTTCTTCATCCAACTGCAACCTTATGGCCTTTTGAAGCTTGGGGCATGGATATAATTGGCCCTATCAATCCTCCTTCATCTAAAGGGCATAGGTTTATTTTAGCTATAACCGACTATTTTTCCAAGTGGGCGAAAGCTATACCTTTGGCTGAAGTAAAAACTAGTAGTGTCATCAACTTCATTAAACATCATGTGATATATAGATTTGGTGTCCCTCGCCGAATCATTCATGATAATGGGCCGCAATTCATCAGCCAGAAGTTTCATAGGTTCTGTGATGACAACAGAATCAATAATGTTGCCTCAACAGCCTATAATCCTGCGGCTAACGGGTTAGCTGAAGCATTCAACAAGACCATTATTAAACTCCTTAAAAAAATTGTCTCTATTAACAAACATAATTGGAGTGATAAACTTGGAGAATGTCTGTCACGACCCGCTACCCAAATTGTTGGGCCCGGCCGAGACATGCCCAGCCTACGTTGAGATAAAACGTAGTAAGCTGTTCTAAAGACAACAGGATAAGACTAAATGTGCTAACAGTTCTATAAGTGAAGAAGAATCATAAATGCTCCAAACACAAAAGTCGTCGTATATAGTAAACGTCCAAGTACAAGTAAACTGAAATGTAAAACTGGATACATGTCCAGTTACAAAATGATATAGTCTAATACATGTCTCAAAAGTCTAAGTAAACCAAAGACATCTAGGCGAGGTTCCCTGCAGGAACATCCTCGTAAAGCAGAGTCGGGTCCTCGGCAGTAACTCCATAGTATGAGTCGCAGAGTAACTCCTCCTCAGTAAGGACACCTACAATGTTATCCTGTCAGGACGGGAGCAAGTACTAAATCTAGCAAACTAGCATATGAAACATGGAAATGAACATGAGAATGAACATGTGAGAAATAACTGGAAAGCATGGCATCACATAGTCTATCATGGCAAGGACACATATGTCATAGAGACAGATGTATATGTAATGTTTAAAACTGTAGCAGGTACGTGATCGGTCAATAGATGTACAATGTACTGTGGTACATGTAAATAAAATGTACATACGTACAAGTCAACAAGCATAGGTGTACATCCGTACAAAAATGCGGGATAATGGCCTACGGCAAAGTATGCATATAAAATGCGACCTCGCTCGCTACTATAGGGGGGTCATGATCACGTACACTACTATCAGTTTCCCCATAACCCATATATATAACATGTGAGAGATACATAAAGACAGTTCTAAGCATGGTAGTGACTGGAAGTACAACATGTAGAATTTCTAACTTGCTACCCCAAGGATCAGCATTTAACATGGTGGGGTTTACAGTTCATTTATGTGACAATATGTAAAGTTCGTAGAAAGTACTTGCCTCTAGCAAAGCAAAACAAAACAAGCTGTGATAACAATGCTATGGATGTCCAGTAACTCGTCACTGTAGAAATAAATGCAATAACTTAGCTTTTACACTAAGCTAAAATACTAGATCACTAAACTGGTGTGACACGACTTGTGATTGGGCACCTAGCCAAAATAATGACTTGGCCTAGGAGACCAATGTGGGGGTGACACACTATGTTAACTAACTTTTCAGGGTCTTTACACTAGTGAGGGATGGGGTTCAACACGACTAAAACTGTAAATAACATAAAAAGCTACAAGTCGTAATTAATCAATAAATAAATCAAAAGACTATTGTGTTCTAACAATTTTTAAAGTAGACAAAAAGCCTAGTTTTTCTTAAAGTAAAGTACTAAGGTGATCCTTGTTAATCATAGAAATTTATTATAATTTTTCTGGAATTTATTATCCAGTACAAATATCTTATAAAAATCAGTTTTCCTAAGTATACAGAAAATGAGTTTTGGTTTCATATGCCAAACTAGTGGCAAAACAGTAAATTAAATACTACAAAAATTATACTAAATTTGCCAACTTAACAAAGTATCTAAAAACTATTTTTCCATAATTTTAGCAATACTTTAAGTATTTTTAGAAAATCAAAAACAGCAATGTACATAATAATTAATTATCTGCGTATTTTGCCCATGTATATAATTTGAACCAAAGTTCAAATACAGGACCCAAGGCCATGAATCTAGTCCAATATGACTTGAACAGGTCTTGAATGTGTAAAAACACATTTGAGCCCAAATACCCATGCTAGGCTTGGACATCAAATGGTTGCAGTAATTTAAATACAATAAAAATTTAAGTTGGTAATAGTCAAAATAAATATTATTATTTTAATAAGGTAAATTTATACAAAAGAATTTTCACATACCTATGCCAAAAGTACATATATATATACACAAGAAAATACTTAATTTATAAAGTATATATATATATATATAATAATATATATACATACACAAGAAAATATATATACATATACATATGTGTACATATATATATATATAAATACTAACATATATACATATAATTTACTAACCATAAAATATATACATATACATACATACTGTTTAAAACAGTATATATATACATATATACTAATATATACATATATATATATATATATATACATATATATATATATATATATATATATATAAAAACAGTAAAAGAAAAAGAAAAGAAAAAAAAAAGAAAAAGAAAAAGGAACTGAAACAGGGGGGGCTCGAACCCTGTCCAGAGAAGCGCGCGGGGGGGGGTTTTGATTTGTTCGGGCTGGCCAGTGGGTCAGCCCGCTAAGTCTGTTAGGGTTAGGTTTTAGTTAAATTTATTTAGGTCAGGAATTAAATGGGTTTTTACCCGTTAAACAAAGCCCAACCCGTTAGTCTATTTCACAGTTTGTCTCGTGTCCATACAGTCCAGGACACGAGAAGTCGAAATCTGACACAGAGTCGACGTGTTCGTGCCCAGCACGACACGTACGACTCGGCTAACACGTGTCCAGCACCACAGTTGAGTCCCCCGTGTCTAGGCGAGTCTCGTGTCTCAGTTTGAGACACGTACGACACCGAGGAAGGAATGTTACCCACGTGTCCGGCGGAGAGGAAGGGTTTCGAGAGGGCGAACGGCGGCTGGGGGCGTCGGCGTCGTGGCGCTCGGGCGGCGATCGACCTAGCTCGGCGTGGCGAACTCGTTGATGGTGGTGGTGGTCGATGACGTCGAGCGGTGGTGGTCGAACGGGGGTCGCCGGAGTAGAGCTAGGGTTTAGGTGTTCGTCGGGGAAGAAAGGGGGTCGTGGTCGGTTGTGGGGGAGTTTTAGGGTTAGGGTTTGGTTCAGGGGGATGAGGGGGAGTTTAAATAGGGGGTCGAGGCGGTCGGGGGCTGTCGCGCTGGCCGGAAATGGCGGGGGCAGCGTAGGTCGGTCGTCGGGGCAGCCGGGGCAGTCGTCGGGGGGTGGGTAGGTAGTTTAGCACTTAGGTCCTTAGGTTTTTAGGTTATTACAGATAGGTCCCCAAGGGCTATAAATGCAAATAATAATTTTATAAACAATTCGTTTATTACAAATCAATATAAAAACAATTCTAATAATTGCAAAACCATATTAAAACAATTCTAATATTTGCAAAATGATATTTTTGTATTTAAAACTCATCTAAAAATCATTTAAAAATTCTAGAAAATTTCCTAAAAATCCTAATAAATATTTTAAGGCTATAAATGACATTAAAAATTAATTTGCACTAATTAAAATGAATTTGAAAAATCAGGGGCTTACAAGTCTTTCCTCCTTGAAAAATTTCGTCCTCGAAATTCATAAGGATTGAAAACCCTACAATATTCTAACATAGCAAGCAATGCAACAAAAAGACTAAGGCTGCAATCGAAACTAACCTCTAAGGTATCAAGCGGGAACGGGTGGTTCCCCCGCAGCTGTTGGATCGAACAAGTAAGGGAATCTCTCCCTCATGTCCGACTCCCTCTCCCAAGTAGATTTACCTGGGGAGTGACGGCTCCAAGCTACTCGTACTAGGGGTATAACCTTGTTCCTCAGCCTCTTCTCTCTCCTGTCTAATATCTCCACTGGCTGCTCAGAAACTGTAAGGCTCGGTCCGACCTCCAACTCTGAATGATCTAGCACATGACTGGGGTCTGGAACATATCTCCTCAGCTGAGATACGTGAAAGACGTCGTGAACTCCTGCTAGGTTGGGTGGAAGTGCAACCCTGTAAGCTACCTCTCCGATCCTGCCAAGTACCTCGAACGGCCCGATATATCTGGGGCTCAGCTTCCCTCCTCGTCCGAACCGGATCGTCCCCCGAGTAGGTGATATCTTCACTAGCACCATATCACCGTCTGCGAACTCCATCGGCCTGCGACTAGCATCAGCCCAGTGTTTCTGCCTGTCCTGAGCTACTCTGAGCCTGTCTCTGATTATCCCGACTTTCTCTGCTGCATCCGTAATCATCTCTGGCCCAAGCATGACTCTGTCTCCGACATCATCCCAAAAGAGCAGTGTCCGGCATCGTCGTCCATATAGCGCCTCGAAAGGAGACATACCAATACTGGCCTGGTAGCTGTTGTTGTATGAAAACTCTACCAAGTGCAGATGGCTCTCCCATGATCCTCCGAAGTCCAGCACGCAAGTCCTCAGCATATCCTCCAGCATCTGTATCGTCCTCTCGGACTGCCCATCTGTCTGTGGGTGGTACGCCGTACTGAACTTGAGCCTACTGCCCAACTCCTCCTGCAAGCTCCTCCAGTAGTGGGATGTGAATCTACTGTCTCTGTCTGACACGATGCTCACCAGCACTCCGTGTAGGCGAACTATCTGCTGCATATATAGCTCTGCCAACTTCTCGGTGGAAAGCCCCACCTTGAAGGGTATGAAGTGCGCACACTTCGTCAGCCTGTCTACAATGACCCAGATGGCATCCTTCCCTCCTTGGGAACGAGGAAGCCCTGAAACGAAGTCCATCGTAATATGTTCCCACTTCCACTCGGGAATGGATAATGGCTGCAACAAACCAGCTGGCCTCTGGCGCTCCGCCTTGACCTGCTGGCAAACTAGGCATCTCGAGATGAAACGCGATACATCCCTCTTCATCCCGTGCCACCAAAGATGTTCCCGCAAGTCACGGTACATCTTGTTAGCACCAGGGTGAATAGAATATCTCGATCGGTGCGCCTCCTGCAAGACTGCCTCTACTAGATCTCCTCTCGGTACGCACAATCGGCTGCCACGCCTCAAGGATCCATCCTCTGCTATAGTGAAGTCATCCAGCAATCCAGCTAATGCCTGGGGTCGAAGTCTGCGAAGGCTCTCATCTGTAGACTGTGCCTCCCGGATCTGCTCCATCAAACCTGACTGAATGTCAAGCGCCATCATCTGTATCACTGATCCTGGCCGAACTAGCTCGATACCGAGCTTCTCCAGATCCTCCCGTAAATGTCGATCAATCATCAGATACCATGCCATCGGATGCCTGCTCAGCGCATCCGCCACCACATTTGCCTTTCCGGGGTGATACTGTAAATCGATGTCGAAGTCCTTCATCAACTCCAACCATCGTCTTTGCCTCATGTTCAGCTCTTTCTGCGTGAACACATACTTCAAGCTTTTGTGGTCAGTAAAGATTTCCACACGCTCTCCGTATAAGTAATGTTTCCATAACTTGAGTGCAAAGATCACCGCAGCTAACTCGAGGTCATGGGTAGGATAATTCCTCTCATGAGTCCGCAACTGCCTAGATGCATAAGCAATTACTTTCCCATGCTGCTGTAGAACACATCCTAGCCCCTTCCCAGAAGCATCACTGTATATGGTGAAACCTCCAGAACCTGAAGGTAAAGTCAGAACTGGAGCGGTCGTCAGCCTCCTCTTCAGCTCCTCAAATGCCGCCTGGCAGTCCTCTGACCAGATGTACTCTGCGTCCTTCCGCGTCAGCTTCGTCATGGGTTTAGCTATCCTAGCAAAGTCCTGGACGAACTTTCTGTAATAGCCTGCTAAACCCAGAAAGCTCCTGATCTCTGAAACTGACGTCGGAGCCTTCCACGTCTCAACTGCAGCAATCTTCCTGGGATCCACCGAGATTCTATCTCCAGTGACTACATGGCCGAGAAACTCCACTCGGTCTAAAAAGAACTCGCACTTCGGCAATTTGGCAAACAATCTCTCCTGCCTCAGAATCCCCAAAACTATCCGCAAGTGCTCTGCATGCTCCTCCGGCGTCTTCGAGTATATCAGGATGTCGTCGATAAACACTACGACGAACTTATCCAGATACTGGTGAAATGTCTTATTCATCAAGTTCATAAAGACAGCTGGCTCATTTGTGAGACCAAATGGCATCACCAGAAACTCGTACTGCCCGTACTTCGTGTTGAACGCCGTCTTCTGGATGTCTGCTGGCCTAACCTTCACCTGGTGGTACCCGGATCTCAAATCTATCCTGGAAAACACCTTCGTCCCGCTCAATTGGTCGAACAAATCATCTATCTTGGGCAGAGGATATTTGTTCTTGATAGTGATGGCATTCAAGGCCCGGTAATCAATACACAACCGGACTGTACCATCCTTCTTAGGCACAAAGAGCACTGGCGCTCCCCATGGAGAAGCACTGGATCGAATGAAACCCTTTTTCAACAGGTCATCAATCTGCTCTTTCATCTCTATGGCCTCCTTGGGATTCACTCTATAGCAAGCCCGGGATACTGGTGATGAACCCGGCACTAGATCTATAGTGAACTCCACATCTCTGTCAGGCGGAAGTCCTGGAAGATCCTCTGGAAATACATCCATAAACTCCCTAATGATAGGGTGTGGCGGTGCTGCATCCCCGACTGTAGCACAACAGTTCGGCTCTAGGCTGATCTCCGGCCCTGTCCTCCTGACACTGAATGGTGCTGTGCCTGGGGGACTGAACACAATGCTACCCTCATGGCAATCTATAGATGCATGGGCATAGCTAAGCCAGTCCATCCCCAATATGATATCATAACCGGGGAGCGGCATCACAAAGAATCGCCCTCTGAACTCTCTCCTGGCTATAAAAATAGAACACCTATAGAAAGATCTAATAGGCACTGGTCCTCCTCCCGTCATCACTCTACTAATCTCCGCAGTAGGTGTAGCTACTAGATGATGTTTATGCATAAACTCTAATGATAGGAAGCTATGAGATGCACCAGAATCAAACAAACATACAGCTAGAAAAGTATGCAAATAAACATGACCTGTGATGACGTCAGCTAAGTAATCCAGCTCTGAAACCTGCTCCGGCTCCGGCTCAATGGCTAGGCTATAGACCTTCCCCTGAGGTCCCTTCTGCTGCTGCAGATGCTGCCCAAACCTCTGCTGCTGAGTCGGGAGTGGTCCCCTAGGTCCCTTCGCCGCTGGACAGTTCCGAAGCTGATGGGTGGCAGACCCACAAACTAAACACTGTCCCAGTCTCTTCCTGCAAACGGACCTGTCGTGCCCTGGTCTTCCGCAGAAAGAACATATAGCTCCTCGCTGCTACTGCTGCTGGGGTCCCGGGGCTCTAACTGGCGGGGTCTGATGATGTGGTGTAGAGGGACGGTAAGTCTGCTGGGGTGGCGCCGGTGCTTTCTGCTGGAAAGCCTGACGCTTGGACGGACCCTCATGATGTACAGAAGCCGGCCTCTTGCATGACAGAAGACGCTCCTCAATACTCCGGGCCAACTCTAGGCTCTGGTAGTAGTCAGTCGTACCGTTTGCCACTATGAGAATGCCAATGTCTGGAACTAGACCATGGCAAAATCTACGGGTCATCTCCTCTGGATCAGCAACCAGACTAGGAGCAAAACGGCTCAGGCGACTAAACTCTCCCGCATAGTCATCAACAGAACGGTTCCTCTGCTGGAGGTTCTGGAATCGTAGCCCCATGGCTACTCTCGCAGTGGTCGAGAAGAACTTCTTCTTGAACTGGGTCTTGAACTGGTCCCAGGTGGCTCTACCTCTCGCGAACAACGGCTCATTCCTGAACCAGACTCCGGCTAAGTCTATCAGCAGAAATCCTGCTGCCTCTATCTGAAGGTCATCTGGCATCCTAACTCCCAGAAGCTTCCTCTCTACAGAATCTAGCCAGTCATCAGCTACTACTATGCCCTCAGTCCCTGAGAACTCCTTGGGATTCAGACCCATGAAGTCTTTGACCGTCCCCGCTCTCTGCCGTGGCTCTACATGTGGTGGGGCTACGGGACGTCCCTCAGAACGCTCCATGCTGTGACGGAGTAGGGTGGTCTGCTCTTGATGGGTTGTTAGGAACCCCTGGATCAGTGTGAGCAGCTGGGTCCCGTCGAGTGTGACGGAAGCCTGGGTGGGTATAGTGATAGGGGGTGGTGGAAGTATCGGGTCCTGCCGGGCCTGGGATATGGAAGGTGGTATCTGGGTCTGTGGATCTGTGGAGTGGGGAATAGTGGTAGGTGGAGATGCATCAGTCAACTGGTCAGCTGACTGGATATGGAGGGCCCCATTCTCGGGGGTAAAATGCTGGGACGAACGAGTAAGCACCATCTAAATTACATAAAAAGACTTATAAGAACTTGTTTAAAGTAAGCAATCATATGCAAGAAAATCTAATTATAATAGCAAACATGTGATGTATTTTCTATGTTGCAATCCTGGCATTCCTCTAGGTGTTCTAAGCGTCTTTCCTAATGTTGTCTAATTACCTTAAGTTCCTAATTGCAGGCATGCTTGGTACAATAATGTAACCAAACAGTTTAGTCGGGACCTGCATGGGCCACCACTAAAAACATGTCACGACCCGCTACCCAAATTGTTGGGCTAGGCCGAGACATGCCCAGCCTACGTTGAGATAAAACGTAGTAAGCTGTTCTAAAGACAACATGATAAGACTAAATATGCTAACAGTTCTATAAGTGAAGAAGAATCATAAATGCTCCAAACACAAAAGTCGTCGTATATAGTAAACGTCCAAGTACAAGTAAACTGAAATATAAAACTGGATACATGTCCAGTTACAAAATGATATAGTCTAATACATGTCTCAAAAGCCTAAGTAAACCAAAGACATCTAGGCGAGGTTCCCTGCAGGAACATCCTCGTAAAGCAGAGCCGGGTCCTCGGCAGTAACTCCATAGTATGAGTCGCAGAGTAACTCCTCCTCAGTAAGGACACCTACAACGTTATCCTGTCAGGACGGGAGCAAGTACTAAATCTAGCAAACTAGCATATGAAACATGGAAATGAACATGAGAATGAACATGTGAGAAATAACTGGAAAGCATGGCATCACATAGTCTATCATGGCAAGGACACATATGTCATAGAGACAGATGTATATGTAATGTTTAAAACTGTAGCAGGTACGTGATCGGTCAATAGATGTACAATGTACTGTGGTACATGTAAATAAAATGTACATACGTACAAGTCAACAAGCATAGGTGTACATCCGTACAAAAATGCGGGATAATGGCCTACGGCAAAGTATGCATATAAAATGCGACCTCGCTCGCTACTATAGGGGGGTCATGATCACGTACACTACTATCAGTTTCCCCATAACCCATATATATAACATGTGAGAGATACATAAAGACAGTTCTAAGCATGGTAGTGACTGGAAGTACAACATGTAGAATTTCTAACTTGCTACCCCAAGGATCAGCATTTAACATGGTGGGGTTTACAGTTCATTTATGTGACAATATATAAAGTTCGTAGAAAGTACTTGCCTCTAGCAAAGCAAAACAAAACAAGCTGCGATAACAATGCTATGGATGTCCAGTAACTCGTCACTGTAGAAATAAATACAATAACTTAGCTTTTACACTAAGCTAAAATACTAGATCACTAAACTGGTGTGACACGACTTGTGATTGGGCACCTAGCCAAAATAATGACTTGGCCTAGGAGACCAATGTGGGGGTGACACACTATGTTAACTAACTTTCCAGGGTCTTTACACTAGTGAGGGATGGGGTTCAACACGACTAAAACTGTAAATAACATAAAAAGCTACAAGTCGTAATTAATCAATAAATAAATCAAAAGACTATTGTGTTCTAACAATTTTTAAAGTAGACAAAAAGCCTAGTTTTTCTTAAAGTAAAGTACTAAGGTGATCCTTGTTAATCATAGAAATTTATTATAATTTTTCTGGAATTTATTATCCAGTACAAATATCTTATAAAAATCAGTTTTCCTAAGTATACAGAAAATGAGTTTTGGTTTCACATGCCAAACTAGTGGCAAAACAGTAAATTAAATACTACAAAAATTATACTAAATTTGCCAACTTAACAAAGTATCTAAAAACTATTTTTCCATAATTTTAGCAATACTTTAAGTATTTTTAGAAAATCAAAAACAGCAATGTACATAATAATTAATTATCTGCATATTTTGCCCATGTATATAATTTGAACCAAAGTTCAAATACAGGACCCAAGGCCATGAATCAAGTCCAATATGACTTGAACAGGTCTTGAATGTGTGAAAACACATTTGAGCCCAAATACCCATGCTAGACTTGGACATCAAATGGTTGCAGTAATTTAAATACAATAAAAATATAAGTTGGTAATAGTCAAAATAAATATTATTATTTTAATAAGGTAAATTTATACAAAAGAATTTTCACATACCTATGCCAAAAGTACATATATATACACAAGAAAATACTTAATTTATAAAGTATATATATATATATATATAATAATATATATACATACACAAGAAAATATATATACATATACATATGTGTACATATATATATATATATAAATACTAACATATATACATATAATTTACTAACCATAAAATATATACATATATACATACATACTGTTTAAAACAGTATATATATACATATATACTAATATATACATATATATATATATATAAATATATATATAAATATAAAAACAGTAAAAGAAAAAGAAAAGAAAAAAAAAAAAGAAAAAGAAAAAGAAAAAGGAACTGAAACAGGGGGGGCTCGAACCCTGTCCAGAGAAGCGCGCGGGGGGGGGGGTTTTGATTTGTTCGGGCTGGCCAGTGGGTCAGCCCGCTAAGTCTGTTAGGGTTAGGTTTTAGTTAAATTTATTTAGGTCAGGAATTAAATGGGTTTTTGCCCGTTAAACAAAGCCCAACCCGTTAGTCTATTTCACAGTTTGTCTCGTGTCCATACAGTCCAGGACACGAGAAGTCGAAATCTGACACAGAGTCGACGTGTCCGTGCCCAGCACGACACGTACCACTCGGCTAACACGTGTCCAGCACCACAGTTGAGTCCCCCGTGTCTAGGCGAGTCTCGTGTCTCAGTTTGAGACACGTACGACACCGAGGAAGGAATATTACCCACGTGTCCGGCGGAAAGGAAGGGTTTCGAGAGGGCGAACGGCGGCTGGGGGCGTCGGCGTCGTGGCGCTCGGGCGGCGATCGACCTAGCTCGGCGTGGCGAACTCGTTGATGGTGGTGGTGGTCGATGACGTCGAGCGGTGGTGGTCGAACGGGGGTCGCCGGAGTAGAGCTAGGGTTTAGGTGTTCGTCGGGGAAGAAAGGGGGTCGTGGTCGGTTGTGGGGGAGTTTTAGGGTTAGGGTTTGGTTCAGGGGGATGAGGGGGAGTTTAAATAGGGGGTCGAGGCGGTCGGGGGCTGTCGCGCTGGCCGGAAATGGCGGGGGCAGCGTAGGTCGGTCGTCGGGGCAGCCGGGGCAGTCGTCGGGGGGTGGGTAGGTAGTTTAGCACTTAGGTCCTTAGGTTTTTAGGTTATTACAGATAGGTCCCCAAGGGCTATAAATGCAAATAATAATTTGCATAAACAATTCGTTTATTACAAATCAATATAAAAACAATTCTAATAATTGCAAAACCATATTAAAACAATTCTAATATTTGCAAAATGATATTTTTGTATTTAAAACTCATCTAAAAATCATTTAAAAATTCTAGAAAATTTCCTAAAAATCCTAATAAATATTTTAAGGCTATAAATGACATTAAAAATTAATTTGCACTAATTAAAATGAATTTGAAAAATCAGGGGCTTACAATGTCTATGGGCATATCGCATTACTGTCCGTAACCCCACAGGTTGTACACCTTTTTCTCTGGTGTATGGATGTGAAGCGGTACTACCTTTGGAGATTTAAATTTCATCATTGAGAATTGCCATTGCTAATGAGCTTACTGCAGACAATAATGATCGTCTTCGGCTTCATGAATTGGAAACGCTCGATGAGAAAAGGTTATTAGCTCAACAGCACATTGAACTTTATCAGGCACAAATTTCAAAAGCTTTCAATCGTAAAGTCAGAGTGCGAACATTTTAAGAAGGTGAGTTGGTTCTTACAGTCAGACGTCCTATGACTATGACACATATGAGCAAAGGCAAGTTCGAGACAAAATGGAAATGACCATATGTGATAAATAAAGTCTTTTCTAACGGAGCCTATCAATTAACAGATATGGATGGTAGAGTTGCTATGATACCCATCAATGGCAAATTTCTCAAGAAATATTATGTATAAAGACAAAATGTACTTTATTTTCAAAGACATGATGTAAATAAAGGTTCATTTTTATTTAAAAGCATAATCGAATTACATAATATTAAGGACGGGGAGGAGGCCCTGATCCTTCATGATTAAATACATAGTTCGCCAATCGTTCAAGCATCTCATTGCCAGAACTCATGAAAAACTCACAAGCAGCCATCCTCAATGCTTCTTCTTCGGCAGTCTTCCCGGGTTCCACTAATTTGGAGATCAAATCATGTCCTGGCGCAGGAGGAACAGTTGAGCCTTTGCCCCTTTCTTTCTGAGGAGGTACTGAGGGCTCAGCAGGTGGTGTCTCAGTTTTTCCTTCAAGCTTCCGGATGAGCAAATCTTTAGAAGACATTTTTTGTACAGAAGGGAAAGGGATTGGTGATATCTACGAAAGTTTTTGTTCTATTTATAGACAAAACAGCTAGATAGTCAATCTCGAGAACTGATACGACTTTTCGAAAGAAACTCAACTGTTCGTTCATTTATAACTCTTCGTTTATTTCCAACTGTTCGTTCATTTATAACTGTTCGTTCATTTCTAACTGTTCGTTTATTTATAATTGTTCGGTCATTACCCGATGTGACTGTTCATTCATTTTCGGTGTCCTTATCTCGAAAATTGAAGTGGTCGTTCACTTTTCCTCATGAAAGTTCATATTCTCTATACTTTTGAAATTCAGCATTACATCAGCAACTTGTCATCCATATTTTTCCTTGATTTTATGTTTCTTACCACCACATCAAAATCAAATCGTAAAGAAGAGAAAATCATTCTTTATTCCTTTTTTAAAAACATAGATACATCTTAATGAAAATCTATTACATCTCAGATTTTTATTCTAAATGAAGGTCTATTACATCTTTGGATTTTCCCATTGATAATAAAGATCTATTACATCTTTGGATCTTCTTATTTGTTGGTGGCAATTCCTTGTCGTCTCGACCCGAAGCAACGAGCTCGATAATGGAATCAACTCTGGTCTTCTCTCTCAGAAAGACAAGAGGAGAACCACAGAGTGCAGCAGCCCAAAAATGAGCTGCTGTCAATACAACTGGTGGAAGGAGACAGCCCGCCAGGGGAACTAGGAACGAGATCACCCTTCTGATCCGATTCCTAATTCTGTCTCTCCACCATCCAACTCTCATGTATAAAGGATCTTCCTACCATCTGAGGAAGACCCTTCTTAACATGAAGAGTCCTGACCTGTTTAATTTGAGTGTCAGAACCATATGAGCTGCCTGATGTGGGTATCAAAAGAACGTTCTCTGCAACATCCAAATCACCAATACCAGTTCTGAAGAAGCTCGCTAACCAAATCCCTGCAAATATCAATGAAACAGGAGTAGTTAGCAGAATTTATCAACAACATTACGCCTACAAACTGGCACACATCAGCAGTGCGCCTATAAACTTGTGCACATCAGTATGCGCCTACAAACTAGCGCACATCAGCAATACGCCTACAAACTGGTGCACATCAGTATGCGCCTACAAACATGCGCACATCAGCAGTATGCACCTACAAACTGGCACACATCAGCAATGTGCCTACAAACTGGCGCACATCAGTATGCGTCTACAAATAGGCGCACATCAGCAGTATGCGCCTACAAACAGGCGTACATCAGCATTGCGCCTACAAGCAGGCGCATATCAGTATTGAACAATGATCAAACAGGCGTATGACAGCAATAAATGCCTCTAATCAGAGCTAAACATTTGGACCATAGTGTGCGCCTATTTTCAGAAATAGCTATCGCAGACTTACTAGTTTTTGAAGACACAACATACAAGCAAATAGTGTCAGAATAAAGTAGCACAAGTGAAGCCTTTTGGGAAAACATTTTTTGAGAGAATATGAATGATTCTTTCTGGATGTCCTTTTTAAAGAGGTTAAAGAGGAGGTGGATGCGTCATTTTAGGATCCTATTTTGAGAAAGAATTAAAAATGGGCATCTACAACCGTGCAACGATTGCCACGTGTTCTTCAGAAGAAACAGTAAAATGAAGAATTGGTTAAAAGAATATGTCCATGAGTACTATTCGAAATCACAGCCACACAAAATCAAAAATTCTAGGTTTCATTGCACAAAGATGGGTGGACCCCTACAGCCAAGGACATAAAAAATTAAAAAAAGTTGTTCTGCCTAAGAACATTATTTCTTGTCCTTGCCTTCATCAGTCTAACGAAGGACGACATCCAACTCTTGCAACGTACAGATCCCCGAGCGACGCATCAGGTTGAGAAGTCCTTCTGAATTGGCATGCTCCTCAGAGGATGATCCACCACTCGAACGATTGAAGACTGACGGAGTTAAATCGAAATAGTCCAGAAAATTTACTGCCCTCAAAGATGGGACAGCCTCCAACAAAAAGGTTGTAGGCGCAATATCTTGTCTCGCTTCAGGTGATTGGTGGTGGTATCAGCATTGGTCTCCATCTCTTTCTTCTTGGGAGCCATTGAAGAACAAAAGTGAAGACCAAAATACGGAGATCAACTACATATATATATATCAATCAATTGACTCTTCGTATTCCTTATGGGAAACTGAAAGAAATCAATAAAACTCCGGAAGACGAAGAGAAGATTGAATATTTTTTAGAAAGGTATTTAATCATGATGAGCGAGTACTGATCGACGCAACCTGACTTAGTCAAAACTTTTTTAAATTCAAAGTATTCCAAAACTTTACAATGTCTTTAAGTTTTGAAAACTTTGAAGGGGGTCTTGTAAAGCCTAAAAATCAAGTTGCGCCTTCAATATACTGATCAGTGATCAAGTTGCGCCCCAAAAGTCAACTTGTGCCACTGATATAAAGCAGACTGCGCCACCGATCAGATTGCGCCTGATATCAAACTGCGCCCAATCTTTTTGCGCCAAAGCCTACGTGGCATCTGACACTTAATGGTCATCATTACCTGACCATAATGACGACTGACACAACAAAGAACGAGAAAAATCTCTTCGAATCCCGTGATGTGTGTCGCTCAAGGAAAAGTTGGTGGACAGCTGTCTTGTATATTTCGTGAGTTGCGCCCAGGCGCAATCTAAACAAATTCATTAGTTGTGCCTGGGCGTAACCTGAATGACTTTTACTCAGAAGCTGCCACGTGTGTAGGCGCAGCTCAAATCAAGTGCAATTGACTTGTTGACTGAAGCTCGCACAACCTGATAAAGTTGAGACAACTTACATTCTAAAGCAGGTTGACGTGGCACACATGCCACTAATCTCTCAAGACGTGTCTACTATCCTGTACACGACCACGCACATCTCAATCATACGATGCCACGCGTCTAAATACAGTTAGTACACGATTGACAACTGAATGGAAGTTGGCACAACAGAAGGTTGGCGCAATCCAGCCTCGCGCACATCAGAATAACTGCTAAAATAATTATTTCCTGAACTCTATAAATAGAGTTTCCAATCATCATCAAGGGAGATCAAGAACTCTTGCAAAATTGCTGCTGCATTCTTCAGAGGCTACAGTCTTCAAGTTCACATAGTCCAAGGGATAAAGTGATCGTCTTCTGATCAGATTCCTAAAGTTGTACTTCCCCAGAATTCATTATACTTTGTACTCTTTTACAAGTTTGGAATAAGACAAAATTTTGTTTTTGTAAACACATATATATTGACAAAGGGGGGTTATCTAACATATTTATTTATATGCATTCAAATCTGACCCAAAGGTATGAACAAAATTGTGTATGCAAAGGAAATGATTGTCAAACCACTGAATCTATAGTGGATACCTGAACCATCATGTTCAGGTATCAACTGAACAAGTGAACACTTCCCAAACCTTGTTCCCAGATTTTCCTTTTACCGCACAAACACTCACACAATCTCACATTGAACACTCACACCTGGATGAAATATCTACTTGATATCACACAACCTTTGTTCTGCACAGGCCAGGCTCCTAGTCCCCTGCCCTTGACATTCAACCTCCCTACATAATACATTCCAGATATAACATGTAGAGTATAGACTGAACATTAATCCAATAGACTGACTAATATGCATCATTTGAAGGGACACAATATGACAGAGACTAAATGTGATGCTCACTCAACCTCTTCCTATACATATACTCTGGCCATCGATATATACATCTATAGTTATACCTAGGACAATATATAGATATATAGTTACAGCCTCATATATCTACTAAGTACTCTTCACTACCTAAAATCCTACATGTTACTTCATACCCTCACCTAAGGCACACACACTCACTCAACTCATCTAACCATTATAATTAACTCACACAAACAAGCAGCCTATATATCAACTGAACTCTAACCTACAAGGACTGAACAAAGTTCTTCCTACATGCCAACTAAGAAGGACTAAGCTAGGACATATATCAGTCCTTAGACTGACCAGGAAATGGTGGGTTGGGTGATGCCTAAAATGTGAATATACTGAACAATAAGCAAAAGGTGGAAGTTTGCACAGAACAATTGTCGACTGCACAGAATAGATAGAAAGTCAGTATTACAACCGTGGCAATGTGAATGCATAACACTCAGGAGGTTAACTTGTTATTACAAGGATGGGATCAGAAGAATGGGTGTTAGGACAAAACAATGGTTAAGGACTGAACTAAGAGTATAGGTTAAACAGTAGTGCCTCCATCACAACTATTTGTTCACTAACTAATACCTATATGGAATCAGTCTGAAACAGATACCCTTTAATAGTAGGTGTAATATCCTAATGGGACTGACACAAGGAAATGACCTTCGAATAACTAATATAATGAATATTGGGTCTGTGCATGAGGGTGTTGAGCATGGATGCACGGAATTGGACTTCGGATTGAACCACTAGGCTATTGCTCCTATGATGGACTGAAGCAAATAGGGAGCAAGACATATGAAGGCAACTAATACAAATAACCAAGGAGGGATGGACAGATATATAGGGTGCAGTGCACTGAAAAGCTAATTGGCAGAACAACCTATTCTGGATAGAGAAGTAACTCTCAGGAAAAAAACACATCCAATCCCGAGCCACCACAATCAAGATACTCCACCAAAACAAACCAAAATCACTAGACAGCACTCAATAGTCCTAAGACTTAGTATTATCAATAGGAAACCCAAATCAAAGTTGAAACTAGAGTATAGAAAGTCCTCAGAGTCATTTCATCGAACATTTGGTGTGCGTATCCGATACTCTCGTGATACGCACATCAAATGAATCCAAACTTGACCCAAAACCTTCCTAATGCAAGGGGGACCCTAAATGAATGCATCTACACTAGAGAAAAGGAAATTTGAGGGGTTAGAGGGCTCTTACCAATTGAGAGTTGGAATCTTAATGAAAACTTCTATATCTAGATCTCTACTAAGCTCCAATGGTCAAATTGATCCAAATGCTCCCAAGCCAGGCAATAGAAGATTCCTCTCTCCAAGGGGAAGAGATTGCAATTCGTTTGAAGGAATTTGGTGTCAATTTGGATGTCGGAGCCAATTTGGAGAATAACACAAATTAGGGTTAGGGTTTACAATGAATGAGAGAAGATGGAGGCTATGTAGCTATTAATAGGAAGGGGGAAAAACTATAGTGGCCGGCTAAGGGGTGTAGGTTAGGGTTCCTTTTGGGTGAAATGCCTAAAAGCCTTCCTAAGTTGTCATTTAAGGCCCTTTGAGGAAAATGCCCAATGTGGCTGATATTTTAAATCACTAAATGGTTTCTTATTGGCACTCTAGTTAGATTAGAGTCTAACTTAAGTTGTCTAACCTCTCCAACTAAGTTTCTATGATCATGGCTAATATCTATACAATGTAGTTCTAAGGTTTTACCAATTAATGACACTAGCACAACACTTTAATTAAATAATATTAAAATAATCAATAAAATTACAAATTATTATAATACACTTATTCTAGAATGTGGTGGTGACAAAAGTATTACTCTGTCCTCAATTGTTGGTTCCAATTAGGTCAGTCTGTGTAATGTTGAATGGAGGAATTACTTTACCTGTGTTCAATCCTTATTCTCTATTATTCAGTCTCCCTTTATCCTTGTTCAGCCCATCCTGGCATTCGCACATACCCACAGTCTAATATGCAGTCCTATTTACATCAGTTTAAGTACTGATTATATGAGCCCAGTCTATTTGTTCAGTATCGTTAGTTTTAGCTCCTATATGGTATCAGTCATGAGATAGGAAGGCTCGATTAGGCAGGGCAGTAGGCAGAGGGTTCATTCATGTGCAGTCCTATTTTATTCATGTATCAGTAGACTTTGGTTCAGTCCCCTTTACCTATACGACATGTTCAGTTTCCTACTATGTGGTGTCAGTCATTACCTTTCAAGTGCCATTCCATTTTCTATTTGTTCAAGTCAACATTAACATGTTGCAGCCCTCTATGTGTTAGTAAGATGGATGTTTTGTTCATTCTTGTTAATCCTATGTTCAGTCCATCTCTCTATTAGTTTCAATTATATTGGTTTTGTTCCATTTCATGTGTGCTCAGTCATCTCGTTTACTTGTATCAACCATAGACCATAATGTTTCAGTCCCACCCATTCTTTTACTTTATCTAGTATCAGCCAATAGATAGGGGTGATGGGTTCAAGATGTCTAATCATGTTTCATTCCTTGCTTATGTTGTTTCAGTATCACAGATTTAGGAGAGTAGGGCTATATTTATGGTTCAATCCCAGTCTTGAACTAAACTCATAAACGTTACAGTCCACTTTCTTAGTTCAGTCCATTGTCTATTACCCTATTTATGATATGCCCCTATTTTACTAATGTTTAGTGAACTGAGTAATGGAGTATTCCCTCTTATTGTAGTCTAATATCTTCATGTGGTTCAGTCGAGAGCATTGAGGATGATAATTAAGTGTATATGTTCTTATGTGAGAGTGTATATTGGTTAGGGGAAATAGGATAGTTGATAGATAGCTTGGTGGATAGCTATATCAATAGTCATATAGATAGGTTGATCAATAGAAGAGGGCATAGAGTATCAGTGAAGTGGAGGAGTGAACTAGTGAGTATCAGTTAAGGATTTAGTGATGTCAGTTAGAAATTAGTGAGGGAGATATCAGTTAGAACTGATACATGGTATCAGTAGGCTGATACTTGGTATCAGTCGAGTGGCAGTAGTATAGGAGACTGGCTTTGGATGATTGTATAGTGTGTGTTCATATATATGTAATATATAGATTTGGTCTGTTAGATGATAATATGTGAGTGTGCTGGTGTCAGTGAGAGTGAGAGTAGAGCAGTAGCAGGGGCTAATGCTCACTGCTCTTAGGCATGGACTATTAGTAAGATTAGGGGAAATGAGTTATATCTGTGTGTGTGCTTAAGACATATAAGTACTTTATGTGTGTCTATATATACACAGTATATATGAGAGGGTGTATCAATGAGTGTGGACTTGGTGTATCCACAGGAGTGTAAGAAGAGGGTAATAGGGAGTGAATGTCATTGAGTATATATATAGAACATATGAGAGGGGAGTGCTTGGTCAGGAAAAGGAAGGGTATAGCAGTAACAGGAATAGAGAGACTAGAGGGGCATGTGGTATCCTATTTTAGTAGATGGACATATAGATACCAGATATAGGGACTATATATATATATATTACCTGTTATATGAGATAGGAGGGGATTATTGTGATCAGTTTAGATGTTGTATAGGAGTATTCCCTAGTATCTAGGATATCAGTATAGGTAACCACCTATAGTTAAGGTAATAGAAATATAGGAAATCCAGCTAAGTAGGTAATATAATGTGTAAATAGGTAATAGGACATTCCCTATTGGTAGATAATGTAGGTGATAGGGCTTTACCTATAGGTTTAAGCATAAGTAAAGGAAATAGGGTAATGGATATTAAAATAGGTCTATTGGTATTGTATTGTAATGGCATATAGGTAAAAGTATAGTTATATATATATTGATATTTGTATATCATATGAATACTAGCTATGCATATAAGAGGTCATAGGGTAGCATATTACAAGTAGGTAACAAGAGGACTTGGTAAAGTTTTACTCAAATTGACCTAGTATTTGTCCTAGTTTGACTTCCATGACCTAGAAAAGGCCTAGAAGCATATAATTAATATATTTAAATATATTGTTTACTCTAGAACACCAAGTAACTCTGTATATCTCATATATTGGTTTGTGTTACATCACTTTGGGTATCGATCCATATTTATTGCTCAAGACGACAGACGAGTATATTTTTTGATAGTTTTTATTTATCTGATAATTATTATGATTCAGCTTCTAATATAGTATTATCTGACTCTCCGACAAAACACAGATTGGTATTTCTGGATTCGATATTTGTGAGACATGTATTATATCTGTCTGGCCTCTATTTCAAGAATCATCTACTGAAACCACCTACTGGAAACACCTACTGGCATCACTTACATTCTGGGTGTACTTGTACTTGATTTACATGTCGAGATATGGATTCACTAATACTAATCAGGCGAAGAAATAATCGAGTAGACATGTAAATATTTTCAATCATGCTAGAACCATCCCTACAGATCTAATCTAAAAAGAAAGCCGTGCACGTTTGCCAAGCATACGATGTACCGTATTTATCCCTAGCTGTTTACATGTCGAAAGCGGTATTTCAAAATAAATTGGTTTAGTACTTTCTACTGGATTCACATTGGACTCACATTATATTGGTTGGACTCACATCAGACATGTTCTAGTCTAGTTATCTTTATTTATAGTTTTATTGCCATATTCTTCTGAATTACTATATTTACTCTCCTTGTATTTAGCTAGATGTTGTTCTATTCCTTCCCTGACTCATTCTTTTCTGTTCATCATGTATTACTTGCTATAATTGTTTTATAGCCTTTGTCATTTAATTGGAATTACTAGAAAAGGTTTGCTCATTCCATCCTGACTGGATATATTTTTCAAATAATTACTCAGGAGATTTGTGTCCCACATACTACGGATCCGAGGAGGGGATAGCAACCATGGGTCCTGATACTTAAGAGTGATTACCGAGAGACATAGTTACTATTTAGCTTTGTGTTAGATTCACTGTTAGAACTTTTGGCATATATATATATAGAGAAGATTTTGTGATTGTATTTGAGACTTGGATTTTGATATTGTATTAGAAGTTGTTGATGTTAAGACTTCATAGTTGATTAGACTTCTTTTCACTCCAATCCTGACTGGATAATATTTTTCAAAGGATTTAGAGTATTTCTGTCCCATATACTACGGACCCGAAGTAGACGAGGACTATGCCAGTAGCCTCCTTTGGAGCCGGTGTCCGTTGAGGATGTACCACCAGTAGTATCTTAGCTAGTAGCTAGGATTACTGGATTTGCCTCCAATTATTGAGACTTGGACTTGCTATATTATTTGAGGCATGTACTTATTGATGTTAAACTACTGGACTATGTTCTTTAATTGACTTATGCTACTAGACTTCTCTATTTCGTCATTTTATATATTTTATCATTTCGTGCCAATATCTTCCTTTAGTATCTATGATTGAGACTGTTGACCTAAATAGCATTCTACGGTCGATATCGCGGTATAGGCTGGACGTACCCAAGTACTCGGGCCCCTAACTCGGTGCGGGTCATGATATATTTTTATGGTGGCCCATGCAATTCCAGCTTGCAATCTTTGCGATGTCGTGGTGGTGCAACGGCTTAGTTGTACTACTACGGGCTTGCAATAGGATATAGGAAATAGGATATTAGCACGAGAGAATTCTAAAAAACAATTAGAACTTCTTGAGAGATTCTTGGGATGACCCCTAAGAATCTTATTATAAACTTTATCTCGAAATTCGTTTCTACTCTTTCCCTTCTACTTTTCCGCGTTTGTTTTTGAAATTGATTCTTGATGTTCGTTGTAGACTTGATTTGTACCAAGATGATTTTATGGACTATATCAAAGGTATATTATGCTAGTTACGTACTAGCAAAGGCATTAAGGATTATAGCCGACCGTCTTAGTTGTGGAGTCTAGAGTTTACTCGGCTATATTAGCTGACGAGACAAAATTCTTGATCACATATTTTTGGATATACGTATCTTAGTTATGGAATTTGAAATTTCTCGCAGCCATACTAGCTGAAAAGGCAGTTATTCCGAACAACATAATTTAAGATCTATATACCATGAATGTGGGACTGGAGGTTATCGCAACTATGCTGACTAGCGAGGCGAAGATTCTGGATAACACGATTATCGGGCATAACAGCGTGACTATCATATTCTATTCTAGATTGGTTCTAGGCTTATCACCTACAATATCCTGAAATGTTTGATTGTTTGCATTTAGCATAGAAATTGCTAGACTCTTAGGGATTGGAATTGCTATCTTCTATTCCATTTTTTTGATTCCTATTGTTCTCAATTTTTATCCTTCCTTGATAATATCTTATCTTATACTATATTGACTTTCTTATTTGATCTATCTTCAGGATGTCGCCGAAGACTAGGACTTAGCATTCTGGACATGTGGTACCCATAGTAGCTTCTGAGAGGTCTGCTAACTCTCAACCTTCTGCTCCAGCTGTGGGAGTTGCTCCTACCATTTCTTCCGTTCGTGTGGAAGTATTAGCGGCTTTCGGTAACTCTCCTCTACCTGTACAGAGGATTGTCCATGTGGAGCCTGAGGCTATTCCTCTACCACCTCCAGCAGCTACTGATACAGCGTAGATGTTTGTGTTGTTCCGGCAGATGACGAAGGCTAAAAAAGCCTAAGCCGAGGTGCAGCAGCAACAAACTTATGTGATGTGTCAAAGTATTGAGAGTACCCACCAGCTGGCATTAGGTGTAGTTGAGAAGGTGGCACTCGTTCAGCCTCAGGGTCTCCAGCTCAGCAGCAGCAGTCGAGGCTGGGTACTGTTGTGGACTTCAAAAGAATGTCTCCTCGGGAGTTCAAGGGTAGTAAGGGAATCCCCTATGCAGACGACTGGCTGGACGACATCGAGTAGATTTTGTGATTAGCCCAGATACCGGAGAGTTTGTAAGTCGAAGCAGCCACCAGTCAGCTGTCCGATATTGTGCTTACATGTATTGCATGGAGCCCAGGCTCGTCGTGACAGGACTGACATAGGAGGCTTTCAAGAAGCTTTTTAAGGAGAAGTTCTTTCCTAACGTAGCTTTGGGTTCCTTGGATAGCCAGTTTCTTAGGTAAGTTCAGGGAAGCTTATCAGTTGATGAGTATGTTGTTGGGGTTTCTCACCTGAGCCTTTTCGTGAAGAGTATGGTTCGAGAACCAGGAGATCGGGCCAGGAAGTTCAGGAGGGGTTTGAACAAAAAGATGAGATCGTGCACATCTGGACACCATACGGCTACTTTCATTGACATTCTTATAGATGCCCAGATCGCGGGAGAGGACTTGGGCCTCAGGCCCGAGAGGAACAGTGATGCTATGAGTGTTGTTGGTACTAGTGCGGGGCCCGCAAAGCGTCACCATGTTTTGAAGGAAGTCTTCCAGCCCCAGAAGGAGTATCACCCACCAGCTAGAGCTCCGATTCAACAACATCCTTGAAGGCATAATAAGTCGGTGCCCACTTGTGCCTACTGCAGGAGGTTAGCCACAATGAGACTCATTTAAGTCATAACAAGTCATGAATAAGGATTAGAACTAATTACCAAATTAGACTAAAAGCTTCCATAGACTAGTCAAACCTTTATAACAACCTAGAGGGGCATTGGAGACCTTTCCCAAAGGCATAACTAGGGCTCAGATGTCTAGCCATATGATGGAGGAGGTTTATTCATTTACTTCTTATTTTGGAGCACAAAACCCTAGTTTGGTGATCTTCCCAAAAAACATTCACATTCCTCCATCAAAATTATTGCCAATCATCCCCAATCATCTCCTACTCTTCGTCTATGGAGCCTACACATTTGGGAGCCAAGGATCACAAGAAGAGGAGGCTATTTGTCTTGAGGATTGTGTCCAACATCTCTTTTTTGTCCATTGGTGGTGCTATATTGGGAATCCATCTCCCAATAGGTACACATCTAACTTTTCTCTATGTTTAGACTCTATTACATGCATAGGACCATTAGGAAACCCAGCCATGGACTAGGGGAACCTATAGGAGGAAGAACTAGGCTCTAATGATCATATTGGTCGAAGTTACATAGAGTTTTTATGTCATTTTTGGGAAAATTCGAGAATGGTGTACCAAGTATTTGGCATTTAGTTTGATAGGCCAAATAGGCATGTGAATTTTGTGTATGGTTAGATACATGTCCACAAATAGATACGAGTTGATTGTGTCATGTTACACTAGGATACAGAGTCAAATTAGGCAGTTTTTTCCTCCTATACTTGTCACACACATGTCACATTTCACATGACACATTGTACTAGCTAGAAATCACTCTAGTTAGCTTCTAATAGTCATATTAGACATGCTCATTTGTTTTGGTAGGATTCGAACAAAGTTTGGTATAGGTATCTTGGGCGTATCACAAGCGTATCGTAGCCTAGTGTGATATAGGGGTAATGCACACCATGTGTTTGATACATTGCTTACGTGTGCAAATACACATATTGGTTGTGCATATGGATACCTACATGTGTTGTTATTGCTGTTGTTCCTGTTGTTGTGGTTGTTGTTTTGTGTGCATATATGCGTGTATGTGTGTGTGTATGTGTGTGTGTGTGTGTGTGTTTGTGTGTGCATGTATGTGTGTGTGTTGGTGTGTTTCCATGTGTATGTGTGAATATACATATGTAAGAGTGAGTATCCTAGGGACACTACTGTATGTGTCTGTAGGGTCACGTAGAGAGCATGTGAGTGTGGACACATGAAGCACATGTGTGTGTTAGAGCATGTATTTATAGTGTGTGTGTATCACACATATATGTATACATTGTATGAACAAAATGTAAAGCGCTATACTCTATAGGGGTGAATAAAGTAAGCAGTAGAAAATTAACTACTAAGAAATTGTTAGCAGCATGATCACAGAATATATCACAGATATGTAAATGCAAAAGTAAAAAGCAAAGAGCAAACACAAATATGTATACTATTTTTCCTCTTGTGAGGACTAGTCCAGTCGGAAGAACTCTAGCTTCCAATTGAAATCCACTATGGAAAAATACTACAAGTTTTTATGCGAAGTTCTTGCAACTTATGTATGTGTGTAGGTGTGTGTAGGCGTGTTTCCATGTGTGTGTGTGTGTGTATATACATGTGTAAGAGTGAGTGTCCTAGGGACACTAGTGTATGTGTCTGTAGGGTCACATAGAGAGCATGTGAGTGTGGACACATGAAGCACATATGTGTGTTAGAGCATGTATTTGTAGTGTGTGTGTATCACACATATATGTATACATTATATGAACAAGATGTAAAGCGTTATAGTCTATAGGGGTGAATGTGTATGTATGTGTGTGTGTGTGTGTGTGTGTGTGTGTAGGTGTGTTTCCATGTGTATGTGTGAATATAAATGTGTAAGAGTGAGTGTCCAAGGGACATAGTATATGTGTTTGTAGGGTCACATAGAGAGCATGTGAGTGTGGACACATGAAGCACATGTGTGTGTTAGAGTATATATTTGTAGAGTGTGTGTATCACACAATGTATACATGTATCACACATATATGTATACATTGTATGAACAAGATGTAAAGCGCTATACTCTATAGGGGTGAATAAAGTATGCAGTAGAAAATTAACTACTAAGAAATTGTTAGCAGCAAGATCACAGAATATAACACAGATATGTAAATGTAAAAGTAAAAAAGCAAAGATCAAACACAAAGATGTATACTGGTTTTCCTCTTGTGAGGACTAGTCCAGTTGGAAGATCTCTAGCTTCCAATTGAAATCCACTATGAAAAAATGCCGCAAGTTTTTATTCAAAGTTCTTGCAACTTCTATAATGCAAACTTTGATCTGAAGTACTCGACCAACTTTAATTGTGAAGTGTTTTCTTCAATCAAGCCTCTGATTACAATCACTCTGAAACTTCTACACCGTACCGCACTAGCAAATCGACTAGAGTATTGTAACTGGATTGGAATTTGAAAATGACAGGCTTAGAACACTTTAGAAGAACGTAGTATGCTTAGAGAGAAGAGAAGAGAGAATGTATTGGTGTATTGAAATGGTAGAAATTTTTCTCTATTTATAGGTTTTCCAAAGGGAGAATTCGGGCAGAATTCGGACATAATTCTTTGAGAGAATCTCGGCAAATCGATGTTGCATCTGTAACTATGGGAAGACTAGGTTCAAAAATACAGCATTCCACTAATCAAACTCAGAGCAAATTCGGGCCAAAAGCGGGCCGAATTCTGTTGGTCCAGTGTTGATTAGGTTAGGGTTTTGCAAATCGGGTTTTGGGATTTTTGAAAAGTCGAGCAGTTAGAAGCTTTTGTAAATGGGCTTCAAATTATTTTGGGATAGCCTATTTTCCAGTACGACTCGGTATAAATTGTATTCCTAGACTCATTAAATTGTGAAAATTACATTGACAACAGAAATACAGACTCAGTGGCAAAAATGACTTTATGTCTTGAACGGTAGTAGTAACAGTTCTCAGCAGTCGTCCAAGTAGCCTTTATATTGAGACAGGATTAGATCAATTATTAAAATCAGGTTTGACCATGACCAATGGGCCAACAATCTCCTCCATTTTAATAATTGATAAACCTTGACCGATATAACATCTTAGTCTTGACTTGAAAAGAAATCAAAATTTCTAAGGTACTGTCTCCTATTAAAAACAAAATTCTTATATTCTCTGCAAAACATGTTAGATCCATTTTCTCTCCTGTTGTCACTTAGCAAAATA
Source organism: Iris pallida (assembly GCA_029216955.1). NCBI lineage: Eukaryota > Viridiplantae > Streptophyta > Magnoliopsida > Asparagales > Iridaceae > Iris > Iris pallida. The sequence continues at coordinate 35,560,960 of JANAVB010040619.1, forward strand.
ATTACAAAAAGAGAAGCTCCCCCGCAATTCACGCTTAAGAAACGAACGTTAAAAAATATAGGAAATATATAAAGAAGAACATATATTTCATAGGTAGTTCTATGAAAGAAGCAAAAACTAAGATAAATAATGCTACACATAGAATGAGAAGTGCATACTAAGAATAAAAGAGGACAATAAATACTAAATAGAAAATGCATACTAATAGGAGTTTGAAATACATCAACTTAGCAAGCAGTCACAGAAGTGCAAATAAAAGATAAAAGATAAAGTACTATCTTGGGATGTCGGAGCAATTCCAAGCATGCATAGACAAAAGTAGTGTCTAATCACGTACCATCTAGAAAAAATACAATAACATCTAGATCAAAATTCTCAGAAGCCAAACAGAGTCATCATTGTCATCACGATCAGCATCGCCACCATGTCCAGAAGGACCAGCTCCACAAGTGCCAGCTCCATGAGAAGGGTACGGAGTAGCACCAAAACTACGATACCAGTCATAAGCGTTACCGGGATCAAAGAAGTGACGAACCGCCTCATCCTCATAGCGGTAGCCAGAAACAGTAGGATCTTCTGGAAGAAAATTGGCATGCTGACCAGTCTGGACAAAATGCAGATTCGCAAAAGAGTTTGCCAGGGCCTAAAATCGACTAGTATCTCGGAACTCACATTAACTCAATGTGTCAGTAACAAATGCTCGCAAAGAGTTGTGCCATCTAGCTAAGCATGCGGATATCAGATAAGTGCTGGTCAATACCCTCAAAGGATATAAGGTAATCTTGAGAAGATGGAGGAGGAGGTGGAGGTGGTGCAGTAGGAGGAGCAGAAGGAACAGTTGTGCTACGATGAAAGAGCTGAAGATCCTTGGGCTCAGAGTCACGAGCATAAGTGGATTAGACAATGTCAAAGTGCTGAAAGATGATTAGAAGAATCATCGCGTAAGCAAGGTTTCTGTGCCTTTCGCGACAATGACCCATCATCTGAATAATCGTATTAGGGACAGAAAAATAAATCCCCTTACGAATATGATAGAAAGCAAACATTTCAAGGGTGGTCACATCGTCTTTGGAAGTTAATTTAGGCAAAATAGTGGAATAGACGATGCGATGCAATTCATAAAAGAATAAGTTCAAGTGTGCAGCTTTGAACATTCTAGTACGAACTTAAATATGAGAACAAAGTTCATTCTTGAAACTGTTTAAAGTCGTGTCTCCAGGAAATTCAAATTTAGTGATATCGTCTAGCGGAGCACCTTCATTTAAAATATTTAGGATTTTCACTAGTTCTGCATCAATGAATTGAACATCAATTCCAGTAACAAGGCTCTTAACAGTAAAAGTGTCAAGGGTGAAATTTTAGTAAAATAATCGAATAGCATTCGAAGCAATAGAAAATGAATGGATAACAAGATAGTGCAATCCTAATGTTTCAAAATAGGTTTTGTTGGCCGAAAAGATTATCCACTTGATTGGTGTGCCAGGGCATATGTTACGAACTAAAAATCTACCTACCATAATAAGGATTTTTCAAGATTTTTGAAGAAAAACTCATTGAATGCCCCGTCGTCCGATTGGACGAGCGAAAAGAGCGATCCTTGGATAGGATCTGAAGAGGAGGCTTCTTCGCTAGCCGCTGTCTTCTTTCTCTTGAAGGGGTTGTGCATCTTAGGCATAATTTCTAGAAAAGTATAGAAATCTAAGAAATTGAAATAGAGAGAAGGAGAAAATTATACCTTCTGAGAATTGAGTATGTGAATGAGAAGGAGATTTCATGCTCGAATCCTAGATTTGGATATAAAACTCCAAAGGTTTTGAAAGAAATCAAGGGTTGAAAAAGCTAGGGCTTGGAGCTCGTCCGTGTGACTGTGCTCTATTTAGAGGATGAGGGTGATAAATAGAAAAGGCCACTTTCAAATCTGATTTTAAAACACTCGACACGAACAAAGCTCGGGCTGAATTCGGTGCGAGTTCGCCTCGGGTTCTATTGAGGTATTTTGTACAGAAAATGAAATGCCACTTTTGTATTCATCAATCATTTTCAATTATTTAATTCAAAGTTTAGTAATTTTAGATTTCAGTAAATATAATTAACATTATTTTATGAATTAAATTTTGTTACGCAGCGACTGTCTCAGATTAGTGATAGGGGTACTGTCCCAACTAATGGAGGTTCACATGGGAACGCTTAAGTACCATTTCGTTTCGACCTTAGTCGTATTGACAGACAAACCCTTTGTAGGCTTGTCTCGAAAACAATTTTTGTATATTGAAAAATAATTAGTAAAATAGAATTAATTAATATTATTGAAACGATCTTCCGCTAATGGTTTTGTAAATATGTCAGCCAATTGTTTCTCTGTGTCTATATATTCAAGGTTTATATCTCCATTTGTTTGATGGACTCTAAGAAAATGATGTTGAATCTCAATATGCTTGGCATGAGAATAACATACAGGATTCTTAGTTAGATTAATAGTAGTAGTATTGTCACAGAAAATGGGTACATATAAATATTGTAAACCAAAGTCTTCTAAGGTTTGCTTCATCCATAAAATTTGTGCACAACAACGTTCTGCGACGATATACTAAGCCTCAGTAGTTGATAATACGACATAATTTTTCTTCTTGCTAAACCATGAGACTAGAGACTTACCTAGGAAATGACACGTGCCGCTAGTACTTTTGTTATCTACTTTGCATCCAGCAGAATTAGCATCCAAGTAACCGGTTAGGTCAAAGGTCGTAGTTTTGGGATACCGTAAGATGACAAAAGAAGTGCATTTAAGGTATCGAATGATACACTTAATTGTGCACATGTGTGAATTCTTAGGGTTAGCTTGAAAACATGCACACAAGCAAACACTAAATATTATATCAGAGCGACTAGCAGTTAAATAAAGTAAACTACCAATCATACCTCGATACTTTTGTATGTCGACTGGTTTGCCTTGCTCATCAAAATCAAGCTTAGTTAGAGTTGCCATTGGAGTGCCAAGAGGTTTGACAGCTTCCACATCGAACTTCTTTAGTAGATCTTTTGTGTACTTGGCTTGAATAATGAGCGTTCCATTGTTAGTTTGTTTGATTTGCAGACCAAGAAAGAATTGAGTTCTCTTATCATGCTCATCTCAAACTCATTCTACATACACTTTGAAAATTCTTGACAAAGATACTCATCAGTAGATTCAAAGATAATATCGTCAACAAAAAGGTTGGTTGGATTTGGTCTAACAATGTTGGGTTTGACAGTGTTTCGGTGTTTTGGTAAGTGACATGTGTTAGGATAGGAAGCAGCAACCTTAGGCTGTTTTCCTAACCTAATTTCTAACTTTTTGGAAGGGTCATAAAGTGTATTGTAGTTAGTTATGAGTGCATCATTTCTGACTAGTGCTTGCTGAAGGCCCTTCTTCTCTTTGAGTAAGTCTTTCTCTAGTTTTGCATTAGTCTTATCTTTCTCTTTGGATAGCATTGTGGTCTCATGTAATTGTAACTTGACAGACGAAATCTCACCTATCTCGCTAGAAATATTATTACTTTTAACCTCAGCTAGTAGGTCAGTAAGTCTTTCTATTTCACCTTTGTACTTTATGAGTACCTTTTTAGAGTTTTGGTATTTACTACACAATTTTTTGTAGTCACCTAGGAGGTCACTAAAGGCTTCACCTAACCGTTCGAAGGTAAAATCATCATATGTATCAAATAGGAGGTTAGTATTTACCTGACCATATGTCATTAAGCATACATTTGCAGCATCATCTGATTGTTCATCTTCTGAGTCGTTGGTTTCACTTTTATGCCATATGCTTGTGTTGGCGTACCTTCTGGAGGTAGATTTCTTCAGGTACCCTTTTTTATGTTTATTTCCTTTCCTGGTTGATGATGATGTTGTCGGACATGCCTTCTTGATGTATCATTTCTTCTTGCAATCGTAGCAGATTGGATCTACTTCATTGTTGCTATTGTGTTCTTTTGTTCTTCGGTTAAACCTTGTGAACTTCTTTACTATGAGAGCTTAATCTTCAGAGTCAGAATTACTGTCGTCGGAATCTTCTTTGACAGATCTTCTGTGTTAAGCTTTGAGGACAATTGACTTCTCCTTTGGTGCAGCTTCTTCAACGTCTTGAAGTTCTAACTCGTGAGTGAGTAGCTTACCCATAAGCGTTTTAAAAGACATAGTAGGGAGGTCGTTTCCTTTAATAATTGCAGTAGCCTTTGGAATCTAGTTCTTCATGAGAGCTCGTAGTAATTTACGAATCTTCTCATGGTTATTGTATTTCTTGCCTAGGAAAGACAAAGGATTTACAATATCCAGAAACCTTGTAAAGATTTGAGTGACAGATTCGTTTGGCTTCATTTTGAACGCCTCATACTTTTGAATAAGTCTGCTGATCTTTGACTCCTTAACTTCTGTTTGCCTTTGTGAGTAACTTTGAGAAGTTTTCACACATCATTGGATGTTGTGTATGTAGACACTGTATTAAATTCAGTCTGGTCCAAAGCACAAAACAAAGCATTAATAGCACGTACGTCAAGACCGGCCTGCTTTTTTCAGCTTCTGTCACTACCACTTTTCTAGAACAAGGATAATTTTGTCATTTCACATTTTGTGTATATTTTTTATTTTAATATGATGGTTGTATTTATTAGTAGACTAGCTTGTTCATTAGACAAGGTAAACCCCATTTAATTTGACTTGACCAATAGGTTTGATTAATTAGACTCTAGTTATGGCTAGGTTGAGTACAAACATTAATTAAAGCCAAACCACTTAGCTCCCTTAAGGACCTTCCTAATACTAAGTGTCATGAAGAGTTTAGGGCTTGACTAGTGTCTATTTAAACCCCACAAACCCAAAAATGGCATCCACCATTCCATTAGGGTTTCCACTCATTCCTTTATTTTATACTCTTCCAAATTGCCTCCTCTTTCTTTTCTTTGTTTTGCTAAGGCTTAGGGAGCTGAAGAAGGCTTGGTGGAGGCTCTAGCAAGGTTTAGGGAGCTACTTCTTCATCCTTCTTTCCCCAATTCATAGAGCTTTGTGTAGGCTCCATTCTACATTGGTAAAACCTTATAAAAACCTTTTTTTCATAATCAAATTTCATGCATTCATGTAGGAGACCCTTCCCATGACTAATAGGAAGAAGGTTGAGGTCCTAATGAGTCCTATTGTGATGGTTACATAGGGTTTAGCATCCATTTGAAGGAGACTACAAGTTTTGCCCACCAAGTGTTTGTCAAAATGACTAATAGGCTATTTTAGTTCTTTTTTTCAGTTTTATATCTATGTTTGGCTTGTTTTTCTCTTGGGATGGGTGTATATATATTAATAGGCTTGGATACATACATATGGGTAAGATTACTACACATATAGGTATATGTCAATAGATGTATATATTTGCATATTATTCACCGTCTTTTTGGAGTTCTTTAAATACTAAATGTTAAGTGATGAAGTGGGAATGGTATTTGAATATGTTGTTGGGTGAGTGTTGGCATGTGCTTGGCTATAGACCATTAGTCCAGTGTTTATATGCTTGAGAGAGAGAAGGGGAAGTCCTCCTGCAGGAACTCCAATGGGGTTCCATCTTCCCTACTTCTAATAAGTTGAATTATTAGTGTGTAGGTGTGTGTCCAGAGTATGGTGGCATGTGTGGCTGTCTTGGCCATGACAGGCCAGTAAAGAGGGATGAAGAGAAGGTGAGGGATTTGGCACTTGGCATGGCAGCAGGGCATGTGAGGCACAGGCATTTTACCTGTAGTAGGATTTTCTATGGCTTTGGGCATTGACTTTGGCCATAGGCCGTTGGCAAAGGTAATGGCAGACCTAGAGATTGGTTAAGTGGCGGATAATTGGTGATAGTGAGTGTACTAGCCCTAGTGTAATTAAGAATGTATTAGTTAGGACATTAAGGGTCTGCATAGTATAGCAATGAGGGGTAGGGGACTCCCCCCATGCTAGAGGTATGTATGGCCAGGCAGGCCATTGGCCTTGGCAGCCATTGGCTTGGCTTGGTATTGGCCTTGACATTAAAGTAGTAGGACAAGTTAGTGGAGAGAAGTTGAGAGGCTATAATTGTTCAGTCCTGTAGGTATATACCAGATCAGTATAGGTTCAGACCTCTTGGACTACCAAGAACATGAGATGTACAGGTAAAATAGCCTAGTGGCAGTAAGAGTAGTCCCTGCACCAGGCCGGGACATGGCAAGAAGCAATGGGCAGGGCTTCCCTGCATTTGCATAGATGAGGAAATGTTGTTCCAGTTAGAAGTTAGGTAATGTAGGACAAGGATGTATCCTAGTGTATTAGCTGTTAGCGAGTGTCAGTTGGGTTTTCGTGTGTGTCAATATATATATATATATATATATATATAATTGTGTGAGCATGTAAGTAGATGGGGGTAGTCAATGTGGACTATTTTGTATGTGTTACCTTAGGATTTATGAGAGTGTATCCTAAATATATTTATAGGTTTGTAGTATTTTGTAGGTGTAAACCTTGTAGGCTTTTTGGATGAGTAATTTCCTTCTATATGTTCCTATAGGCTTGGAGGTGCAGTTGTAGAAATGAGAAGGGCTTGTATCAGCTAATAAGGACCAAGTATTAGTAGATTTGAGGGTTAAATATATATGATTTATAGAGTAGGGGGAGGAGGATAACCCTACTGTTCAACTCTTGGCCATTAGCCTTGGGTGTACAGGAACTTGAGAAGGATAGGGGGTTATTCTCTTGAGTGTCCAGAGGACTTGATAGGGACTGAGACTGAGTTCTTATTCAGTGACCTAGTGAGTACTAACTATAGTATCATAGGATATCTGAGAATAGGTTCTTGTATGAGAGGTGGAAGAGAGAGCCCAGTGTTCAGAGAGGCGGTGGTGAGAGAGCCCAGTGTTCAGAGCCCAGTGCTCAGAGCTCAGCATAGGCCAGTGATGGTTTGTGCATTGATGCACAGACTAGAGAGGGGTCTGGTTGGACCAGATGGGACTGTGCAAGGCTCGAGAAGAGCCTGTACAGGTGGCAAGGATGTAGGGATAGGTTACTACAACCGAAGCGCAATAGCCTTGAGTGGCAAATGCAATAGGTAGGGCTGTCTTGGCTTTGGCCATTGAGCAAGCAAAGTGAGAAGGAAATTTGAGTGTGTTAATGTTGAGTGTATCAGTCTTTTGGAGTATCATTTGAGAATTGTGTGTGTCAGTTAAGTGTCCTGTTTTAGTGATCAGTGAGTTGGTTTTAGTGGTAATTTAGTGACTAATCTAGGTATCAGGGAGTATCAGTAAAGTGAAGTAGGATAGGTGAGTGAAGGCTTTTGGCTATGGGACACTTGGCCATTAGTGTCATGAGTGCATTTGGTGTCAAGTATCCCTTATGTCATAGGGTGTTAGTTAGTATCCTGAACCAAGGTATTAGAGGTTAGTGTATGAGTTAGTACCTATGTACTAGTGTTATTTCATGTTAGTGAGAGTTGGAATGAGGGTGTTAGCCTACCCCATGAGAATAAGGTGGGATATTAGATAGGTAACGTGGGAGTGTCATAGTATCTTGCTAAGACTGTTACCTATGTATGTAGGTTGAGTGAATAGGGAATGATGGATTTTGGAGAGGTAGGGGATCCAACTTGGTATATATATATATATATATATATATATATATATATATATATATATATATATATATATATATATATAGCTAATTAGTATGTATATGTTATAGAGTAACTTAAGAGGGGAGGCTAGGTACCAGTCAAGAGTAGGAGTGTGAGTATACCAAGGAATTGCTAGGAGACCATAAAGACGTATCAGTAGGTTGTATATTTGTATATTATGACCATAAAGGTATATGCTAAGTTATTTATATAGATTACATAGGTGAACATGATACCTCTAAGTATAGATGTGATCAAGAGTGATTATTAGATCAACATATAGGAATATGGGATATAGATAAATCTATGACAGTTTAAGTTAGTAGAATATTTGGGGGAAGATTATATATGGGTATAGATAGTGTAATGACCGTAGTTCGTATTACGTATTTTGGTATATGTGTACATATTTTGACTCGTATTGCATGTCTCCTTGCATGATTTATTTTGGCATTTCATTGCTTGGTTCATCTTGGTTCGGTTCGGCTTGTTTGGTTTGGCTTGGTTCGATTTTGTTGTGAACCAACCCTACCTACCACCACCCTCATCATTTATTAACCCCAACCCCTTTCTCTCTCCTCATTTACTCATCTTCTTCCTCACCATTACTCTTCACCTACATGAAAGCGAGAGGGAGAGCTTAGGCAAGTGCATCTTGCTTCATGGAGGAACTCAACTTTTGTTTCTCCATTCTCTTTCTCACAACATTCTGAGACACTTTAGTACTTAGTATTTTTAATTTCCATGGCTCATTTTATGTAGATCTAAGTTTATTTCATTTTCGGATTTCTTGGGTTTTGATCTACTTAATCTAGTTATTTTCAAGTTTTGAGTGCTCCAGGTTGTAGAGAATTTCGTTCTACCCCATTTTGACCTATGGAAGTCTGGATTCTGACCATAGATGAAGGATTATTGGAGCTTGGGGTATGGCCTTCATGGTTCTTCTTCTCGGAAAATTTGAGAAGAAGAACAGTGCTTGATCGCATGGCTTTTCATGCGGCAAGTTTCCCTCAGCCGCATGTCCCTTACCGCATGGGACCTAGCCGCATGGCATCGCTTGGACCGGGCCGCATGACCCTGATTGACCAAGCCGCATGGACTCATTTTCTTCTGGCCGCATATCGCTCGATTCCCTTCAGCCGCATGAACCCGATCCCCTTCCAGCCGCATGAACCCGATCCCCTCCCAGCCGTATGAACCCGATTCCCTTCAGTCGCATGAACTTCTTTTCCCTCAGCCGCATGGACTCGATCCCCTGAGCCGCATGAGATCTATCCCCTCCCAGCCGCATGAACCCGATCCCCTCCCAGCCGCATGAAACCGATTCCCTTCAGCCGCATGAACTTTTTTCCCTCAGCCGCATGGACTCGATCCCCTGAGCCGCATGAGATCTATCCCCTCCCAGCCGCATGAGTTATTTCCCAACCGTATGTGCCCTTATCCCCTGCCCCCTTCATGCGCCCTTCCCCTTTTCAGCCGCATGCGCCCTGAACCCCCAGCCGCATGAGCCCAAGCCGCATGGCTCTTCTATAGCCCTTGCATTTTATGTGAATGGTTACTGTTATGCTCATGTTTTATGATCCTCAGTATAATCTGGGTCCCCTAATAGAATGCTTGTACCATGTAACTTGCACATGTATCATAGATACGACAGTGACCCGTAGTGGTGCACTCTTGACAAGTAACATGAACATGATAGTGGCCCGCCGTGGCGCACTCTTGATAAGTAAACCTGACATGATATATCTTGATATGATGTTGCGACGGCTAACATGGCATGACAAGAATGAATGACTTGGACACCGTAGGCGATTGTGTTTGTACAATTGAACAAGTATTGTCTTGCATCATGTCTAGGACAGGGACCCCTGAGTACCACGGTCAGGGGTACTTACTGAATTCAACTAAGGCTAATAACTAGAATAATTCAGTAGTCATGAAAAGATTTCCCAGCTACAGGCAATCCTGTTATCTGGGCGCTCAAGTGGACTTGTAGCCTGCCGACGAGTAGGGTACATTTCCAGTACACTGCCATGTGTTGCACCCTCCATGAACAAGATATTCGACCTGGATAACCTGGATGGTCTGCAGGGCTTGTGGCTGTTGGAATAATCTCACTGCCACTACCAAAATTTATCGATTTAGCGACGGTCGGATCCGTCGCCAGTCCGACGGGAATTTCTATTAGCGACCGATTACTGACGGGTTTTGGCCAAAAACATCCGTCGGCAATCAGCTCATCGCTAATAACTGTCCGTCGCTACGTAGTCGTTAACCGACGGACTAGCGACGGTATTTCGACTTCAAAATACGAAGCATAAGCGACTACTTTCCGACGGACTGTCGTCCATTTCAAGTATTAAATATTGAATTGTTTAGACAATAGCGACGTAAAGTTCTGTCGATAAACCGTCGTAAGAGCGTATCAGAGAGTATCGTTCCGTCGCTAATCCGTCGAACGTTGTCGATAACAAAGGACGGATTAGCGACGGTTTGCTGACGGAAAATCCGTCGACCAGGTTCTGGAAGAGACAGGCATTTCCAGCACCATGGCGACGGAAGCGTAGTCACTATTCCGTCGCTACCCCATCGACAGAGCGACGGATTACTGGCGGATAATCCGTCGCCACGGTTCTGGAAATGTCAAGCATTTCCAGAACCTTCTCGACGGATAGTCCGTCGCTACGCCGTCGCGAGAGCGACTGATTAGTGGCTGATTATCAGTCGCCTTGGCGACGGCTAATCCGTCGCTAGTCCGTCGAACTATATACCACCAGAACCTTGCCGACGGATATTCCGTCGATCACCCATCGCTACCTGGAAATAGTTTCAAACCTCCAGTTAGCGACGGCCCATCCGTCGAAAATCAGTCGAAAACTGGGAGTATCCGTCGTTAACCAGTCACTACTCCGTCGCTAACTGAGACTTTTTGGAAAAAAATTGCAGCACTTTCCCTGTTCACAAAAATATGCATAAACCAAACCAATATATAATTCACACCGATTATCCAACAATCACATAGACCAAATATATAATGCACACCAATTATCCAAGAATCACATAGACCAAATATGCACATACGAATTTAATGCACAGTTCAGTATCCAAGAATCACAGACCAAACCAAATTAGTAGAAAATAAACATCAATTATCCTGAAGAGTCACATAATATCCGGTGCTATAATCCGATTATAGCACAATTAATCCAAAGATCTCACAAATATTCCAAATTTTCTTAATACAATATTTTAAGAAGAAGGAGGAGGTCGATTGTCCGGTGGTGGTAATCCCAGCTCCGACCGACGAATATACTCCTCCACTAGGTACGACGGCAAGCTATTGTAGATACTGCTCAGAAGTCGGCGTAGCTGCTCTGGCGACATCAGATCCAGGAGTGACGTCACAGTCGTAGGTGGTACCACAGGGGCATCAGGGTTGAAAGAAAGATAACCCACGGAAGAAGGACCGACATCGGCAGTCGACGGACCAGTAGAATACGGACCAACACCATCAGCAGACGGACCGGCAGCAGCAGACGAAGGCGGAAAGTATATGGCAAATTGCTCCCGCAAGGACGATACCGCCTCGTGTAGCTGCGTAAGCTGTGACCTAACATCATCGTCTGCCGGGGCCACGAGACGAGGCGGTGTCGGTGGAAATCTCTGTGTCGCCATGTGCAACGGCCCTAGGGAGCCGACTCCGTACAGGAGCCCTTTCTTAAAGCCGCCGACGGTATCTACGAACAAGTCGTTACGAGCGGCCAAAGAAGAGGGCGTCCGGGCGGGCATCGTTTCACCGACATCCTCGGTGTCAGTTAACTGAGCCCGACTAAGGGCCTCACGATACGCAGCCTATCAAATGAATGTGTTTATATTATAAGATTTACCTAAGTTGTAATCTAAATCCTATGTTTCACTAAGTTAAGTGTGAATCCTAAGTTTACCTAGGTTATAGTTCGAATACTTTTAATTCTAACGTAAATCTCATAAACATAAGTACTTACATTAGTCTCCTTGTCCCTCTCGTCGACGAAGCTCCCGTCCTTCCGTCTTTTGTGCGTATGCTGGAATACGTCGTGCATGGTGACCGATTCTGGCGCCCTTCCCTCGTTCACCGCCCGTTGGGCTTGCATACAAAATTTTCGTAGAACGTCGATAACTCCTTTAATTAATAATACCTAATTCGATAGTGAAATAAATTTACGGTAGCTCACCAGATCTGCAAGCGTCGCTGCGTAGGGCCTTGATCCCCCCATATGAAGGCCCGCGGCCTGTCGGTTCGCCTTCGCCTTCTCCGATTTCTCCTTGTACGCAGGGGTGTCCATCATACCTAAGAGGTCCTCATAATACTCCTGCCGGATCCAATTCGGCCTTGTATGCCCCATTTTCAGGTCATGAATCATATCCCGTATCTTCTTCGAGGCAGCGCTTCTGTAGATCCTACGGATCGCATCCTCGCGATGGGGGGGCCACCAGTACGTCGTCTAACATAGAAATTCAATTATCACATAATTTAAAAAATGGTTGATTAAAGAGTAACTAATAATTAACCAGAAGATATAGATATATACCCTCAACTCGTCGAGCCAGACGTACTTCACGTTTTAGGGCACCGACGAAAAGTTGAGGTAGGGACCGTGGAAGTTAGCCTTGATAATTTCTCCAAGAGCCCTGCCAACATTAAACAGAAAAAACCTACAAAGAAGAAATGACTGAATTATTAACTTGAATAAATGAAAGAAATTTAATAAATTATCTTAGATTTACTTACGAGGTCCCCGCGGGCCATAGCTCTCGTCGGAACTCGCCTCTCGGCCTCTCTGGTGCCGTCGGAGGATCCGCGAGTCCGTGCATGTACTCCCCAGTAACCAGATGGAACCGAGTATGGGGGTACTCCGGGGCCCACTGTGCAGTAACTGGGGCATCCCCTGGTGGATCCGCTGCTGGTGGTTCCGATAGCGGAACAGATCCGCTAGCAGATGCGGACTCATGCCTCGATAAAGTGGTCGATCGAGGACAGGATGCGTCTGTTCCCGGGGTACTCTCCGGGTCGGGTTCGCTCGATGGGGTCACATCCCGGGAACTATGAATACGACTACGACCACCAGCACCACTACGACCACGACCACGACCCGCACCACCACCACCACCACCACCATGACTACCACCAGCACCACGACCACGGCCAGCCATCATGACCTGTAAATAGAAAACATAAACATAATTAACAATATAAAAGTGTAAATGGATATAAAAAACTAAACTAAAATATACATACCACCAGTAGGGAGACGAGTGCCGCCGCGACGAAAAAGACTAGGAGTGCCATCTGCAATAAGTAAATAATCGAATGAAGAAAACATGAATTCACGTAATTGCTTTTATGAGGTCAAACTTAATTCACGTAATTGGAAGTGTATATTAATATACAACAATATTTAACCTAATCATCATCTTCGTTCTCATCCTCGGCCTCATCTTCATCATCATCCTCCTCATCCTCATCCTTATCTTCATCGTCGATTTCATCCGTATCCTCATCCCCATCAAATTCTTCTTCTTCTTCTTCTTCGTCTTCTTCTTCTTTTTCTTCTGCCTCAATATTTGGGACAAGACGCCTCTTTCTCTCCTGGTTGATAGCTTAGTCTTGTGTATCAACCTCTTCCTCCCCTCTATTTTCCTCAACAATATCTTCAATATCTATTGTATTTGAGTGTTGTCCCAAGTATTGGGACTTTTCGATCTGGTCCTCTTGGTATGCTGGGTCTCCAACGTTGAATGTATTTCTAGATTTAATCTTGCATACTGCCCACCAGTCAAATCAATCTCTACGACGCCTTGGGTAGCTTGTATAGTAGACTTGAACAGCCTGATTTGCTATCGCAAATGTATCGGACCCTCTATACCTCCTGCGATGATTTATATCGACGAATCCAAATTGTTTATCGATTCTCCAACCGATATTTGGTGTCGTATCGAACCACTCACAATTGAACAGCATAATATGCATATCATATGGGCTAGTATATTGTAAATCTACAATATCCCGAAGCACTCCATAATAGTCAAAGTTCGACTCGTCGTCATAGATGGTGCCTCTAATGCAAACACCAGAATCCTTGGTACTGATGCCGTCATTGATAAATTCGACATTTATAGCATTCTGAGTTGACTTAAACCTGAAGCCATTGACGATATAGCCTGGCCAAGTCTTTATTTGCTTCTTCGGTCCTAATGCCAGATAACGAACACTCTCATGAGTGAGTGTTATTTCAGGCAATAAAACCTGTAAACAAATATTTATAATTTAAATGTTTCAGATTATATATTTATAATCTCAATTATAATCACAGTTACTTACGTATTTACGAAACCATGACGGAAATGTACAATCAACCTCTCTTTGAAGTCCCTCATCGGTAATATCGGGTATCCTCATTTTGACTTCATCTCTAAATACACTATTAGAGAAAATAAGAATATATAAGTGTAGTCACTTACTTCATCAAATTCGAGATTATAACGAGTGCAAGTGTACTGACTTACTTCTCCAAATCTCTCACTTCTTGTATGTCACAGTTTAACAAGACATATCGGTGGGCGGCATCATACTCGTCGTCTGTCAACCACCGTCTTTTACTAGCCCCAACAGGCTTGCCCCTTACATTGAATATTCCTCCATCCTCAACGTCCTCATCATTCCTTTGAGGTCTATTTTGATTTGTCTTAACATGAGTATCGAAATAAATGGAGCAGAAGTTTGACACCTCTTCGATAAGATATGCTTCGTATATCGAAGCCTCTATATGAGCTTTGTTGCCAACTTTCTTCTTTAGATGGAGTAGGTATCTAGAGAGACAAATTATCTTCAGAATTAAGAAAGAATTTTAAAACACACTAAAATTCAACTTAAATTATATCGATTTTTATGTACCTTTCAAATGGATACATCCATCGATAATGAACAGATGCACCGACACGGGCTTCGTATGCTAGATGAATCGGTAGATGCTCCATGTTGTCGAAGAAGCCATGAGGAAATATTTTCTCCAACTTGCAAATTGTTAAGATAATCTTCTCCTCAAGTTCAATCATGTGTTGTACAGTTTGTAGCATTTGGGTTCCAAAAATTTATTTTCTATTTTGGAGATTTTTTTTTAGTTAGAAACAATTAATTACTAGGATGTTAATTTGGGATCGTAGGATTTTTGCCTAAGTCTATAGTTAGATATAAGGATATTAGGTTGTATATAGCCTCTGGGGCCTCTAGATAGTCCCTAGAATATTATTTTACCATTTTAGAATTTCCAGGATTTATTGGAGATTTTTAGATAATTTTTATATATTATTTCATTATTTTCTTATGCTTCTAGGATTTTTTGTGAGAGCACCCGAGGGTATTTTTGAGGTCAAGTAATTTATTTGGGCTCTAGAACCCCTAAAATATTTTCTATATTTTTCTAGGAATTTTTAGAAATTTTCTGGGATTTATTTGGAATTTTTAGGATTTTTCTAGAATTTTTATTTAATTTTCTGCATTTAAAAACCTATTTTTAAATATATTACCCAGTCAGCAGCGGGGGGGGGGCCACCCGTCAGCCGCTGAAAGCGGAGCGGGCGGGCCCACGTGTCATTGAGAGGGGGGCGGGTGCGCTCGGTCTACGAGCCGATAGGAATCCGAGTTAGACTCGGATTAGCCATCCGAGCCGAGCACGACATATCCTGGGCCGTCCGATCAAGCAGTGGGTGGCAGCAGATGCTGCCACATGTCCGCTTTAGCAGATTAGCCGCTCAAAGCAGCCGACTCTCTCTATATATATATATTAGTTTTAGGTTTTCCGAAAACCCTATAATTATTCAGCAGCCTTTTGTGGAGAGTTCGATAGGGATTCTTCGACTTCGCGGAGCGATTGCTGTCGATCTAGACGTCCTTTTTGCGCGCCATTTTTTTATTGGAAGCGTATCGAGGTTAGGTTTCCGAATATATATTTTATTTTCTGTAATTTTGATCTCGAATTTCTGAATAATTATTTGAGTGTCGGTTGTCCAAAAATTTACACGTCGCACGGTTTTCGAGATTTCGAGCGATCCCGAACTCCGTTTTGCGATCCGTTTGAAGTTTTGGAAAGCTGACACAGAGCCCTACAACATATAAATTTTCCAGAAATTCAGAGTTTCATCTAGTATTTTATGTTATTCATAGAAGTCAGATTTGGTCAACGGTTCATCGATTTGGTCATAGTTAGCCATAATGGCAATAACTTTTGACCAAAGCGTGATTTTGCGGCACGGTCGATTCCGGTGCACTCATGGCGCTGAAATCTACTATGTCGCACACTCAAACTTGAATTCATAATGTTTGACTAGTAAGTCAACAGTATGTCTCGGTTTGCGTGCCACGGGTCCCGAATTTGGAACCGTGACTTTCCTTGGCCAAATATTTTTGTGTAGTTTATTATTTCAGAATTAAATAGGTTAAAATAGGATTTTAGATGATTTATTCCAGAATTAGAATAGATTAATTGATTTAACCCATTAGCCACTTTCTAGGATTTTTAGAGTGGGATTTGTATATCTAACTTGTGGTTGTTTGTGCGACGGATTTCGTGGGATGATGGCTTGATTTGATAGCTTCTAGGCCGGAGTTCATATTGTCTTCAACTTGTGAAATCAATTCATCCAAGAGTTCAGGCAAGTACTTGTTGACACCTTCATGTGCATTTACTTTATATTGTCGTATTTCACTTATACATGCTATCTTCCGTGTCTTGACTGTTACACACACGAGAGTTGAGTGTCTGACTATTGATCATGTTTTCTCATTGTTATCGTGATCGTTATCGTGATCGTATTTTCATGATAGTGAGGTATGGATATTGGAGGGGTACAATTACTAGGCACGTGGACAAAGCCCAGATGGTATCGTTGGCAACTCTCCCGGTTACGGGGGCGGGCCTTATAACCTCATCGTTCGCCCAAGCCGTCCATGTGTAGGAACGTTGTACTTCTCACGACACGTGCACTACGAGTGGTTACATGAGTCTCTTTACTTTTCATGATTGTTACTTTCCTTATCAGTTTCTTCCATCTCATGATTTCTTGTTCATATTGTTCATTATTTCCATTGATTCTTACTTTCCATGTTTAGTGTTTTATTACTTTATATTGTACTTGTATCATGTTGGTTTAGACTTGTACTTGTTCCAATCCTGACTGGATAACCATTTTTCAGTTGTAGACGACGTGATCTGTCCAGAGGTTTACGGTGAGTATGTTGGAGACACTGACGTCACTGGCGTACCCGGTTCTAGCACTGATGCGAATTAGCATATTTTCTTCCTTATGGATTCGCATTAGTTAGTAGTTATAGTTATGGAGTTAGTTGTCTAGTTTATTTTCTGCTATCCGGGTTTGTTCCCGAGACTTTCTGAGTTGTAGTAGATTTTTCATATTTATAATATTGAGACTATTGGATATTTTAGTAATTTTTGCTGGCTTAGTTGTGGATGATATTTTTGCGTGTTGTGCTTATTGTGGACCATTGTTATCATAGACAGCGTACTACCGCCGATGCTGCGGCGTAGGCTGGACTTGGCCACGTACTCGTATCCCGAAAATTGGGAGCGGGTCGTGACAAGTTTTTATGGTGGCCCATGCAGGTCCAATTTCGCAAAAGACTGCGAACTCGTGGTAGTGCTTAAGTTAGCTGTACTACTACGAGCCTGCGAATAGATTTGAAGTTAGGAGGTTATATCATCCACAAATAGGATTTCCAACCTTATGAGTCTATTTTATCTTAGGATCTTGTTGTCTCCTAATTTGCATCTTGCTTGATTCCGTCCGTGATTTCTTCGATATGTTTGCATCTGCCGTCCTAACCATATCCTTCTTTCCTTTTAGTTCGCAATGGTCGAGACAAGGCGCAGTGCGATCCGTAAGGGAAAAAGGGTAGCTAACCCTTATGCTACTCCCGAACCCGAGGGATCGACAGCAGAGAGTACCGAGTTCGTAGAGCCTTCTTTAGTTTTAGTTGGTATGCATGCGTAGTTAGTTGTTAGTTCACTTATGTTCCTAGCCACTATCTCTCCATGACTTAGATTAAGAAATTATTGTTTGTAAGAGTTAGGTATTATACTATGCTATTTGTGATGTTTTGATTTTTGAGGACAAAAATCTTTTAAGGGGGATAGTTTGTAGCATTTGGGTTCCAAAAATTTATTTTCTATTTTGGAGATTTTTTTTTAGTTAGAAACAATTAATTACTCGGATGTTGATTTGGGATCGTAGGATTTTTGCCTAAGTCTATAGTTAGATATAAGGATATTAGGTTGTATATAGCCTCTGGGGCCTCTAGATAGTCCCTAGAATATTATTTTACCATTTTAGAATTTCCAGGATTTATTGGAGATTTTTAGATAATTTTTATATATTATTTCATTATTTTCTTATGCTTCTAGGATTTTTTGTGAGAGCACCCGAGGGTATTTTTGAGGTCAAGTAATTTATTTGGGCTCTAGAACCCCTAAAATATTTTCTATATTTTTCTAGGAATTTTTAGAAATTTTTTGGGATTTATTTGGAATTTTTAGGATTTTTCTAGAATTTTTATTTAATTTTCTGCATTTAAAAACCTATTTTTAAATATATTACCCAGTCAGCAGCGGGGGGGGGGGCCACCCGTCAGCCGCTGAAAGCGGAGCGGGCGGGCCCACGTGTCATTGAGAGGGGGGCGGGTGCGCTCGGTCTACGAGCCGATAGGAATCCGAGTTAGACTCGGATTAGCCATCCGAGCCGAGCACGACATATCCTGGGCCGTCCGATCAAGCAGTGGGTGGCAGCAGATGCTGCCACGTGTCCGCTTTAGCAGATTAGCCGCTCAAAGCAGCCGACTCTCTCTATATATATATATTAGTTTTAGGTTTTCCGAAAACCCTATAATTATTCAGCAGCCTTTTGTGGAGAGTTCGATAGGGATTCTTCGACTTCGCGGAGCGATTGCTGTCGATCTAGACGTCCTTTTTGCGCGCCATTTTTTTATTGGAAGCGTATCGAGGTTAGGTTTCCGAATATATATTTTATTTTCTGTAATTTTGATCTCGAATTTCTGAATAATTATTTGAGTGTCGGTTGTCCAAAAATTTACACGTCGCACGGTTTTCGAGATTCCGAGCGATCCCGAACTCCGTTTTGCGATCCGTTTGAAGTTTTGGAAAGCTGACACAGAGCCCTACAACATATAAATTTTCCAGAAATTCAGAGTTTCATCTAGTATTTTATTTTATTCATAGAAGTCAGATTTGGTCAACGGTTCATCGATTTGGTCATAGTTAGCCATAATGGCAATAACTTTTGACCAAAGCGTGATTTTGCGGCACGGTCGATTCCGGTGCACTCATGGCGCTGAAATCTACTATGTCGCACACTCAAACTTGAATTCATAATGTTTGACTAGTAAGTCAACAGTATGTCTCGGTTTGCGTGCCACGGGTCCCGAATTTGGAACCGTGACTTTCCTTGGCCAAATATTTTTGTGTAGTTTATTATTTCAGAATTAAATAGGTTAAAATAGGATTTTAGATGATTTATTCCAGAATTAGAATAGATTAATTGATTTAACCCATTAGCCACTTTCTAGGATTTTTAGAGTGGGATTTGTATATCTAACTTGTGGTTGTTTGTGCGACGGATTTCGTGGGATGATGGCTTGATTTGATAGCTTCTAGGCCGGAGTTCATATTGTCTTCAACTTGTGAAATCAATTCATCCAAGAGTTCAGGCAAGTACTTGTTGACACCTTCATGTGCATTTACTTTATATTGTCGTATTTCACTTATACATGCTATCTTCCGTGTCTTGACTGTTACACACACGAGAGTTGAGTGTCTGACTATTGATCATGTTTTCTCATTGTTATCGTGATCGTTATCGTGATCGTATTTTCATGATAGTGAGGTATGGATATTGGAGGGGTACAATTACTAGGCACGTGGACAAAGCCCAGATGGTATCGTTGGCAACTCTCCCGGTTACGGGGGCGGGCCTTATAACCTCATCGTTCGCCCAAGCCGTCCATGTGTAGGAACGTTGTACTTCTCACGACACGTGCACTACGAGTGGTTACATGAGTCTCTTTACTTTTCATGATTGTTACTTTCCTTATCAGTTTCTTCCATCTCATGATTTCTTGTTCATATTGTTCATTATTTCCATTGATTCTTACTTTCCATGTTTAGTGTTTTATTACTTTATATTGTACTTGTATCATGTTGGTTTAGACTTGTACTTGTTCCAATCCTGACTGGATAACCATTTTTCAGTTGTAGACGACGTGATCTGTCCAGAGGTTTACGGTGAGTATGTTGGAGACACTGACGTCACTGGCGTACCCGGTTCTAGCACTGATGCGAATTAGCATATTTTCTTCCTTATGGATTCGCATTAGTTAGTAGTTATAGTTATGGAGTTAGTTGTCTAGTTTATTTTCTGCTATCCGGGTTTGTTCCCGAGACTTTCTGAGTTGTAGTAGATTTTTCATATTTATAATATTGAGACTATTGGATATTTTAGTAATTTTTGCTGGCTTAGTTGTGGATGATATTTTTGCGTGTTGTGCTTATTGTGGACCATTGTTATCATAGACAGCGTACTACCGCCGATGCTGCGGCGTAGGCTGGACTTGGCCACGTACTCGTATCCCGAAAATTGGGAGCGGGTCGTGACACAGTTAACTTAGTTGAACAAATATCCCTAAAAAATATTGATAGTTCGGCCAACGGAACCCATACAGCAGAAGGCAACAACTCTTTCAAAGCAATGGGCAGTAATCTTTCCATAAACACGTGGCAGTCATGACTCTTCATTCCCGTTAGCTTGCGTTCATTGAGATCAACGCATCTAGACAAATTCGACACATAGCCGTCGAGAAATCTTAAAGTAGATACCCACTTGCAGATTATTAATCTATCTTCCTTGCTCAATGTGTATTGTGCTATCGGCTTACTTAATTGTCCAGCAGCTCTCCTTGTATCAAGTTCAGATAAGGATGCTTGCATATCTCGACAATGTCTTATCTTGCTTTTGGATTGTCCTTCGTCTTTCCTTTAATGTCCATGACGGTATTGAAGACATTAATGAACACATTCTTTTCGATATGCACAACATCAAGATTATGTCTTATAAGATTATCTTTCCAATAAGGCAAGTCCCAGAAGATACTCCGTTTGGTCTAGTTATGGGTTTGTCTGAACCCATCGACACGATTGTTCGATGGATCTTCCATTACAGTGGGCAAGTCCTTTACATCTTCCCAAATATCGTATCCCGACAATCTGGCTGGCGGATGAGAAAATTCTTGTTTTCCAGCTCTGAACGCGTCCTTGTTCTTTCTCCAAGGATGACTCGCGGGCAGAAATTGACGATGACAATCAAAGAAAGAAGTTTTTCCTCTATGCTTAAGGCGGAACGCCTTACTATTTTGTATGCATATCGGACAAGACAGGGTGCCGTGAGTACTCCATCCCGACAGCATACCGTATACGAGAAAATCATTGATTGTCCACATCAGTGAAGCTCTCATCTGAAAGTTCTATTTTCTGGAAATATCATAGGTCGTGACGCCGATCTCCCACAGCTGTTTCAGCTCATCCACCAACGGCTGTAAATATATATCGATATTCTTCGTCGGATTTTTGGGACCCGGTATGATAGCTGTCAAGAACATATAAGGAGTCTTCATACACATCCATGGTGGCAGATTGTAAGGGGTCAGAATGACCGGCCAGCAGGAGTATTGAGATCCCGACTGCCCGAAAGGGGAGAATCCATCAGAACATAGCCCCATGCGTACATTTCTAGGCTCTGCAGCAAAATCTGGATGGCGAAAATCAAAATATTTCTACGCCTCTCCATCCGAAGGATGTGACAATTCTCCATCGTCCTTTGTGCGTTCTTCGTTATGCCACGTCATGTGTTCTGCTGTATTCTGAGACATATACATCCTCTGCAAGCGCTTCGTGATCGACAAGTAATGCATATACTTGTAAGGACGTCGTTTTCTAATTGACCTTCCTTTTTCCCTGACTTCCTTGTAACGATCCGCATTACAGAAGCTGTAACTTTCTACATCCTCGATCTCCTTTTAGTATAACATGCATCCGTTGCGACAACAATCTAACTTGTCGTACCCCAGTCCTAGTTGTCGGACCATCATCTTCGACTTGTAGAAGTTTTTTGGAAGCTCTTTTGATTCCTTCGGTAACACCTCCTTCATTAGTTGTGTAATCCGATCATAGCAAGTTTGTGGCAAGTTAAAATCGGACTTTATGTTCAACAACCATGTCGTCACTGACAGTACGGAATGTGGCTCACAACCAGGATATAAAGAAGTTTCAGCATCCTGAAACATATCATAGAACTCCTTCGCCTCGGGATTAGGATCCTCCGGATCAAAATTAGGCCCTGCCGCATCATACACCATATCTCGTACAAGGTTCTGCACGTCTCCATAATCAACGGAGCATTCGTCGTCATCGACGACAAAATCCGCTGCAGCATTATCATCAAAAGCATAAGTAGCAGCATTCGCAACCTGTCTTTCTGCATATAGTTCACCTTGCGATGACCACAGGCCGTAATCACGTACGAAACCCTTACGGGTCAAATGATCTCTTACACTCACCACTTCTTCGTAACGTCTATTGCGACAATTACGACATGGACACTTGATTTTGTTACCGTCCATAAACTGAGCTTTGCTCATGGCATACTTAAGAAACACTTCCACGCGTGCCTAAAAATCGTCACTCACACCTATTCTGCTCTCGTGTTGTCGTTTGTACATCCATGTACGATCAACGAAATAACGATCCATCACAGATTGGATGTAAAAATCTGTATAGCAAGACAAACTAAATAGAATTAGTATATAATCATGTAACTGGTGGATCCGCTGGTATTCTAGCTCGAGAATACCCCAAAAAATCTAAGTACAGTTGTTACTAATAGTTCGATACTGATAGCTTGATACCGAGTTCGATACCGATAGTTCGATACCGATACCGATAGTGCGATACCGATACTGATAGTCCGATACCGATAGTCCGATAGTATGATAGTTCGCTAGCGATACCGATAGTTCGATACCGATAGTCCGATAGTTCGATACTGATACCGATACCGATAGTCCGATACCAATTCTTCGATAGTCCACTAAGTCGAAATGATTTCTCTTAAGCGTCGAGCATGTTATACACGGTTCAACTTGACGGATATGGGAGCTATATCCTAAATATCTAGTCCACTTCTAGGATATGGGAGCTATATCCTAAATATCTAGTCTAAAATTAACTTGGTTAGGATACTAGAGTGTCCTTACTATCTAGCAAGTACTACCTTAGTCTAGTCATACTAGCATTAATTACCTATAATTCCTACTATATCTACACTCACACATTACACCCCAAGCCGTCCTGCATGCTAATAGGCATGGTATGCCTGCCTTCATTCCTCACTCTCTAAAGCATACATATACATATATATGTATATCATTGTTAGATGTATAGATATATCACAGTTAGATGTATAGATATATACATCTATATTCAGTGACTTATGCAGATGAAGAACTCGCACTGTCCTTGACACAGTGAACATATACACTATGAACCCAAACTCCATATTCACATTTACTAATCCAAACACCACCAAACTAATGGATAACACCCAATATGGATAACACATTATTTAGCAAATATATAAACTCAGATAAATTTGAGAAGCAAAGCCCCCCGCCGCCCCCGACCAAAGCCCGCCGCCCCAAGTCCACCGCCCAGCCCCCGACGCCCCCCACCCCAAGCCCGCCGCCCAGCCACCGACGCCCCCGCCCCAAGCCTGCCGCCCAGCCCCTGACGCCCCCACCCCAAGCCCGCCGCCCAGCCCCCGACGCCCCCGCCCCAAGCCCGCGGCCCAGCCCCCGATGCCCCCGCCCGAAGCCCGCCGCCCAGCCCCCGACGCCCCCGCCCCAAGCCCACCGCCCAGCCCCCAACACCTCCGCCCCAAGCCAGCCGCCCAGCCCCCGACGCCCCTGCCCCAAGCCCGCCGCCCAGCCCCCGACGCCACCGCCCCAAGCCAGCCGCCCAGCCCCCGAATGTCCCCAAGCTCGCCGCCCCCCGCTGCCCCTACGTCGATACCGCGACAGAGAGAGAGAGAGAGGGGATTACCTTCGGGAGAGAGAGAGGAGAGGACGCCGACGCCGATCACCGAAGCCGCGGGAGAGAGAGAGAGAGAGAGAGGAGAGAGAGTGAATTTGGGGAGAAGGCAAAAAGTTTCCCCCGCCGTTTCATTTAAAGTTTGGAACTTATATGTAGCGACGGACTAGCGACGGCTTATAGCCCGTCGCCCGGTAGTCACTATATTTGATACTTGCCGACTGCTTATCCGTCGCTAAGTAGTTGAAGAAATGTCCCGCCAATTCTCGACATAATTCCTGCCAAATAATCGACTACGTAGCGATGACTATATACCCGTCGCTATATCTCCGACACCCTAGCGATGGATGTACGACCTTCCTCCCCCCCTAAAATTAAAATAAAAAATGTGAAGACGTGTGGTCGGTAATCCGTCGGCGAGTGGCCACGAAGCCGTCGCTAAAGCCGACGGAAAATATCCGTCGCTAATCGTCCGTCGCTAATTTACTGTATTTTGGTAGTGTGCATCTTGCTAGTAACTAGGCCTGTGATAACCCTAGTTAGTTAAAGTATCATGCCGTACTTATTGCTTGGCCGTGAATGTTGGATGGAGTCTAATCAGTCTAGTCTTGTCAGGATCCTACACAAGATTGATGCATGACCAGATTGCTTGTATTTACTTAATCGATAAATGGTGTATAACAAAGTTCTGTTCAGATGAAAGGTTACAACCCCGGTCCTTGTTTGGTTTACGGGTTGTAACCTGGTTATTTGAATAGTCCCATGATTATCTCGTCATATATCATCATGATTTCCTATATTTCTAGTTCTTATTATTTTTTTTTCATTCTTGTGCTAATTGCTGGTTTTAGTTCCTAAGTGAAGCCTCCTTTGTGGAACTTGCTCTTTCTGGGATCTGACCCAGCTGGTTTTGTATGGCCAGATTTCGGAGCAGCTCCAGAGGATCCACCGACCTTCCAGCCAGATGGTGACCACTAGATAGAATTTTGGCAACGAGTAGGTGTATTTTGGCTCTCCCACTCTATTGTAAAAATATTCTTTTGAGGCGTTTAGCCGACGAACACGTGTTAGCTCTATTGCACTTTACTTACTGTCTGCCTACGGGCTATAACATGGTTGGCAAATCCTAGGGTTGATCATGTATGACTGAAACTCTTGCTAGTCTTCGCATTTTGTAAATGACTAGCTTCATGATCATCCAAATATATAATATATGGGATGCCTTACTATTGTATATTTGGTGCTCTGACATCTTGTAACTGTTATTGCTTACTAGAGATTGAGATAATAGGCTTGTTCATAAGAGACTGATGGCTTGTAGTTAAAGCCTCATATATCTAAACAGTCGTGACCGTATAATCAGATGGATCCCATTTCATTATACTTAGCTGGCTATGTATGCCCCAGCTCTCCAGTGTTCTGGTTCTAGGGCATTACATGGTTTAAGTGGTGGCCCATGCGGGTCTTATAAATCAAGATATGTGAGGGTTTATCGAATAGATGTCTCAATCAACACTCGCCCTTGATCTCTGTAATGCCTGTGGTCCGTATTACGTATTTCTGGAATACGTGTACGTATTTTATTCTGTTTTGCATGATTCCTTGTATTAGCTTGCATCTTGGCTTGGTTATTTCTTGGCTTGGTTCGGCTTGGCTCGGTTTTCTTTGGTTCAATATGAACCAATGTGAACCCTTACCTACCACTACCATTGTATTTATTAATCCATTCTCTCTATTCTCTCTCTTCATTAATCATCTTCTTCTTCCCCATTACTTCCTTACCTACCAGAGAGAGAAGAGAGAGGTCTAGGCAAGTGCAACTTGCTTCATGGAGGAACTCTGATTTTATTGCTCCATTCTCTTCTTTACTACATTATAAAACACTTTAGTACTTGGCTTTTCTAATTTCCATGGCTAGATTCTTGTAGATCTAAGTTTATTTTATTTTTAGATTTCTTGGGTTTTGATCTACTTAATCTTGTTATTTCTATATTTTGATGGTTCCATGTTGTAGAGAATTTTTTTCTACCCTATTTTGACCTAAGGAAGTTCGGATTTGGGTTCCGGATGAAAGTTTTATGCAGCTTGGAAGGCATGGGTTCCTAGTGTTCTTCTCTTCGAAATTTTAGAGAAGAAGAACAGTTCTCGGGCGCATGGCTGTACTTGACCGCATGAGTATTCATGCGACAAGTCGCCATTAGCCGCATGAGACCCTTGTACTTCTAAACCGCATGAAACTTAGTCCCAGCCGCATGACGCTGAGTCTCATACTCAGCCGCATGGGCTCATTCCCATCAACCGCATGAGTCTACATGGACTTAGTCGCAGGGCTGGGAACGAACTCTTCTCGAGTCGCATATGCAACTGTCCCCCCCCCAGCCGCATAAGCCATCGTATTGACCCAGCCTCATGCGCCCTCACTTTTTCCGGGCCGTATGGGTTTTGCTATGTGAGCCGCATGGACTTGAGTTCGCCATCAGCCGCATAAAAACCCTTTTTTAACTCGAGTCGCGTATGCGCTCACCTTCCTGAACCGCATAAACTCAAGCACTTGCCAGCCGCATAGGCCCTGATCCCCGAGCCGCATGAGAACCCTAGACCCTGGCCGCATGGACTTCTGAGTCCGGGCCGCATGATCCCGATTAATTCCAGCCGCATGCGCCTTTGCATTTCCAGCCGCATGCGCCTTTGCATTTCCAGCCGCTGGCGCCCTTGTACTTCCAGTCGCATGCGCCCCCTCCTTTCCTGGCCGTATATGACTGAACCGTATAACTTTCTCATGGTCCTGTGTACTATTATTTATCATTATCTGCCCATGTTTCGTAACTCCTTTATTAGATATTTTACGCCCATTTGATTTTACTTATATGTTTGGAATTGATAATGGAGCACGACATGATAGTGACTCGTAGTGGTGCACTTTTGACAAGAAAACCTGACATGACCTGATAGTGGCCCGTCGTGGCGCACTCCGGACTAGTACACTTGATATGATAAACCTGACATGACCTGATAGTGGCCCGTCGTGGCGCACTCCGGACTAGTACACTTGATATGATAAACCTGACATGGTTATCTCGAATAACTGTTGCGACGGCTACCTGACATGACATGACCTGTATAATTACCTGGACACCGTGGGCGATTATGCTTGTACAAATAATCCAGTCCTGTCTTGCATCATGTCTAGGAGGGGACTCCTTGGTACCACGGTCAGGAGTACCTACTAAAATGGACTAAGGCTAATAACTAGATTAATACAGTAGTCATGAAGAGATCTCCCAGCTACAGGCAATTCTGTTACCTGGGCACGCTTGGGATCTGTAGCCTGCCGTCGAGTAGGGCACATTTCCAGCACACTGTCATGTGTTGCACCCTTCAAGCTACCTAAGGGTACATGCGTTTCCTGGACGATGTACCCCCCTAAATTCAATCCCTAATTTCGACCTGGGTAACCTGGATGGTCTACAGGGCTTGTGGCTGTGAAATAATCTCACTGCATCTTGTTAGTAACTAGGCCTGTGATAACCCTAGTTAGTTAAAGTATCAAGCCGTAACTCTTGCTTGGCCGTGAAATGATTGGATGGAGTCTAACCAGTCTAGTCTTGCCCTGATCCTGTTTCAGATTATTGAATGACCAGAATGTTTGTATTTATTTTACCGATAAATGGTGAGAATTCCAAGTTCTGTTCAGACGAAGGGTTACAACCCCGGTCCTTGTTTGGTTTACGGGTTATAACCTGGTTCTCTGAATAGTCCCATGGTTATCTCGTCGTATATCATCCTGATGTATTTCCTTAATTTCCAGTTCTTACTTTTATTTATATCTTGTGCTGATTGCTGGTTTTAGTTCCTAAGTGAAGCTTCCTTTGTGGCACTTGCTCTTTCTGGGATCTGACCCAGCTGGTTTTGTGTGGCCAGATTTCGGAGCAGCTCCAGAGGATCTATCGACCTTCCAGCCAGATGGTGGCCACTAGACGGAACCCTGGCAACGAGTGGGTTTATTTTTGATCTCCCACTTTATTGTAAAAATTATTCTTTTGAGGCGTTTAGCCGACGAGCACCTGTTTAGCTCGATTGCACTTTACTTACTGTCTGCCTACGGGCTGTAACATGATTGACAGATCCTAGGGTTGATCATGTATGACTAAACTCTTGCTAGTCCTCACATTTTGTAAGGACTAGCTTCATGATCAGCTGAATATGTAATATTTGGGACACCTTATTATTGTATATTTAATGATCATACATCTTGTAACATTTACTTACTTGCTTGTGATTGAGACACTAGGCTTGTTCATGACCATAGGAGACTGTTGGCTTGTAGTAAACCCTCATGTATCTAGACAGCCGTGACCGTATAGCGAGATGGAATCCATTTCAATATACGTAGCTGGCTATGTCTGCCCCCGCTCTCCAGTATTCTAGTTCTGGGGCGTGACAATCTCTGCTCGTATCCTCTAAATTCCTGAATTCTTGATGTGATCGCATGCTTATATCTTTGATCTGTCCTGGTCCTTCCTCATTGTTCCCTACGTCGACTTTTTCAGCGGCATTGTTCTTGGTCCTACCGATCGGCAAGGCGGACCACCTCCCGTGGACCAGCAGCAACCAGGAGATCAAGCCCAGCATTCAGGAGTAGCCTCCAGAGTCATGCCTAATGGGGGTCAAGAACCACCAGTTCAGCCAACCCCGCTTGTCGAGCCTGAAGATAGCACCTTGGTGGGTCTCATCGGGACATTGCTAACATCTTAAGATCGTCGAGGCGATGCATTGCACCAGGCAGTACAAGATGCTCTGAATAGAGGAGGTCATCAAGGTAACAGTACAGCTAACAGTTTCAAGCGCTTGAACCCTTCCTTCTTCGATGGCAGCGAAGATGCTATTGCTGTTGATACATGGCTTCAGAATACTGAGGTCATTCTAGAAGCAGCCAGGACCCTAGAAGACGAGAAGGTGGCCATGGTGCGTCTGCAGTTATTGGATTTGGCCCACATCTGGTGGGCGACGCAGGCCGTTGGATTAGTGGCACCTATTGCATGGACAGTATTCCGAGAGAGATCCAGACCAAGTATTTTGATGTTGTAGCTCGGTATGATCTACAGACGAGGTTCACCAATCTGAAGCAGATGGGCATGACGTTTGACGGATATGCGGCCGAGTTTTCCAGGCTCAGTCGGTTTGCTCCCACCTTGGTGGCGACCGAGTTTGACAGAGTTCAGCGATTCCAGCAGGGACTTCACTTGGAGATTTTATTGGCAGTGGAGCAGTTTGAGCAATAAACTTTTGATGCAGTATTGAAAGCAGCTAGGAGGTCGGAAGAGGTCCCACGGCCAGATGAACCAGTCTTCGGCACCGACCCCGGCAGCTAGGGCTTTGACCATTGGGACTCCGAGACGGGCGGCCTCAGTGACGTCGATTCAGCATTCGACCCCAGCATTTCCCCAGCAGCAGAAGCAGAAGCAGACTTTCGCAATGGGTTGCACTCATTGTGGAAAGCCAGGACATGTGGTGGCAAAATGTTGCAGGGCGCAGGGATTGTGCCTGGCTTGTGGAACATCGGACCACAGGGTTGGAAACTGCCCGAATAGGGGTAGTTCATCATCGTCCAACTTTTCTAGTCCTTCGGTGAGAGGACCAGCACCAGTCCAGTATCAGCAGTGGTAACCTTTGCCGAGGCCCTTGCCGCCTCAGACTCAAGTATTTCAGCAGCAGAATCCCAGTAGTATGCACAAGCCCAAGCCCAGATCCAGAATAGGCAGAGAGGTTTCCAGAAGAGGGGACCCGTACCCAGAGGGCATGGTCAGGCGATGGCGATAACCGTAGAAGAAGGATTGGCACCATGTGAGATAGTGGCAGGTACTATTCTCGTCAACTCCTTTCCAGCATCAGTGTTATTTGATTCTGGTGCATCGCATTCATTCATGTCTGCACGATTCGCGACACGGATAGGGCTGGAGCTCGAGTCATTATTAGTAAGGCTTAATATACTTACTAGTAACGGTCTTGTGGGAGTAGATAGAGTATTTTTCTCGTGTCGAATCGTAGTTAGCGGTAGAGAGTTCCCTGCTAGATTGATAGAGTTTCCGATGGCCGATTATGATGTGCTCTTAGGGATGGATTGGTTGAGGAACCAGTATGCTAGGATAGACTGCCATATTGGCAAGGTTGTTTTTAGCATTCCAGGCGAGCCAGAGTTTTCCTTTTCCTGAGGCAAAGTTGAACCTTCTCCCCCAGTATTACGGATGGCAGTAGCAGCAGTGTAGTTACCCCGGATAGTCGAAGAGTTTCCAGATGTTTTTCTCGAGGAGCTTCAAGGAATGCCGCCAGAGCGAGAGATCGAATTCACCATAGACTTGATCCCAGGGACCGCTCCAGTGTCAGAAAGAGTCTACAGGATGGCGACGTCAGAGTTAGAGATCTTGTATAAGATGATTAAAGAACTCAGGACCAAGGTATTCATTCGTGCTAGTGGATCGCCTTGGGGAGCCCCGATGCTTCTTGTAAAAAAGAAGGATGGTACGTCCAGATTATGTTGTTTGCCATTGATTATAAAAGTACAGAACAGTTTTATGGGAGGACTGAACTTAGACTCATAATACAAACTCGCTTGTACGAAGAAAGCCTAGGGACAAAAACCTAGGTACAGCAGTCTAAGTACAATTATTTATTTTAGATTCTGGGGGGTGACGATAGAGGCTCGGGAAAGCGACGGCCGCTCTGCCTTACTCCTTGGACGATCGGTATGCAGTCTTGGCTCAGAAAAGATCTGCTTGGCGTGGACGAAGGAATGCTCTTCTTGCTCTCCTCGTGTTGCCTCTCTGGCTTCTCTCTCTCTGTGGTTATCGAAAAGGGGGGAACTCTCTCTGTATATCTGCCTCTCTCTCTTTTTTATTCTTTTGTTGCCCGTGTTTCTTGCAAGGGAATGATGCTGGCTATTTATAGGAGTGGGGTGTGATCATTAGGGTTTGCTAATGATCATTTGTTTGGAATGTCGGCACTCCTTCAATCTATCTGAACCCTTGATCCTGATTACAATAAATCTAGGCCATTAATGCGGATAGCACCGTATCTTGTGAGCAATTAATGCTAACTGCTTTAAATCTTCATGATTGATTATGCCAATGTCCGATTGCTCGCCACGTGTCCCATTAGCTTGATAATAAATGATATGCCCTGATCTTAGTAATTATGACGATGATGTCAAATATACTTGTTGGGATTCGGTTAAATCCTTGATTGATCCGATGCCTCGTATTTTGATTGTGGGTCCTACCAGAGCTGCATAGGATGGACAACACTTGAACTGCAGGGAGATAATCTTCGTGAGCCGTATAGGACAACGCTTCATCGAGCCGCAGGGGATGAACTCTCAATGAGCCGCATATGCATAGTCCCTGCGAGCCGCATAAGCTAACGTTGTATTGAGCCGCAGGGATTGGGCTCTCGATGGGCTGCATATGGCTGATTTTTGCTAGTCATATAGGGTGACTTCTCAGTGAGCCATATGAAGCTGTTCTCCATTTAAGCCGTATGAGACTTGCCACGTAGCAATCTAGGACTTCTGACGGATCGGGTCAGAGATTTTCTTCTTTTCCCGAAGAGTCTGTCATTATGGCAGAACCATTATGACACTTTATGCCAGAGCCGTTACGGTCGTCGAGTCGTGTCAGAGCATTAAATGAGGCCACTACTCAAATGGCCAGCTGTAGGAAAGGATCACAAGGGGACACGTGGCGTCGATCGAGCCGCATATTCCTGCTGAACCGCATACACTCCCGAGCCGCATGAGACTGAGAGTCTTCTTTGAACTGCATAAGGCAGCTCCTGTATGAGCCGCATGGGCTTCTTACCCGGAGCCGCATGTTGAATCTGGGCCGCATGAAGCTTCCAGAGATTTTTGAGCCGCATGAAGCTTGTTTCATGACCGAGCCGCATGAAGGACGTCTCATGACCGAGCCGCATGAGGAATATCTCATGACCGAGCCGCATAAAGGACGTCTCATGACCGAGCCGCATGAGGAATATCTCATGACCGAGCCGCATGAAGGACGTCTCATGACCGAGCCGCATGAGGAATGTCT
The DNA here is from genome assembly GCA_029216955.1 of Iris pallida. Taxonomy (NCBI): domain Eukaryota; kingdom Viridiplantae; phylum Streptophyta; class Magnoliopsida; order Asparagales; family Iridaceae; genus Iris; species Iris pallida. The sequence continues at coordinate 35,592,891 of JANAVB010040619.1, forward strand.
CATGACCGAGCCGCATGAAAGACGTCTCATGACTCGCATGAGAAATGTCTCTATCAACTTGTGCACTCGCTTTGTGGGCTCGGGTATCCCGAACACACGAGTGCATAGGTATCATGTTTGCTTTCTGATGTGGGGCTAATAGAAACACTTGCCCTTGATCTTTGTTGGGAGACTCTTGAGAACCATCCTGTCCGTTTGCCGCCGGGGACTGGACACGGGCGGTTCTGTACAACTTTCCATCAGAGGCCCGCTTAGCGGGACCCTCTTGATGGTCAGAGGTTGGGACAGCTGACTGAGCTCGATGAGCCCGTGCTGCCCTAGACTTCTTCGACTTAGCACCCGAAGGTGCGTAATAGGAAGAGTCCAAGTTTGGAAGGAGGGAAGAGAAGTTGGTGCCTTTTTCAAAGGAGGTAAGGGGGCTCTATTTATAGAATGGAGTGAGCCCTTTCTTCTTTTCCTTTCCAATGTGGGACTAAAAGCAATATTTTTCATGCTTCTACAGAACCCCCTTCAAAGTTTCCAAATTGCAAATTTGGAACACTTTGAATAAGAAGCATGGAAAGTAGATTTGTTTAGGTGTGGCAATCTAATCAGAGGTACCATGGGCGTGATAGGTTTGGGTACTTCCGCTGGAGATTTTTATGTGGACTTATCATCCTTGGCGTACCTTGGTTTTAGGTACGGATAATAAGTTGAGAGAGGGAACCATCATATTTACTCGGAGGTGGTATGGACGTGGTAAATATAAAGTTGATGGTAGAGCTTTCCTACTCAGAGGTGATATGGACATGGTAGGAGTGAACTCGAATGAGGACACATAGAACAACTCAGAGGAGTTATCAACGTGGAAGTTCTATTGGGTGAAAGAATGCTAGAGAACAGCTGGGCTCCGAAAGCATGTGATGATGATGAAAGATGTGGATGTACTAGGGGACCTAGCACGGCATTTGTGGTCAACAGAGGACATTTGTGGACCTATTATCCTTGGTATACGTTGGTTTTAGGTACGGATAATAAGTTTGATAGGGATACCTAGAACAACTCTGCTGTAAGGCGGATATGGAGGTTCTTGGTATCGGGCGAAAGAATGCCATGGAGCAGCTGGGCTCCCGGGGCATGATGAGAAATTTGCGGTCAACAGAGGACATTTGTGGTCAGCAGAGGACATTTGTGGGCCTATTATCCTTGGCGTGCCCCGGGTCAGGGTACGGATAATAGGATAAAAGGGAACCAACGTACTTGCTCAGAGGTAATGAGGACATGGCAAGCATAAGAGTTTTCTTACCGCAAAATCTTTCTACTCAGAGGTAATGAGGACATGGCAGGAGTGGACTCAGCGGATGATATTTGTGGACCTATTATCCTTGGCGTACTCCGGTTGTGGGTACAGATAATAAGTCGAAAGGGAATCAACATACTTACTCAGAGGTAATGAGGACATGGCAAGCATGAAGGTTTCTTCGACGGAGCCTTCCCACTCAGAGGTAATGAGGACATGGCAGGAGTGGGCTCAATGAAGGGGGGTACATAGAATAACTCAGAGGTAATGAGGACATGGAAGTTCTATGTAGAGGGGTGATTTGTTTTTGGCAGAATTGAAACGACTCAGAGGTAATGAGGACATGGCCGTTTTGGAATTTTGTAGATCGGTTACCCTTTTTGTGTACTGGAAGTGCGGGTAATAGATCATGGGGGAGGATCTCTTCCAGGAAGAAAGTTCAGAGGTATGATCATACATGACTTACTATCTGAAAGAGTGACCGAAATGTGAGTTCAGAGGCACCAGCGGGTACATAACTCGATAGTTTGGAATATTGTGAAAGTGTGAGTTCAGCGGCACCAGCGGGTACATGACTCGGTAATCTGGAATATTGTGGAAGTGAGTTCAGCGGCACCAGCAGGTACATGAATCGATAATCTGGAATATTGTGGCTATGAGTTCAGCGGTACCAGCGGGTACATGACTCAATAATCTGGGATTTGGAGAATGTGAGTTCTGCGGTACCGGAGGGTACACAACTCAATCAACGAGGATTTTTTTATTTTTTCTTTTTGAGGATGTCGTTTCGGACGTAATACTTCTTCAGGGACTTGTCGTTGATGGGCAACGTGAGCAAGTCTCAGTGTGAGTAGCCACATACTTGGCCAGCTCTGGTTCCACTTCGGCTAGCCCCTGTGTAAATGAAGACTGAGAGAACGACCTGGGGAGCTTGATCATCAGTGGTTCAGTTGATGGGGCCGAACGCGGAGTCGCTGGCCGACTAGCGATCCCCAATTTGGTACTCGATGCAGAGCGAGGAGTGGCCGGTTCGCTAGAAGTGTTAGACCTCGCATCGGGGTGACGACACTTCTTGGGAAGGCGTATCGTCAGCGGTCTATCAGAGGGATTGAGCTTCTCCGTTTGGGGTTGACCGACTCTTGGCAGTCTGATGGTAAGTGGCCCTGTTGTGGGTCTTAGCACTTAGCCGGACCTTGGCAGCCGGATTCTCATCTGCTCTTCTTGTGCCGAGAGACTGATTGCGTCCTTACGTAGCATGGCCGTAAGGGGTACGGATTTGCCCGGTTTGCGAGCTTGGAGGTGGATCGTCAGAGGTTCTTCTGATCCCGTGGTCGCTTCGGTACCAGCTTGCTCATTTTTTCCATCAAGGTGCCTCTTCAACTTTTCGTATAGGCAGGAGTCCGAGTAGTAGGATTCAACCCCTTTGAGGGGATCGATGTTAGCAAATTCTGTCCTCACGAAGCCATGCTTGTCGACATATTTGAAGCATTGGTGCAGCATGGAAGGCACGATCATATAATCGTGTATCCAAGGGCGCCCCAAAAGGATGTTGTAAGAAGTGTCGGCATCTATGACGTAGCAGGTGACTTCTGATTGAAGATCGCCAATCTGGTATTTCAGACGGATCTTCCCGATTGGGTAGCTCCTGCCCGAATTGAAACTGCTGATGGCGGTGTTTGTAGGCGTCAGGGATGCATCGAAATGCGGAGATGATGTAGCAGACCCTTCGAGATGATGCTTGTGGAAGACCCAGGATCAATGTGCATTCGGTCCACCTTCACGTCGCCGATGTAGCCAGTGTAGTATAACGGGCGATCGTGCAGGTTGGTTTTGATAAGCATATCCTGCGGAGTGAAGACAATATTGGGCATCGCTCCCGTACATGCGCTGTCTTGGAGATCTGCAGGCTGATTTTCTCCCGTGAGATTGGCCTGAGCTAAGTATGCGTCGGCATTTTGAAGTGCATCGCTCAAGGCCGTGCGGACATCCTTTGATAGCCTTAGGAGTTCGTATAAGGACAATTTGGCCGGTGTATTGGCCAATTGTGCCAAGATGTCGAAGTTGTAGGGCCTCTCCACCCCCTGAGGTATCTCCTTTCGGAGGGATTTGTCGAAGCGAGTCTCCTTCGGCTTAGGCTTGTCGATCGTCGAAGGCTGAGCCGGTCCCGGAGTATCAGTAGAAGTGGGCGGATGATCATCAGTCGGGTTTTCAGCTACGGGCTGAGATTGTGCTCCAGATCGAGTAACAACGGCCGTGACTTCTTCTTCATCTGCCGAGACGGTGCGGCAGGATCTGACTTTTTTGCTTCTTTTCTTGTGAATGGGAGGCGTTGTGGGCTGAGTCACCTCATGGACCATGTCCGGATGGACCCACATAATTTTTCCTCGCGATGTAGTGAGAGATACAAGATCCGCAGCTTGATCTCGAGTAGGCAGAAGATTAGTAATTTCCATCGTTGCCAGAGGGATGGGTATAACACCATCTTGAGTCTCTGTTGGCGGGAAGCTGTCGAATTGTATGGATACCATGTTGGCTGCTACGGTTACTTTCTCGAAATCGATGGCTAGAGCGTTCGAATCGATGAGGTTTTGGATGTACCGTTTCAGTTGGTAGCAGTCGTGTGTAGCATGGTGGACGTAACGGTGGTAATGGCAGAATTTTGGGATCTCCAAGTCAGCCGGCCGAGGCTCCCGTCTTGGTGGAGGAAGTTGAATTCTATCTCCTTGTATGAGCATGTCCAAGATAGGCTTGACGTGGCCGTCTTCAAAAGAGTAAGTGATTTTAGGCCATTGTTTGTCTGTTGGTTGTGACTCGGGCTTCTGGGCCGTGTCGGCCACCATAGCCTGCTTGCCTCTGTTGTCCCGATTGTTGGAGGGGCTACCCCTATTGTCGGTGTTGGTGCTGGGACGCTTGCCCTTGTTCTCTCCCTCTGAGAGATGTAACCCCAGCTGGCGGGCCTTCTTCAATCGTTCTTCGCCACTTGTAGCACTGATGAAAAAAGCCTTCCAGTCCTTGAATTGACTTTCGCCCATCCAGAAACTAATTGTTGGGAGTAGTCTCTTTTGGCAAATTTTAATCAGGGAAGAATCTGGATTGCCAGATGGTAACTTCATTACGGTTTGACGAAACCGCTCAATGTAATTCCTCGTCAGTTCTTTCTCTCCTTGGATGACGTCCATGAGGGTAGACATTGTGACGTCCTGCCCTACCTCGTAGAACATCTCCAAGAACAAGCGTTTGAAGCCAGCGAAGGAGTGGATGCAATTGTCCGGCAGGTTGCGGTACCAGTCGAAGGCGACTCCTTCCAATGCCCCGATGAATAACCGCGTGAGGATAGCGTCATCATGGGGCAGATGGTCGGTGGTGACCTCGAAGTAAGTGATATACCGACTTGCTGAGGTCTTGCCATCATAGGGGTTGATATTGAACGGCTTATATCTTGGTGGGAATGGAACATCCCTCCATTCAGCAGGATATGGTTGCCGTATTCTGAAGTCTTGAGAGTTTTCTCGGGCGTGGAACATGGCTCGGAGCTCTTGAACTTCTCTCCTTACTTCTCGGGTCTCATCTGTCGCAGTCGGAGCCGTTACTTCGGGAGGATTATTGCCCGGGTTCGGTGCCGCCGAATTTAAATCTACGTTGATTGGGAGACCCGCACTTGTCTGGCCAGGTGTCACTCTCTGCAGAGTAGGAAGCGCCGCTTTGATCTCGTCTACAAACTTGACCAAGGCGTACAGTATGGCCTCCAAAGTGTCGATGCGTTGGCGATCATTGGAGCCACCTTGATTGTTCTCTGTCATGAATACCGTCCTTACGTGAGGAGTGACGGAAGGGACGGTGGAGGGTGCGCCCTCCGAGTCATACCCATGCATCGAGAAATCATCGGGGTAGGTGAGAATATTCTTTTCAGGTTCGGATTCAGAAGGAACAGTACCCCCAGCTTCGGAGCTTGCTTCATCTTGAAAGTCACGGATGTCCTCGGGGACATCAGCATCTGTTGCACCTGATGGGAGAGTTGTTTCTCCGGGCTCGTCTCCTTGAAACATCGGATTGTTGTGGATGTTCGGAGGAGTGCTACCCCCAGCTCCCTCGACCCTCAGCGGTGCGGACGATGAATCTCCTATTGCAGCAGATTTTGTCTTCGAACGGGTGTGTTGGTATACTCCGGTGGAGGGCAACCGTTTAGCCGACAATTTTTTAGCTGTAGTGGTTGATATTTTTGGGCTGGAGATGCTTGTCTTCTTCCCTTTCCCCTCGGCGGGGACTTTCTGCACGGAATTACAGGAGGCAATAGGAGGTGCTTCGTCCTCCGAGCTCGGATGCTGTAATCTTTGGAAGACGGACGACCGATCTTCTGTCACTACCGTGTTGTTGCGACAGCAGTTGACGATGATCTGGGTGCAGCGACCTCCATGTGAGGACTCTTTGCACGCCGAGGCCCCTTCTCTTTCCTTGCGTTTGTGGAGGACAGCCTCACGCAGGTCAGAGGAACCACTTTGTCCGTTTGCCGCTGGAGACTGGACTTGAGCGGTTTTATACAACTTTCCATCAGAGGCCCGCGTGATAATCAGCGGGACGCCCCGATAGTCAGAGATTGGGGCAGCTGTCTGGGCTTGATGAGCCCGCGCTGCCCTGGACTTCTTCTTCTTAGCACCTGTGGGTGCATAATAAGAAGAGTCCAAGTTGAATACCACAGAGTCTGAAGAATCATCAGGGTTCGGACCGTACGAGAGACGGTCGAAAATCGATCGAGAGGAGCATGGAGCGGATGCTATGCAGCTGGGATTGGAAACCATGCAGGCTGTCTGTATGCGGTTGTCTTCTGTCGTCGGCTGAGTTCTTATGCGGCTAGGAGTCACGACCGTGCAGGCTGGCCACATGCGGTTGGCATCTGTGGCCGCATGGGTTTTCTGCAAGCGATTAACTCTAATAGCCGCATGAGTTTCATCCATGCGGTTGGCAACTGTAGCCGCATAAGTCATGCGGCAGACAGATGTGACCGCATGAGTTTTCTTTATGCGGTTGGCGGATATAGCCGCATGGGCTTTCTCCCTGTGGCTAATACCCTTCTGCGGCTCGAATCGCGTAGAGTTCATCTTTGCCCCTGCAAGTCCAGCATCATAGTATTTTCTTTTGCCGAACTTGGGGACAGCAGAGTTGTCTACGGTTTGAAGTGGGGCCGCAGGAGAGTCCTTCTCGCCGTTTTGAGCAACAGAGGGTATTTCATCGAAGACTTGAGGAGAAGCAAATGATTTTGGCCTCCACTCTTTGCGAGCCTTCGTGGTACGGGTGCGCTTCTGGATCGGGCCAGCGCTGCCTTCAGAGAGCATCTTTTCGAACGCCTGTTGGTCGAAGCGGACGACCATCTTCTGTTGTATGGAGCCAAGTTTGGCTGCATCCGATTGCGTCACCAACTCCTCAGCCGTGGAGAAGTTAGTCCCCAGCGGAGTCGCCATCATGTTTGCCATTTATTGTAAAAGTACAGAACAGTTTTATGGGAGGACTGAACTTAGACTCACAATACAAACTCGCTTGTACGAAGAAAGCCTAGGGACGAAAACCTAGGTACAGCAGTCTAAGTACAATTGTTTATTTTAGATTCTTGGGGGTGACGATAGAGGCTCGGGAAAGCGACGGCCGCTCTGCCTTACTCCTTGGACGATCGATATGCAGTCTTGGCTCGGAGAAGAACTGCTTGGCGTGGACGAAGGAATGCTCTTCTTGCTCTCCTCGTGTTGCTCCCCTGGCTTCTCTCTCTCTGTGGTTATCGAAAAGGGGGGAACTCTCTCTGTATATCTGTCTCTCTCTCTTTTTTATTCTTTTGTTGCCCGTGTTTCTTGCAAGGGAATGATGCTGGCTATTTATAGGAGTGGGGTGTGATCATTAGGGTTTGCTAATGATCATTTGTTTGGAATGTCGGCGCTCCTTCAATCTATCTGAACCCTTGATCCTGATTACAATAAATCTAGGCCATTAATGCGGATAGCACCGTTTCTTGTGAGCAATTAATGCTAAATGCTTTAAATCTTCATGATTGATTATGCCAATGTCCGATTGCTCGCCACGTGTCCCATTAGCTTGATAATAAATGATATGCCCTGATCTTAGTAATTATGACGATGATGTCAAATATACTTGTTGGGATTCGGTTAAATCCTTGATTGATCCGATGCCACGTGTTTTGATTATGGGTCCTACCAGAGCCGCATAGGATGGGCAACACTTGAACCGCAGGGAGATAATCTTCGTGAGCCGTATAGGACAACGCTTCATCGAGCCGCAGGGGATGAACTCTCAATAAGCCGCATATGCATAGTCCCTGCAAGCCGTATAAGCTAACGTTGTATTGAGCCGAAGGGATTGGGCTCTCGATGGGCTGCATATGGCTGATTTCTGCTAGTCATATAGGGTGACTTCTTAATGAGCCGCATGAAGCTGTTCTCCATTTAAGTCGCATGAGACTTGCCACGTGGCAATCTAGGACTTCTGACGGATCGGGTCAGAGATTTTCTTCTTTTCCCGAAGAGTCTGTCATTATGGCAGAACCATTATGACACTTTATGCAAGAGCCATCACGGTCGTCGAGTCGTGTCAGAGCATTAAATGAGGCCACTACTCAAATGGCCAGCTGTAGGGAAGGATCACAAGGGGACACGTGGCGTCGATCGAGCCGCATATTCCTGCTGAACCGTATACACTTCCGAGCCGCATGAGACTGAGAGTCTTCTTTGAACTGCATAAGACAGCTCCTGTATGAGCCGCATGGGCTTCTTACCCGGAGCTGCATGTTGAATCTGGGCCGCATGAAGCTTCCAGAGATTTTTGAGCCGCATGAAGCTTGTTTCATGACCGTGCCGTATGAAGGACGTCTCATGACCGAGCCGCATGAGGAATATCTCATGACCGAGCCGCATGAAGGACGTCTCATGACCGAGCCGCATGAGGAATGTCTCATGACCGAGCCACATGAAGGACGTCTCATGACCGAGCCGCATGAGGAATGTCTCATGACCGAGCCGCATGAAAGACGTCTCATGACTCGCATGAGAAATGTCTCTATCAACTTGCGCACTCGCTTTGTGGGCCCGGGTATCCCGAACACACGAGTGCATATGTATCATGTTTGCTCTCTGATGTGGGGCTAATAGAAATACTTGCCCTTGATCTTTGTTGGGAGACTCTTGAGAACCACCCTGTCCGTTTGCCGCCGGGGGCTGGACACGGGCGGTTCTGTACAACTTTCCATCAGAGGCCCGCTTAGCGGGACGCTCTTGATGGTCAGAGGTTGGGACAGCTGACTGAGCTCGATGAGCCTGCGCTGCCCTAGACTTCTTCGACTTAGCACCCGAAGGTGCGTAATAGGAAGAGTCCAAGTTTGGAAGGAGGGAAGAGAAGTTGGTACCCTTTTCAAAGGAGGTAAGGGGGCTCTATTTATAGAATGGAGTGAGCCGTTTCTTCTTCTCCTTTCCGATGTGGGACTGAAAGCAATATTTTCCATGCTTCTACATATGTGTAGATTATCGTACCTTGAACTCAGTGACAATCAAGAACAGATATCCTCTCCCGAGGATAGATGACTTGTTTGATCAACTCAAGGGGCAGCAGTATTCTCGAAGATTGATTTGCGGTCAGGATACCATCAGATCAGAGTCAGAGAGCAGGACATCCCGAAGACGGCTTTTAGATCGAGATATGGGCATTGAGAGTTCCTTGTTATGCCATTTGGAGCGACCAATGCGCCGGCTGTATTCGTGGACCTCATGAATCGCATTTTTATGCCTTCCTTGAATCAGTCTATGATTGTGTTCCTAGACGACATCCTAGTCTACAGCAAGAGTGTAGCAGAGCATGAGCAGCATCTTCGTATAGTTCTTCAGATTCTCATGGAGCACCAGTTGTATGCCAAGTTTATTAAATGCGAGTTTTGGCTCGATCGTGTTTTGTACTTGGGTCATATCATTACCAAAGGAGGAGTAGAGTGGATCCCCAGAAGATCATGGCTATCGAGACATTGCCAGTACCTAGTACAGTTGCAGAAGTTTACAGTTTTCTTGGCTTGGCCGGCTACTACCGGCGATTTGTTTCAGACTTTAATCAAATTTCAGTGCCATTGGCCCAGTTGACCCACAAGGATGTGCAGTTTGCTTGGACAGCAGAATGTCAGGAATCTTTTGAGAAGTTGAAGCGAGGCTTGATGACGGCACCCATTCTCACGCTTCTAGATAGGACCGAAGGATTTTCAGTATATTGTGATGCTTCAGACAGAGGTTTGGGATGTGTTTTGATGCAGCATGGGAAGGTAATAGCTTATGCGTCACGTCAGCTTCGTGATCATGAGAGGAATTACCCAACCCATGACTTGGAGTTGGCGGCAGTAGTGTTTGCACTTAAGCTTTGGAGACACTACTTGTATGGAGATAGGGTGGAGATTTTTACCGACCACAAGAGCCTGAAGTATGTGTTCACTCAGAAAGATCTTAACAGGCATCAGAGGAGGTGGCTCACTTTCTTCCATTCAGAGTTGGTCAGTCGACGGCTCAGCTAGCAGAGATGTATCTGAGGCAGATTGTCAGATTTTACGGTGTTCCAGTCAGTATCACCTCGGACAGAGATTCAAGATTTATATTGCACATTTGGCGTAGCCTGCAAGAAAGTTTGGGAACTCACCTCCAGTTCAGCTCAGCTTATCGTCCGCAGACAGATGGTCTGTCAGAGCGTACCATACGAACCTTGGAAGATATTTTGAGATCTTGCACACTCGACTTCGATGGTTCGTGGGAAGATCACCTGCACCTGGTGGAGTTCTCGTACAACAATAGTTTCCAAGCCAGTATCTAGATGGCACCATTCGAGGTACTGTATGGCAGGAAGTACAGATCTCCGCTAGTATGGGACGATATTGGAGAGAGGCAGATGCTCGGTCCGAAAATAATTACTCAGACAGTTGAAGTGGTCAGAAGAGTCAGGAATCATCTTCGAGTTGCGCAAGATCGCAAGCGCCATTGGGCCGATTCTCATCGGCGCCCTCTAGAGTTTTCTGTCGGTGACCATGTATTCCTGAGGATTTCACCTAACTGTGGCATCATTCGTTTCGGTGTACGGGAAAAGCTTAGTCCTAGGTATATAGGGCTGTTCGATACCTTGGAGCAAGTAGGTGATGTATCCTATCGTATTGTTCTTCCGCCGTCGTTACGTGAGGTGCATGATGTCTTCCATGTATTCCAACTACGACGGTATATCCCGGATCCGAGTCATGTCCTTGATCATTCAAAATTGGTTGTTGGTACCAACCTTTCGTATGAGGATAGACCCGTATCCACATTGGACCGAAGAGAGAAGGTCCTCAAGAACAAGACTATCAGCTTAGTCCGTGTTGCTTGGGGTCATCACTCTTTGGGTGAGTCAACATGGGAGCGTGAGGATGATATCCGATCGCAATATCCTGACCTATTTGACTCGTAAGGTATAATGTCTTCCTTATGCCTTACACCCTCAACTTTCTTGCTTGCATGAATGATTAATTATTTGATTGCCTAGTTATAACTTGCTTGTGATTAGTACAGCTTGTCCTTGACTCTCTAGCCTCTTAATTAAATTCCGAGGACGGAATTCTTTTAAGGTGGGTAGAGTTGTAATGATCGTAGTTCGTATTACGTATTTTGGTATATGTGTACATATTTTGACTTGTATTGCATGTCTCCTTGCATGATTTATTTTGGCATTTCATTGCTTCGTTCATCTTGGTTCGGTTCGACTTTTTTTTGTTCTGCTTGGTTCGATTTTGTTGTGAACCAACCCTCCCTACCACCACCCTCATCATTTATTAACCCAACCCCTTTCTCTCTCCTCATTTATTCATCTTCTTACTCACCATTATTCTTCACCTACCTGAGAGAGAGAGAGAGAGAGAGCTTAGCCAAGTCTATCTTGCTTCATGGAGGAACTTAACTTTTGTTGCTCCATTCTCTTTCTCACAATATTCTGAGACACTTTAGTACTTAGTATTTTTAATTTCCATGGCTCATTTCATGTAGATCTAAGTTTATTTTATTTTCAGATTTCTTGGGTTTTGATATACTTAACCTTGTTATTTTCAAGTTTTGAGTGTTCCAGGTTGTAGAGAATTTTGCTCTACCCTATTTTAACATATGGAAGTCTGGATTCTGACTATAGATGAAGGATTATTGGAGCTTGGTGCATGGCCTTCATGATTCTTCTTCTCGAAAAATTTGAGAAGAAGAACAGTGCTTGATCGCATGGCTTTTCATGCGGCAAGTTTCCCTCAGCCGTATGGCCCTGACCGCATGGGACCTAGCCGCATGGCATTGCTTGGACCGGTCCGCATGACCCTGATTGACCAAGCCGCATGGACTCCTTTTCTTCTGGCCGCATAACGCCTGATTCCCTTCAGCCACATGAACCCGATCTCCTTCCAGCCGCATGAACCCGATTGTAGCTCCCCTTCCTGAAATTTTTAAAATATTTTATTTTTGCTTATTTTAATTAAATGGTAATTTTTAGATTTTATGAATAATTAATTATCATAGCTAATTGTTAGATATATATATACCATTATTGGTTTATAAGATTTTGTTATTATTATTATTATTATTTTCGGGATTTTTATTTAATAATATTGTTTTCTTATATTATTCTATTATATATTATATATGTAATTGTAGGGATATATAAATATTATATATGTATATGGATTGTGTATATAGGTAAATATATAAATGTGTATTTATATATAAATATTATCTAAGTGTATATATATATATATATATATATATATGTGTATATGCGTATTTATATGTAAACATATATTATATAATATATGTGTGTACGTGTATATATATAATTACATATAAATGTGTGTATATAGATATAAATGTGTGTATATAGATATAAATGTGTATACATAGATATTAATTGGTTAATGGGTGTGAATATATTTATATATAGGTATATGTATATATGCATAGGTATTTGTATATACTTTGTATGTATATATATATATATGGTATATATATATATGGTTTTAATAGTTGTTAACAAATGAAATAAGAAAAAGAATAAAAGAAATATATAAAGCCAAGCCCAGGCCCGTTTTCCACAGGCCCAAACCCACCAGGGCCCAAGCCCAAATCAACCTCCCTACATGAACCCGACCCCGATCCCAGGTTTTCCTCCATAACAGCGCGAGTATAAGTATATACGAGAGAGGTCGAGAGTAAACGTCGAGGAAACCCTAACACACACCGCCGATCTCCTTCCCTGGGCGCGCCCCAGGCGCGCGCGCGACGCCGAGGGCCGCCGCAGTTGGCCGGAGGCCGGCCAGGCGCGGAGCCGACCTCGCGCGCACAAGCGCGGACAGCAGTAACCGCGGCTGCAGGCGCGTAGAATCAAGACGCTATATCTCCGTCGATACTCCGTCGTTTTGCGAACCGCTTCTTCTGGTACGCCGACAACTTAACCCTCTATAAATCCTTTCAATTACAATTATTTGGTTTTCCCTAGATAGGTCGTAATAATTCCTGAAAGTCCATCGAAAAACCTCGTAAAAAACAGAACAAGAAATAGTTCAAATCCCTGTTTTGGAAGGAGATTTCTCGCCAACCCAGAGACCAATTCGAAAAACGGTTTGAACAGACTTGGAGACAATATAACCTAGATTATTACCCTACTTTTAGTTTATTTTTTTGTTGTTTAATTTCTGTTTAAAACTGATTTGAAAATCAAGAAAAACCTGTTTTAAAAACATCGAAAACGCTCCACACGACGTGCGTCACGCCAATCCGGACGACGTGGTCGCGAACCGAAAGCATCGAAAGCTGCGTAACGGTTTCGTGGTCGTGTGGGCTTTGGCGGAATTCAAATTGGTCGCGTGTGCGCGACGAATTTGATGCGTATCCGTCGAAATTTCCCATATCGTGCACTTTGCAAATTTCTCAATTACTTTGTGCACGTTCGTCAGATCAAGACGAAACTTGCGCCAACAGGACCGTATCATTTTTCTGGTCCTGCATGCCAAGTTTGGTCCGATTCTGAGACAGTTGAAATCGACGTCGTTTTGCGGGCCCCACGGTCCCGCTCAACGGGCGATTTTGTGCACGGCCCGCCGGAATCCAACTCTGGACATACGGTTGGGTTCGTATCGGAAAACTGGATCCGTAGACATGTAGTTTGATGACTTTAGAGACCGTTGACTCTGGCACATTTTTCGGTGCAAAGCGGGTCCAACGGCGGACATCGTTTTTGCTCGAAATTACCGTTTTGCCCCTGTGTCCAGAATTGGACTTAAGGACAGGCAATCCTAGCTAATTTGACTATTCTGAGAACGTTGGTACTATTTATTTCAGCATCCGGAGACTTCTGCATGTGTTGATTGATTGTGGCTCGTGAGTGGTATTTATTATTGGTTTCTCCAGCTAAGGACCTCAGGCAAGTGCACTTTCTGATTGCTTTCCGATTCATAGTAGTCTTTTCATTTCATGTCTATACATATATCTTGCTGCTTGTTGACACGCTCGTCACACGGAGTAGTCGGGAGGGGAAATATCTTAGTATACATGTGGACTACCCAGAAATATCCCATGAGTCTATTCTTGAACGATAGCTGCTGCACACGACACGTGCAGTATGCCGGATTTTATCCCCTAGCCGTCCACATGGCGAAAGGATATTTCACACCACTTAGATAGATGTCTTTTATTAGCTTTTCCTTGTTTATTTCTCTATCGTGCTATGACATCACTTTATCTTACAGTTTTTATTTCTTATATGCTATTTTCATGTCTTGATAATTCTATTGTGTTTTGCACTGCCGTTGGTTTGTGTACTTGTTCCAATCCTGACTGGATAACCAACATTTTTCAGGTTTAGCCGCGATCACTCTTAGCACTGGGAGAACTTGGGTATGCTGAAGACAACCTAGAAATAGATAGCCATTGTATCATTTCATTAATTGTAAAACTTTGTATTTTTCTTTTAAATATAAATGTTGTAACTGTTGTAATAAATTTAGAAATGTGAATGAGCAGCAATGTGATATTTGAGCATTTATTTTTTGCGGGCTTGACAGCGTTCTACCGCCGACTCTGCGGCGTAGGCTGGCTTGGACACGTCTCGTATCCGAAAACTGGGTGCGGGTCGTGACAAGTTTTTGTGGTGGCCCATGCAGGTCAGTTTTCGCAAACCATGCGAACTCGTAATGGTACGTTAGTCGTACTATTGCGAGCCTGCCCTCAAGAAATGCTCAATCACAAATAGGATTAAAATAATTTAGGAGAATAACTAGGACTAGGAGTCCCTTGTTCAAATTGACCGTTGGGTAGTTAAGGTTGCCAGGCAGGTCATGCAATTTAGATAAGGAATTTTTGATTTTGGATAGCTTGCTAGATACATAATTGCTTTTGATACGATGATATGCTTCAATGATAGTCTGTCATTCACTTGATTAGTTAGGCTTATCTAGAATTAAGGCTTTGATCTTGATGAAATGTTTAACTTTCTTTTGCTTTATTAGATGTAAATTTTATAACATAAGTTAGAACTGCCTATTTAAATTCTATCTTGTCGTAAGGAACTGCTTTATAATTTCTAATCCTGCTAATCATATATGAATCTCGAAGTAGATTTATTTGAGATTTTCCCCTCAACCATTTGAAATATTTATGAAACCAAGATTAGGATGTTATTATTTTATTTGTCTTCAGACCTTTCTTTTCGACCAGCCTTTTACCTTAAGGAATGAGAATTGTAAGCAGATGTTACACTATCTATCCTAGTCAAATAGATTGGACCCTTAGGTATCCTTGAAGTCTCAGGAAAATAGTTAGAATAAACTTTACGACTGCAATGGCCAGCCAGCAGCACACTGGCGAGACACAACCCATAGAATTGAAATCGTTTCGAAGGATCATAGTCTATGGAACATTCCAGAAACTAGGTTCTCGTTGACTTCTTTAGATCTTAGATACCCTTGTGACAATATAAAGTAGAGTACATGATAGCTTATCATCCCTGAATCACGGAACCAAGGGTTTGCCGTAGCCAGAGTATACGGGCAAGGCATAATTCTCGGTGAAACGATTTCAGATGTGATTACAAGTTTAGGATATTATAGAGAATAGAGACTGCCCTGTATGACCCTAAGATCCGAAACCAATACTAGTGTAAGTTCTGTAAGTCGAGTAGCATGTCTCCCAACCCGTGGCCCTTGTGTTTTATTAACAAGGTAATTGACTGACAATAACAGGTTCATCCAGACTATAGGAATTAGAATTCCATAACCCATTAGTCGACCAAGGCCTTATGGATAGAAGATAATAGGTTGACTGTATAGGCAATAACACCGGGTAAGGTTTTGATTCTCTCAAAATTCAAACTTTTGTCCCCTTTCCAAAAATCTTGCCTACTTATATTTTGACTATCTTGACCAACGCTGCTATTACAGCCTAGTTTTGCAAGCTTACTATTTTATCGAGCTTGATCCAAGACATATGTCTAGCTAACATATTGTCTAATCAGAATCATTGTATTACGGTCCGATCAACCATGATGCATTTGGTTCGCTTTTATTTAATTACTCTACGTGGAATGAGGTATAGATGTATCTAGGATCTCACCCGCGACTACTTTGACAATCCCTCTTGAAATAATACCTTCGCCTTTGAATCACGTAATCGTACTCGGTGACCCCTCTCTTGAACTCCTTATTTGTTTTGTCTTTCACTGAATTGGAAAGACGAAAGCTCGCAATTGATAGATAGATAGATAGATAGATACAAAGTGGTATACACCCGTGTAGCTACCATCGGCCAGCCCTGTGACAGGAACCTTGCCACCCTATCCTAGCCTCTAAGGTGGGTAGACTGTAAGACTTCTAAAATTTTGTGATATACGAAGACTACTGATTGATTAGAATAGTTTTTCATTAGAATGATAATTAGTGCCCTTGGACTCCCACTTTTCACTTAGATCATTTTGTGTCCCCGGCCATGCCATCAATAATCGGAGCATGAGACCAGCTGTTATCTTCCAACAAATTTCATATGTAAGATCTAGACGAGTCCACCTTCATTTAGGTATAACATGTCCCATTCAAACCCGTCCCCTTGTACTCTATTTTTATGGTATGACTTTCAGGACAAAAGGATTAGCCATAACCCTTACCGTAATACCGGTATATTTTTCGACTTCCATTAGAGCCTCAACCTCGACTCAATTCCTTCGACCCAATATATGGATGTGATCTACTCGAAGCCCACTACGCACATGCCACTAGTGTGCCACCCAATTGAGGCCTCATGTGCTACCTAAACACAAAAGTCACTGAAGGTGCATTTGGGGTCATGGACCTAGCTAACCAACCCGACTAGCAACTAGCTCAACCACTTGGAAGGAACCCTATTCCAGGATACCTAATCTAATAGGAGTAGTTTTATCATTGGAATCTTGTCTAGTCCATACAAATTGAAACCCAATGTTCATTCAACCAACGACTAATGTCCAAATAGAGAGCCCATTAAGACCACAATCTTGATTTCTCAAATTCTATTTCATTATGGAACCTTGGTTGAATTAGAATTTTGAGAACGGGACTTCTGTATTGCACGGATTACAAGACCCTCTGAAAAATTTAGCAAACTACTGGACTAGAGTAGCCCAATCTAGCGAATAAGACTATAGATTCATAAATACCCTTTTCTATCTGTATTATTGTATATTCTCTACCATTCTTGAAATTTCATTTGGCACTTAATTATTCTTCCTTATTTTCCTGTCATTCCTATTTCGGGATGACGAATGATCATGCTGTCTAGAATTCATCAGGGATTCTTAAGTATATTAGAATATTGTTTGATTTTGAATACTTGGTTGTTTGATAGATATGAGGGAATATAGATGTCATATGTCTTAGATATCTAGGGATAACGACTCTAGCAACTTGATGGAAAGTCATAAAGTTTTAGTGACATACCCTTGAGGGAGTAGGGTGACCAAAGGTGGGTAGAAGTCCTCGATGATTCGTAGCTACAGAATGGCTAAGAGAAGGTACAAATATTTCTGAGAAATTAAATTTGAATAGATGGTGGTAATAGTGGATGTATTCCTTATTTTATGTTTGAATTTTGGCATGTTTATGAGTTAGAATTTCGAGGACGAAATTATTTTAAGGTGGGTAGATTTGTAGCTCCCCTTCCCGAAATTTTTAAAATATTTTATTTTTACTTATTTTAATTAAATGGTAATTTTTAGATTTTATGAATAATTAATTATCATAGCTAATTGTTAGATATATATATACCATTATTGGTTTATAAGATTTTGTTATTATTATTATTATTATTTTCGGGATTTTTATTTAATAATATTGTTTTTTTATATTATTCTATTATATATTATATATGTAATTGTAGGGATATATAAATATTATATATGTATATGGATTGTGTATATAGGTAAATATATAAATGTGTATTTATATATAAATATTATCTAAGTGTATATATATATATATATGTGTATATGCGTATTTATATGTAAACATATATTATATAATATATGTGTGTACGTGTATATATATAATTACATATAAATGTGTGTATATAGATATAAATGTGTGTATATAGATATAAATGTGTATACATAGATATTAATTGGTTAATGGGTGTGAATATATTTATATATAGGTATATGTATATATATATGCATAGGTATTTGTATATACTTTGTATGTATATATATATATATGGTATATATATATATATATATGGTTTTAATAGTTGTTAACAAATGAAATAAGAAAAAGAATAAAAGAAATATATAAAGCCAAGCCCAGGCCCGTTTTCCACAGGCCCAAACCCACCAGGGCCCAAGCCCAAATCAACCTCCCTATATGAACCCGACCCCGATCCCAGGTTTTCCTCCATAACAGCGCGAGTATAAGTATATACGAGAGAGGTCGAGAGTAAACGTCGAGGAAACCCTAACACACACCGTCGATCTCCTTCCCTGGGCGCGCCCCAGGTGCGCGCGCGACGCCGAGGGCCGCCGCAGTTGGCCGGAGGCCGGCCAGGCGCGGAGCCGACCTCGCGCGCACAAGCGCGGACAGCAGTAACCGCGGCTGCAGGCGCGTAGAATCAAGACGCTATATCTCCGTCGATACTCCGCCGTTTTGCGAACCGCTTCTTCTGGTACGCCGACAACTTAACCCTCTATAAATCCTTTCAATTACAATTATTTGGTTTTCCCTAGATAGGTCGTAATAATTCCTGAAAGTCCATCGAAAAACCTCGTAAAAAACAGAACAAGAAATAGTTCAAATCCCTGTTTTGGAAGGAGATTTCTCGCCAACCCAGAGACCAATTCGAAAAACGGTTTGAACAGACTTGGAGACAATATAACCTAGATTATTACCCTACTTTTAGTTTATTTTTTTGTTGTTTAATTTCTGTTTAAAACTGATTTGAAAATCAAGAAAAACCTGTTTTAAAAACATCGAAAACGCTCCACACGACGTGCGTCACGCCAATCCGGACGACGTGGTCGCGAACCGAAAGCATCGAAAGCTGCGTAACGGTTTCGTGGTCGTGTGGGCTTTGGCGGAATTCAAATTGGTCGCGTGTGCGCGACGAATTTGATGCGTATCCGTCGAAATTTCCCGTATCGTGCACTTTGCAAATTTCTCAATTACTTTGTGCACGTTCGTCAGATCAAGACGAAACTTGCGCCAACAGGACCGTATCATTTTTCTGGTCCTGCATGCTAAGTTTGGTCCGATTCTGAGACAGTTGAAATCGACGTCGTTTTGCGGGCCCCACGGTCCCGCTCAACGGGCGATTTTGTGCACGGCCCGCCGAAATCCAACTCTGGACATACGATTGGGTTCGTATCGGAAAACTGGATCCGTAGACATGTAGTTTGATGACTTTAGAGACCGTTGACTCTGGCACGCTTTTCGGTGCAAAGCGGGTCCAACGGCGGACATCGTTTTTGTTCGAAATTACCGTTTTGCCCCTGTGTCCAGAATTGGACTTAAGGACAGGCAATCCTAGCTAATTTGACTATTCTGAGAACGTTGGTACTATTTATTTCAGCATCCGGAGACTTCTGCATGTGTTGATTGATTGTGGCTCGTGAGTGGTATTTATTATTGGTTTCTCCAGCTAAGGACCTCAGGCAAGTGCACATTCTGATTGCTTTCCGATTCATAGTAGTCTTTTCATTTCATGTCTATATATATATCTTGCTGCTTGTTGACACGCTCGTCACACGGAGTAGTCGGGAGGGGAAATATCTTAGTATACATGTGGACTACCCAGAAATATCCCATGAGTCTATTCTTGAACGATAGCTGCTGCACACGACACGTGCAGTATGCCGGATTTTATCCCCTAGCCGTCCACATGGCGAAAGGATATTTCACACCACTTAGATAGATGTCTTTTATTAGCTTTTCCTTGTTTATTTCTCTATCGTGCTATGACATCACTTTATCTTACAGTTTTCATTTCTTATATGCTATTTTCATGTCTTGATAATTCTATTGTGTTTTGCACTGCCGTTGGTTTGTGTACTTGTTCCAATCCTGACTGGATAACCAACATTTTTCAGGTTTAGCCGCGATCACTCATAGCACTGGAAGAACTTGGGTATGCTGAAGACAACCTAGAAATAGATAGCCATTGTATCATTTCATTAATTGTAAAACTTTGTATTTTTCTTTTAAATATAAATGTTGTAACTGTTGTAATAAATTTAGAAATGTGAATGAGCAGCAATGTGATATTTGAGCATTTATTTTTTGTGGGCTTGACAGTGTTCTACCGCCGACTCTGCGGCGTAGGCTGGCTTGGACACGTCTCGTATCCGAAAACTGGGTGCGGGTCGTGACACCGATCCCCTCCCAGCCGCATGAACCCGATTCCCTTCAGCCGCATGAACTTCTTTTCCCTCAGCCGCATGGACTCAATCCCCTGAGCCGTATGAGATCTATCCCCTCCCAGCCGTATGAACCCGATCCCCTCCCAGCCGCATGAACCCGATTCACTTCAGCCGCATGAACTTCTTTTCCCTCAGCCGCATGGACTCGATCCCCTGAGCCGCATGAGATCTATCCCCTCCCAGCCGCATGAGTTATTTCCCAACCGCATGCGCCCTTATCCTATGCCCCCTTTATGCGCCCTTTCCCTTTTCAGCCACATGCGCCCTGAACCCCCAGCCGCATGAGCCCGAACCGTATGGCTCTTCTATAGCCCTTGCATTTTATGTGAATGGTTACTGTTATGCTCATGTTTTATGATCCTCAGTATAATCTTGGTCCCCTGATAGAATGCTTGTACCATATAACTTGTACATGTACCATGGACACGACAGTGACCCGTAGTGGTGCACTCTTGACAAGTAACATGAACATGATAGTGGCCTGCCGTGGCGCACTCTTGATAAGTAAACCTGACATGATATATCTTGATATGCTGTTGTGACGGCTAACATGGCATGACAAGAATGAATGACTTGGATACCGTGGGCGATTGTGTTTGTACAATTAAACCAGTATTGTCTTACATCATGTCTAGGACATGGAGCCCTGAGTACCACGGTCAGGGGTACTTACTGAATTCAACTAAGGCTAATAACTAGAATAATTCAGTAGTCATGAAGAGATTTCCTAGCTACAGGCAATCCCGTTATCTGGGCGCTCAAGTGGACTTGTAGCCTGCCGACGAGTAGGGCACATTTCCACCACACTGCCATATGTTGTACCCTCCATGAACAAGATATCCGACCTGGATAACCTGGATGGTCTGCAGTGCTTTTGGTTGTTGGAATAATCTCACTACATCTTGCTAGTAACTAGGCCTGTGATAACCCTAGTTAGTTAAAGTATCAAGCCGTACTTATTGCTTGGCCGTAAATGTTGGATGGAGTCTAATCAGTCTAGTCTTGTCATGATCCTGCGCAAGATTGATGCATGACCAGATTGCTTGTATTTACTTAATCGATAAATGGTGGGTAACCAAGTTATGTTCAGATGAAGAGTTACAACCCCGGTCCTTGTTTGGTTTACGGGTTGTAACCTGGTTATTTGAATAGTCCCATGATTATCTCGTCGTATATCATCATGATTTCCCATATTTCCAGTTCTTATTATTTATTTTCATTCTTGTGCTAATTGCTGGTTTTAGTTCCTAAGTGAAGCCTCCTTTGTGGCACTTGCTCTTTCTGGGATATGACCCAGCTGATTTTGTATGGCCAAATTTTGGAGCAGCTCCAGAGGATCCATCGACCTTCCAGCCAAATGGTGACCACTAGACAGAATTCTAGCAATAAGTGGGTGTATTTTGGCTCTCCCACTCTATTGTAAAAATATTCTTTTGAGGCGTTTAGCCGACGAGCACGTGTTAGCTCGATTGTACTTTACTTACTGTCTGCCTACGGGCTGTAACATGGTTGGTAAATCCTAGGGTTGATCATGTATGACTGAAACTCTTGCTAGTCTTCGCATTTTGTAAATGACAAGCTTCATGATCATCCAAATATGTAATGTATGGGATGCCTTACTATTGTATATTTGGTGCTCTGACATCTTGTAACGGTTATTGCTTGCTGGAGATTGAGACAATAGGCTTGTTCATAAGAGACCGATGGCTTGTAGTTAAACCCTTATACATCAAGACAGCCGTGAACGTATAATCAGATGGATCCCATTTCATTATACGTAGCTGGCTATGTATGCCCCCGCTCTCCAGTATTCTGGTTCTGGGGCGTTACAGATAGATAAATTGAATGTGGCCTACTATGGAGGGTGTAGCCTAATGGATAGATTCAAGAGTGTATTAAGGTATTGGTAGTACAGGTAATAAGAATTACCTAGGAAACACTAGGGATAGGAAATAAGGAAGAGTGTAGGGTTTTTGAGATATGTGTTGATTACCTAGGTAGGTAATGAATTGGTTTTGACCACGTTTGACTGTTTGACCAAGTTTGACCTAGTAGACTAGTTTGACCCCAAAAGTCAACATCTAAGTAAAATTAACCTAGTATCGACCTAGTTGAGTTCCTGGACCTAGAATTAACCTAGAAATCATGCATCACCATAAATATTCATGTTTGACATACCATAACACTATTTAACCTATATCTCATATCTAGGTTGTGTGACATCATTTTGGACCTTGATTCATATTTACTACTCAGGACGACAGGTGAGTACATTCTCTGATAGTTTTCATTTATTGATATGTCCTATGTTACATGTTTATATTAGTGTTCTATCTTGATTCCAACACGATGGACACATGGATTGATATTGTGTGGATCCCTTGACTTGAGATAAGTAGTTTCATGCCTATTAACTCTTTACTGAACTAATGAATTACTGGACTAATGTATCGTTCTGGATTATTGAGATACGTGTCGAAACCTGGATCCACGTGTACTAGTCGGGCGAAAAAATACCTAGGAGACATGTGAACATACCCTTTCTATCCCATGGTCGTACTGGAATAATAGCGGCCACACACGGATGTGTATGGTTTGTCGGATATTACACTCTAACCGTTCACATATCAACTCGGTATATCAAAACACTGGTATTAGACACAGATATTCTGGACTTGTTGTATACCTTGCATGACAGGTTTTCCCTTTATTTATCTATTTGCCTATTTTTACATTTTTACATGTACTCCCCATACATCTATTACTCAATATTTACCTGTCTCTTCTATTATACATTGTCTCTATAAATGGTTCATCAAGTATTTCATTATTATTTACATTTTCATAGTGCTTGTCAAGTAACTGGAACTGCTATTTGAGTTGTACTTCGCTCCAATCCTGACTGGATAATATTTTTCATATGGTTTAGATGGTTGTCCTACCTACGATGAGCAGGAGGTATACGAAGGATGCACACAGGAGTCCGAAGAGAATTCTGTTCAGTAGAGAGTGCCCTAGAAGTAGTTTAGTATTCTAGTGTTTCTTTTGTATCAGATTGTTCCGAATGTGGGTTTGAGACTCATTATTATATACAAGATATGTATTTATTGTGATAGACATCTAGACTCATGTGTTGTGACGATATTACTATTATTTCAGTTTAATCTCCTTATCTTTATTTCCAATATCGCGCTTTATCTTCCCTTAGATCTTGTGATTGAGTTATATATCTTTACATGTCATATTATTCCAACGTGCGGAGATGACAGGTTTATACTTCATATTGATAGATGTTAGATATTGTAGACGACCTATACAGTGTTCTACCGTCGACACTGTGGCGTAGGCTGGACGTACCCACGTCCTCGTGCCCCTAAAAAGGGTGCGGGTTGTGACAGCTTCAGTATACTTGTCATGTGGTTTCTCAATCTTTTCTTCATCAACAAGGATACGAGAAAGCTTTTTATAGCCATTAATTAAAATAGACCATAGATCAAAATTTAAAGATTTCAAGAAAAAAAACTCATGCGTGTTTTTTAGTATGTGTAATTGGTACTATCAAATAGTAGAGGTCTTTTTGTGGCTTGGCCTTCACTTATGAATTTCACAGTTGCCATGTGTGATATAGTAATCTATGTAACAGCAGTATTGATAAGAATATAATGACAGTATTACCTCACTTTAACTGTATAATCCGCTTTGATACCAATTGTAGGAACGAGATGTAAAGCGCTATACTCTAGAGGGGGTAAATAGAACAGGCAGCAATAAATTAACTATTAAAAATTTATTAGCAGTAAGATCACAGAATATATCACAGATATATAAATGTAAAAGTAAAAAGCAGAGAGCAAACACAAACACAAGGATCTATACTAGTTTCCCTCTTGTAAGGACTAGTCTAGTCGGAAGAACTCCAGCTTCCAGTTGAAATCCACTATGGAAAAATGCTACAAATTTTCAGGCAAAGTTCTTGAAACTTCTACAACACGAGCTTTGATCCGAAGTACTCGACCAACTTTAATTGTGAAGTATTTTTCTTTAATCAAGCCTCTTATTACAATCACTCTTAAACTTATAGACCGTACCGCACTAGCAAATCGACTAGAGGATTGTAACTGGCTTGAGATTTGAAAATGACAAGCTTAGAACACGTTGGAATAATGTAGTAAGCTCAGAGAGAAAAGAGAATGAATTGGTGTGTTGAAATGGTAGAAATTCTTCTCTATTTATAGATTTTTCCAAAGGAAGAATTCGGGCAGAAATCAGACAGAATTTTTTGAGGGAATCTCGGCAAATAGTCATTGCATCCGTAACTGCGGGGAAACTGGATTCAAAAATTTAACGTTCCACTACCGAATTTAAGGCAAACTTGGGCTGAACTCGGGCCAAATTCTATTGGTCCAGAGTTGATTTGGTTAGGATTTTACAAATTGGGTTTTGGGCTTTTTGAAAAGTCGAGCAGTTAGGAGCTTTTGTAAATGGGCTTGAAATTATTTTGGGGTAGCCTATTTGCCAGTACGACTCGGTGTACATTGTATTCCTCGGCTCAATAAATTATGAAAATTATATTGATAATGGAAATACAAACTCAGTGGAAAAAACGGCTTCATGTCTTGAACGGTAGCAGTAGCAAGTCTCAAGAATTGTCCAAGTAGCCCTTATATCGAGACATGGTTAGCTCAATTATGAAAATCAGATTTGACCATGACCAATGGGTCAACATACATGTGTATATGAGGGGTTGAGTGTTGTGTGCATGAGTGTTAGTGACTTAGTGAAATATGAGATAGGGTGCCTATATATACTTATATGTGTATAAGTTAGATAGGAATCTGAAGAGGGAAGTTGTGTATACATGTATAAGTGTTGAGTGCCTATGTTTGCATGATTGTGTGATAGAGAGTGTGAATGAAAGAGGGTAATAGGGAGTGAGGGAAGAGTAGTGAATGGGACAATAGGTTTGTGAAGGAAGGAGTTTAACACTAACAAGGGGGAAAGACCCCTGCACACAGCAATGTATGCACACAAGTATGCACCTGGACAGAGAGAGGAGGACTTGGCACTACAAGAAAAAGGCTTTTCTTGACGACATTTCCACGTCAAGAATGGGGTATCTTGATGGTTGCGGATCCGTCAAGTAGGCCGGAGTCAAGAAAGGACCCCCCTTTTCTTGACGGTCGTTGGCAGGGCTTTTCTTGACGATTTTTGGCCGTCATATTAAGTAGTTTTCTTGACTGTTTTTAGCCGTCAAGATAGCAGTTTTTTGAATCCGTCAATGTAGGTAAAAACTTTTCTTGACTCCGGACTAGATGACGACTATTAGCCGTCAAGAAAAGCCCACTTGTAGCAGAATTGAGTTAAATGTTGACGTTTTATAACTGTCAAGAGAAGCTAAATTTTGTATAGCAAAAATTTTATTTATAATTATATATTATGAATCGAACACACACATAATATCAATAATCCAGAAGATATGCATACATCAAATAACTACAAAATCCAATTTTTATATTAATAAACTGTATATTGTTCATACACCACAAACTTCCAATACATCCAACACATCCAACCACAAACATCTAACACTTGTCCAACCACAAACATATCCAACCAAAGTATGTAGTTTCCATACATCTTAAACATCCAAAACTGAAGATTATACAAATAAAACCAAAATATGTAGCAAACCCGATCGGAGCACATCCCTCCCATATTCATAGCACCTTCATTTTTCATGTAGTTCCTGAGAGAAGTAGAGAAATATATTTAATTATTTATGTGCCCATGTTTGTATAAATTAATAACTGAGAACAAAATAAAATAACCATGAGGCCTACAAGTCAATACAATAATCAAATTCTAGTTCAACAATTTAAAAAGAAATTAGGGTGACTAATAAAATTTGATATCAGTTGAATCAACCAAGCCACCAAAAATTCTAAGGTTATAGTATCAACCATATCCAAACTACAAAAAATAACAAGCTCAGGAGTACAATATCATCCACACCCAAACTTTGTATATGACAAATCAAAGGAGACCCAACAAACTGCCAACAAGCCACCAAAAGCAACAACCAAGTAGACATTTGTATCAACAAGTAAGTATCAGTAAAACTACAACCCACCAAAAACAAAAACAAGTAAAAAATAACCTGGACATAGAAAAAATTATATAATTATTTTAAGAGTAGATAATATAGTTAATTATACCTAGTTTGATGCCTCTACCCTTCTATTTCTAACTGCACCACATAGAGGAACAATACTGAACCAAAGGGGCTCTTCAAATAACATAGAAAAAAAATGATAGTCAACAAAATAATCCACAGATACTCAACAGAAGTATAACATAAAAAAATAACCTGGACATAGAAATTGATAGAGAAAGTATGGGATCAGAGTTTAGTAAAGGCTTCTTGAAAAATATTTCCTACCCCAATGTGTAGCTAATAAACAATTCGTCCCATTATGAAACTGATACTCCAAGTTATACTGACACTCACAAATTTCAAGTGTGGTATCAGTACCCAAAAATTTAGCAAAATGTATGAAATATATTAAAAATTTATACTGATTGCTCGAGAAAATAAATGATTAAGGGATCGAACTTACTGTTGTGACACTCAACATGATAATTGATGCTCTGTGTAAAGAAGGAATGGTTGAAAAAGTTTATAAATTATTAGATATGATGATTCAAAGAGGTTTGGACCTCGATGTAGTAACATACACTACCTTAATAGCCACAAATCATATGTAACTCCTATCATGGGAATTTATATTTTGTCCTTATCAGCTGACAATCAGTCGACCCAAAAGAATTGGAATAAAGGCTCTATTGTTGTTGTTGATGATGTAGCTGATAACGAGTGTTGTTATATTCGAATCACAACAATTAGTTAAATAACATAGGAAGAAAAAGGAAAATATATGTTGTTGCACATGATGCACATAATACATAAGTTATGGTTAAATAACAATTAGTTAAATAACAATAATGTCACGACCCGCACCCACCGTGAGGGTACGAGTACGTAACAGCGCCCAGCCTACGCCGCAGTGTCGACGGTAGAACGTTGTTCTAGGTCACTATCCATCAATTCATGCAGTATATAATGTACTCATCATGATCAACTCCGAACGGAGGACAAGTATAAGATATTGTAACTCAATCACAGTCTAAGCACGATAAGATAACACAGAAGAGATAACTAAGAAATAGAAGACAACTACTACTACTGAAATAATAACAACATCTCAACAATCTGAAATACATCACGAGTCTCAAATCAATACAACAAGTCCAAATAAGAACTAATACAAGTCCACTAAACTAAATCTCGATCACTCCTGAGTATTGGGGCCAAAGGTAGCCATCCCGTCTCCGGGTCCATAATATGTAGGGCATGTATCCTCAGCGCAAGTATCTGTAATATTTTTAACAGGTCCAGTCGGGACAGGAATGAGCACATCTCATCTAGAAAACCCAAGTAAATGATAGAGAACTATAAAGCAGTTATAGTCAGTTGTATTGATGAATATGGCAGTTTATATTCAGGTGATGGTATAGAGAGACAGATAAAGTACAAGGAAAGTAAAGTAACTAAACAAGAGAAGAATCATGGCAATAAAGACTGTAAAATAGAAACTAGCTGAACTAGAGTAACATGATAAGTCCATACAGTAAATGTAAAACAAGTGTAAATCCTGTGTAAATTCAGTACGGGACGAATCTAATACAAGATGAATCCGGTACAAGACGATTCCATTCATAGTGATCAATGATTCCAGGGTGAGTCCAGCCTATACTCTAACAGTGTATTTTAAAATACCGAGATCGACATGTAAACGGCTATAGGTAATCCGGCACATCACACACCTGGCCGGGTGTGAGATGGCTATTATTTCAATTTGATTCCAGCATGAGGGTGATTCCATAATTGGGGTATATCTACATGTCTTACTCTAGTATTTCCCCTTCCAGCAAGTGAATCCAGAAATCCGACACAAGATTCAAGATGAGTCCAGCCAGAATATGATGATACTAGTAAATGATTCCAGTAATAGAGGCCAGACAATAAATATGTGTCGTATACATGAATCTAGAATTATCCATACGTGTTTTAACAGAGAATCACATACAACTAACTAGAACTGAAGTACAGTAATTGACAAGTAAATGAGAGAACTATCAGAGAATGTACTCGCCTGATACCTTGTGCAACTGATGAAAATAGATATATGCACCGGAGTCACAATGTCCTAAATAGAGCAATATGGATTATGACATGTCCAAAATGGTAAAAAAGAACATACACTGCAATCTACATGATTTCTAGGCTAATCTAGGTCAAATTCAAACTTTGGTCAACCTTGGTCAATTATACTAGTCAACTAGGTCAATCCTAGTCCAGTCAAGTCTCACTAGGCCTAACCAAGCCTAGGCTAGCAAACACACCATCACAAGTCATAGAGAACACATATTACATATATATACATGCTTACATTACATTCATATATTTGAACTTGCATTCATTCAATCATAGGCATATTTACATACATTGTTTACATTGCATATATCATGGCATACCTACACTAATTCATTCATGCATTATGTTACCTACTACATGGATACTTGCATACATGCATGCTCTCCTACATTCCTTCATATATAGTGCATATTCATTAAGTTTTACATAACATACATACCTAGGATATACTCATATCATATATTGCATATATACACTATATATATAGAGAGAGAGAGGGGCAAGGAAGGGGCATAAAGGGGGTGTAGTGTGTGTGTTTAGACTTGTTCTCAGATTTTAGTAGAGTGTGGACAGTGCATCCTAACATATATGTGTACAACACACTACTACAATGAACCAAAAGAGGCTAACAGTGACATGCACGTGGAGGCTAAACTTGGGATCAAAATCTCCACACAATGAACTAATACTATAATACTGTGAATCCCTGATAGAGCAGATGGTTGATAAACCATTGCAAGATTGCTAAGCCAATGTGTCTGAACCAGTGGTTCAGATACCAGGTCTGGACAGTGAAGAGTGAAGGCAATGAAGCAATTTGTGCAGTACAAGTGAAGGAATGAAGTGAGTTGGCAGGATCTGCATGTTTGTAGGAATGAAATGAAGGCAATATGCATGGCATTGTATTATGGGACTGATTTGTGATGGTTAAGTGGATTGGTTAGATGGAAATCTGGACAGTTATGAAGTATAGGGACTGCACTATGCTAGTGACAGAACACTACAACCAAAAACCCCCAAATCAATTATCATTCTCAGCTAACAGTGAACATATGTGGGTATAGGATACATTGTGTTCAGATGTGTGAATTGAGTGCAATGTGAGCAATGCAAACAGAGAACGTGCAACAAAGTAAAGTATGAGGAGAATGTGTCATATGAGCAATGCGAATTACTGAATGAGTGTGTCAATGTCAGATGCAGTAGTGTGTCAATGACAGTTTAGTTTGCCTATAGGGTTGTGTATAGTATTCAGCTTAGCAAGAGCATATAGTTTGGTTTTACATAGGTGTACAGAGTGTGTGTCTTCCCTGTTCTCAGGAATCAGTAGGATGTGTGTGTGAATAGTATGGGGATAGCACAAATAGTTGGCAGTTCTCAGGTTTAATACAACAATCAATGTGTGTGTGTAGAGGACATAGGGAAATCAGTATGTGTACAACTAGGAACAATGTCCTGTCAACAATGTGTGTGTGTAAGACAGTGCTCATCACTGTGTCTCAGTGAGCAGTAGCTAGGTTAGTGTATAGGTAGACAAGGTTGTGTGTGTGTGTTACAAACATTATGTGTGTGTCAACAGATCTCAGGAAATGTTGAATGAGAATGTGAATTCTCAGGAAATGTTCTCAGGAATTACAGTTAGAAGACTGAGTGTAATAGGAACCTGTGTTAACAGCAAGGGGAGCACAATCTCAGAAAGTAGTGCTAACTCTCAGGGAAAACTGATACTAGTGTAACAACTTTAGGAATTCAATGTAACATAAACTCAGTTGGGTGTGTGTGTTAACAGTGACAGCCAAAATGTGGATGTGTACATGTAACAAGTGTCAAATAGGTTAGTGTATGACAGTAAATAGTGTAATAGGAATAGTGTGGTTAATCTCAGGATTTGGAATTAATGCAATGTGTGAAATCTCAGGAAAATAAGTGATGTGTAATTCAGAAAAATGATTCTCAGGAAAAAAACTGAAACCAAGTGACAGTTCAAACAATTAACTAACAGTTAACCCAATGTCAACCAAAACGAAATCCCTATTCTCAAACACAAACCAGTAACCAACCTTGTAGTAACTAATACATATGTAGATGAGTTAATATGGTAATTAAACATCAAAATTCAGTTTAAAAATAGAACTCAAATTCAGAATTTTGAAAACAGAACACATGTATCAGTGAAAGGGGAAATGCAAAATCGACAACTAAAATCATACTAAGATTACAAATTAGTGGTTGGTAATCCATGCCACACACGTGCTCGTGTCCCAGGAGTCTACTCGTGTCCAAACATTTGGACACGAGGTGTCCAATCAAGTAGAAACACACACAGACACGTGCATACAGTGCAGTATCGTGCTGTGAGGACAAGGTGTCGTACACGCGACACAGGGCACGACACGACTCGTGCTCGTGCCCATGTGTTCGCCCCACATAGGGCTACACTCGTGTCGTCCTGCACTGCGTCCGCGTGTCCCCGTGTCGTGTCGAAATGTGCGCATCAGGCCACGTTTTCACGTGCGTGCAGCCCAGGCAAGGATCAGTACGATCGACTTTTCTCTCGATCCACTCGATCATTTTGCCTCAAATTTTTTGAGGGTGATGGCAGACAGTGCCCCCACGTGTCCACCAAAAATCAGTTCATGAGAGTCTGTGTCGTGTCCTGTGTCGAGCCCGTATAGCAGGATAGTGCACAGTATCCTCGTGCGTGCGTGTGTGTCCCATTTTGGACACGAAAAGTGTCTAAAAATGTGCTCAGTAAGATACC
This sequence comes from Iris pallida, assembly GCA_029216955.1. Lineage (NCBI taxonomy): Eukaryota > Viridiplantae > Streptophyta > Magnoliopsida > Asparagales > Iridaceae > Iris > Iris pallida. The sequence goes on from JANAVB010040619.1 coordinate 35,624,157, forward strand.
AATACAATATACATGTATAAAACAACATTCCCATTCAATCACTTTTCAAAATTAACAAAATAAATCCTATTGAGGCATTCTAACAAACACATACACTTATACATTGACACGTGCCCGATACAGACACCAAACGGACACGGTTTCCTAACAAACTTGAGGGATAGCTAGGGGACACCTAGATCTAGCCTAATATGCAAAGAAATCGGAATTAAAATGCAATTTGAAGGGTTTTACATATAGGTGCAAAGATCAAAAAAAAGACCCAAATCGGTTGATTCCCGATGCTAGCCAAATTCTCCAAATTGCCCTTAGATTGAAATTACTCCTCAAAATTAGCAAGTAGAGGTGGATTAGAATCATGTGCAAAAGATTTGGGTCAAAAAGGAATAAAAATGGATTTTCTATGAATTTAGAAAAGTGGAGATTTACCTTTCCTTCTAAAGAGTTGGTTGATCACAAAAGAGGAAAGAACAAGGAGAGGGGGCATTAAATAGAAGTGGGAATCCTATTGTGGCTGGTCACTTAGGGTTTGGTTAGGGTTAGGGCTTCTAGTTATGGGCCTATGGGCTTAAGTCACAAGTCATGGAATGAAAAATCACAAGTCATAAGTTATTTCACTTCATCTTAATCCTCCTATTTAAAACTAGTTTCTAATGACTAAAAAAATAGGTTAATTTAAGTTAGACTAGGGTCACCATAGCTAGGGTTAGCTTCTAGACTAGTCTACAAAGTCATAACTAGTCAAAGTCAGAATAACAATCACCAATCCAATATTTAATCAAATAATTCTAATAAGTCAAAATGACCAAATTACCCTAGGCTAAAAATGATTAATAAATATCCCCAATCACATGGTTAGGCTCTAGGTCAGACAAGCTCTAGGGTTACACTAGTAAAACAACAAAATCACAAGTCATGACTTAAAACAAATTTTAAATTGATTAAAAATCACCAAAATTCATAATGTGATTTAAATGCAATAAATAATAATTATAAATACAAAATTTCAAAAATACCCTCATTTCAGAAACTAGGTGTTACAAAGACACATCATCTTCGAAGGAATAGAGAAGATCACGACCTCGGCTAGAATACCTGCAGAAAGTAAGAAACACGCACCTGGAGAGATCACCGGGTCCTCAGAGGGACGTAACAAGATACATAATATCATGCCATAAAACTGAATATAACTACTCAATAATAAGTCAAATCGGATCATAACATGGTCCAATACTCCACCATTGAATTAGTGTACCACCCCCCCAACCAAACAAGGACAAGTGATGGTATCCTAATCCATGATGAAGCATCTATCTATGCCATGAATCCAAAATAGCATCCGGACCACAACAAGGTTTAGTACCTTCTCATCGAAGCAGTGAACCACATCTACAACCAAACAAGGACAAGGTATGTAGAAGCCTAAAAATGTATGAACATCATCATGCACTACTAATAATTGGTGCCAACATTCAAATAATCAAATGGGGCCAGACAGTAGATGGCGCATGACATCAATTGGCACTGGCTAACACGTGGCAAGCTTCCTCGAGAAGCTGAAACAGTTTTCATTATGATTGGCAATACGTTAGTCGAGAAAAATTTGCTCGAATATCGAGCGCACGGCGCTAGAGAAGATATGTCAGATTTGTCACAATGATTAACACTATCTCGTGCCATTTGTAGTTGGAGCTAGATAATTATTCAGAAAGGCACTAAATCAGCAATTAGTGCCTAGCGCCACCCAACAGCTGGCACTATTAGATCAAATCAGCCAGAACCAGTTAGAAGATGTGGCGCGCATGCCACTAATCTCAAAGAATGCGTACGTGATGTTTCCTACGACCAAACGCATCTCCATCACAGAATGCCACGCATCCAAGCAGTTAAACCAACCGTTCGTGCGACTGGATGAATGGCACGCCAATTGCAGTGTGCGCTAATCAAGATAACTACTTAACCGTTATCTCTAAACTCTATAAATAGGGTGTCAAATCACTTCACAAGCATCACTAATGATCATAATCTCATGAGCACTTGCTGCAGCACTCTCCAAAGGCTTTCTTCTTCGACATCGCATCGTCCAAGGGAAAAAGTGATCATCTTCAGATCAGATTCCTACAGTCGTACTTCCTCGAAAATCAACTTATACTTTTGTACACACTCTTCTCAGTTTGTAATCAAATACTTTTTGTTTTTTGTAAACAAAATGGCGACTCTGCTGGGGACAATTTTCTCCTCCGACGAGAAAATGACAACTCAATGCGATGTTGCATCGGTCGGCACGATACAGAAGACTATGGTCGTGAAAGTCAACCAAACTGCCTAGGAAGCCACGATTGGCGTAGGGGTGCCAAGCGTACCACCACTGTTGCTACTAAGAATAGGGCACGCGTCATCTGGACTCCAAAGTCCTCCGTGCACCAATCACAACTTCTGCTCCAAGCTTGGAGAAAAGCTCTATAGCTACTTCCTCTTTCTCGCCAATTCTAAAATTGGTAGAGAGTGCTCCAAACCACTACCCTGGCGCCAACCAGGGGACATCGCCATATGGCCACTTTCTCTTCCTCTCCAGTTCCAAACTTAGTGTAGAGTGCACCAACCATTGCCCTGGCACAGAACAAAGGAAAATACCCTTTGGCCAATCCTCACACCTCCCCAGTTCTAAACTTGGTAGAAAAGTTACACATCACTGCCCCTGCATAGAATAAAGAAAAGCACCCTATGGCCTTTCCTTTTCCTTCTCCAGTCCTGGACTTGGTAGAAAATGCATCTGATTGTGTCGCTGTGCCAATCAATGCGAGAACGCTTCTTAGTAGAAAGTCTATTTCTTTTGGCAGAGACAATCAAATCAATGCCAAGAAACTAGACTCTGCTCGAAGTCCATCTCATGATGTCTATTTGAGCCGTGCCAAATATGCTAGAATAATGTGCACAAAACAAAAGGGCATCCTGCCCACTCCTTAGGACCAGCGCCAATCAAGCCAGAGCCAGTACGCATTTCAAGAACTAAATAGGGTAAACTGAGGGTGCCTCAGATAGACAGCCAGGTAGTATAAAATTCTGACATGCACACTTACCTTATCGAGCGCAGAACAGCATCAAGCCTGCGTCAAGAACAATCTACGCCACCTACTAAGTTGTGCACAAGAAGAGTTTTTCAAATCAAGAATCCTCTCACCTACGCCAATGAGCTCAGTACTTCTCTGTATACACAAGGTATAAAGCATCTCAAGAACCAAAATCATGTTCCTAACATCATCAAGGAATATGTACGTCCGACTTCTCCTTATCCTGTCACTGTAACCGATCTCCGACTTCTTGTACAAAAGCGGAAGATCGCAGGACCATCTCGTCCACATGTAACTCTACATCAGGAACATCATTGTAATCATCACCATGAAGTAGTGATCAAATATTGTTGTTAATCAGCGAAACGGTCTGTCGTCGATCGTTTGAACTATTCTCGGACTCCTGAACTCATTATGGTGGACGAAGACGAGTTGCTATATGCTTCGATTAATATGATGTCCCGAAGTACCGGGGGTAGAAAACTTCCATGACATGATGCATCCCGCAATCCTAGTCAGCAATACCTGGATCGTATCTATGACTCCAGTGAAGGTGTCTACGAAAACACCAGATCAAAAAACTGAGACCTACTCTGTTAAAGGAATCTTTCCTGTCCTAATCTTGGGGATGTCCTCAGTCAGAGAAATCCTCTTGATTCTAACCAGGAAACAATCGGTCAAAGAATCTTCCTTTCGACCAAGAAACAATCGATCAAAGGAATCTTCCCACTCTTCATCCTGGGGGTAGTTCCCTACATGACTTTGAAACCGATAGTGAGAGCTCTGAACGGACTATTTTTCCACCAGTTCATCATTGGTAGCTAGAGAAGTGACTGCCTACGTCACTAATGAAGAACAAGATGCATCTAGCTCCGGCAGTCAAGAACAGAGAATTGCTGCATTAGAGGCTAACTTAAAAATCGTAGCTAAAATGGTTGCAAGTATGCATACTGTGATTGTAGAACAACAGACTGTTCTACCAGTTGCGAATCCAATTTAACCCAAGAACATGTAGCAGCATCTGCCCCTGTCAACACTGGTCTAGGAGTACAATCTCCCCATAATGCTACTATACCCGCTCAGGTTACTCTAAGTCAGTCTGGTGATGAGGGTGGTGCTTATCTTGCAGTTCTGTCCCCTAACACATCGAATTAGTCTACTACTCTCTAAGCCTCGAGAGATCCCTTGGAGAAAGTAAAGCTTTTGCGTAACCACTTTGAAGCCTTCAAGAAGAAGGACAGCTTGTAGAAGCTATAGATCAAGCAACCCTACCCTGTAGAGTGGAAGGAAGTTCCATTTCCACCTAAGTACAAGCCACCAACCATCATGTTGTTTGACGGCGGCTCATCTCCGAGTTAGTATCTCAATCACTTCAAGGTAATGACTGATCAACTCCAACCGAACGATGCTATACTCAGTAGAGTATTCGTTGGGTGCTTGACGGGTGCGGCCTATGGCTGGTATCGTAGTTTGCTAGATGGTTGCATAATATCTTTTACAGGATTCAAGCAAATATTTCTGGAACGATTTTATGAAGGAACAAACGACATGAACATGTCGGCCCTTATCAAAATCAAACAACGGTCTAATGAAACGGTCGAACGTTTCATCGAGCGCTCCCATCGAAAGGCACTCAAAATGCCTCTGGGTACTCCAGATGCACTGACTATAGATACATAAAAATCAAACTTGTTATCTATAGTCAGCATGTAGACTGGACCCACGCAATTCCAAGACTGGGCCTCCTTTATAGGAAGTGCCAGGGCAGCCGAAGACAGTGCTGACAAGTTCAAACAACTAGGCATCCAGCTGCCTAATCTTGAAAAATATGAATATTCTGTAACCAACAGCGACGGTCGTCAGAATAATCGAAAAGGCAAAGAAGCTTTAACCATCAATGTGAAAGGCAAAGAAGCTTTAGCCGACAATGTGAGTCAGTCAACATCTACCATGATGGCACCCCCACAACGGGCACCACATCATAAGAAGGAATATTCCTTTGACGAGGACAACATCATGAGCATATTCGATTGCCTCATCAACAGCAACAAACTTCAACTGCCCGAAGCAAAACGGTAGATGAAGTAGTTAAGATTGACAATCCTAAATATTATGTCAATTACATGTTCTTGGGACATTCGACTAGGGCGTGCTATATACTTAAAGGGAAGATCTAGGAACTGATCAACGCCAAGGCAATCACCCTTCAATAAGATAAAAAAAAAAGGTGACTGCCAATATCATTTCTCTACAATTTGGCGACTTTCACGCTCAACTTGTGCAGGATGGGGTCGTCCCCATTCCAAAAGCTACTATAGAGATCGTTAACCTTCCACCAGCATAAAGTGACAGTCTCGTACCCTTATCAACCAATAAAAGGGAGATCATGTGGATCCATCCCGATTTGGTTGCTAACTTTGAGTCAAAGATACCTATTTTCCCTACGAAGTCAAGAAATGAGACCAAATACAAGTCATGTCATATGACATCATTGGGTGATCATCTTCCACCTTTGGATGCTACCTTCATCCCAGCGGCAGCTTCGCCTTCATCTGTCGAAGCAGTGACACCAAAGCCGAAAATTAATTACCGGCCAGCATTCCATCTATACAGTCAACAGTCCCATAAACTGAGGACAAAGATGGGATATGATCTACACAAAGCCCTTGGCTTAAATGATGGAAAAGGGTATCCTATACCCTTTTCTCTACGTCTTCAATACAATCAGTCCCGCGTTGGACTAGGATTCTGGACAAATCCATCTTGTCTTCAAAAGAAGTCTTCCAGAGACAAGACTAGGATGAAGAACTGTAACGTGGTGTCCTTTGCACCAGTAAGGGAAAAAGAAGCCATGACTGGTACCCGATCTGGGAGGCTCTATCTTAGAGACTATCCAGATGGACAAGAGAATGCAGCCACTCCTCCAGTCTCTAATGCCCATTTAGCATCTTCTCTACCTATCGTCAACGATCCTTCGACGTTATTACCTCAAGCAGAACCAGTTCCTCCCAAACCAATAGCAGCTGACAAAAGCAAATAGCCAGTTCGCTTCGTTAAAATATCAAAGAAACTCCACCTCTTAGACTTGAAAAGCCATATAACTTTGACATATTGGCTCAACTAGCCAATACTCCGGGAAGGTTATCAATTTTTGAATTCCTGCATCTCTCAAGTGAAACCCGAGAGACGTTAAGTGAAGCTTTAATGCAAGCAAACGCTTGTCTGGCCCATCTTAAGAAACCAGACGAGGAATCGATGGCATGTTCTCATTGCCATAGCGTGATGGAGCTGATCCCCAATATCACCTTCACTCAAGATGATATGCTTTTGGAGGACAACCGACATGACCGACCTCTCTACTATACGGGATATGTCGATACCATGAAGATCGATCGCATCCTAGTCGACCCAGGATCTGTACTCAGCATTATGCTAAAGACTCTATTGGATGCGCTGAAGATCCCAGTCCATAATCTTTCTACAACAATCATGACTATCCTGGGCTTTAATTCCGAGAGAAGCAAACCGTTGGAGAAGATCCGCCTGAAAGTCTAAATAGGCAATCTCCCCACGAAGGTCACTTTCTATGTGATTAACAATCACGTCTCCTACAATGTCTTGTTAGGAAGACCGTGGTTGTATGAACATAACATCGTGCCATCCACTCTTTATCAATGCTTTAAATATGTGGATAACAATGGAGAAGTTCGCAAAGAAGTGGCTGATCTTAACCCCTTTCGAGGCATCGAAGTATATTTTATGGACTCCAAAATGTACAAAGAAGAGTTCAAGAAAGTGGTACTGGCCATGGGCACCGAGAAGAACGGCAAGTGAGTCCGGATGATGTCCTGGTGATTCCGATAAAAGGACGTACTTCTCATCCTTTGTCTTCTCAGACGCTAACTATCAATCTCTTTCCTTTTGACAAGCATCCTCTTGCTGAAAAAATAGAGTATAGGGAGCTCACCTTTTCTGAGCCTCTTGTTATCGACCTTCATTGTAACAAGCCTTCTCCTTCTTCTTCTCATCCTCTTGTTATCAATCTTAGTAAACCATCTGCTAAGATCAAGAGCACTGTTGTAAATGATGATATAAATATTAATAAAGTCGCATCTCCTTTGTAATATACTGATGTCAATTATTATAATCGATGTTATCTAGAAATCCTAGATAACTTTGAACCCCTTAAATTAGGGATAGTTCAACCTCTTCGGTATGAAGTATCATTTGAATCAGTACAAGATTCGTTCTTTCTGGTTTCCTTCCAGAAGAAAGATGAACACCCTATTCTCTTCAGTAAAGGACTGAATCAAAAGGCTACATCCAATAGCGATGCTGAAAATAACGATAATGGGCGACTTCAACTACGTTATTATAGTCAGCAATCGAAGAACATCATCCAAAAGATGGGCTACAACTTCAAAAAATGGCCTCAATGGTGGTAGGGGAAGGCGAACTCCTATTCGTATACCTGCTCCAAAAGAAAAGTCAATACAATATTACAATAAAACAAAGCATGGGTTGTGCTACATCTCGCCGATCATGACCCCAGACGCTTCTAAGTCTGACAAAGAGGAGCGATCTAACTCTTCTGACTCTGCCTTATGGGATTTGGACACCAGTATAGTTCACATCTATCGGGTGACTCTATCCTCCAATATGGTGACCGCTGAGTTCTCAGAAGATGACGACAACTTTGCTGAAGCCCCCGAATCTGATCCTTGGGCAAAAAGGATAGATACTCAATGGGAACTTCACTTCGAGCAACGCGAATCACCTACCAAATATATGTTAGTCTAGGTCGATATCGGAGACAAAGCTTCTCCAAGGCCAATCTTCATCGGCAAAACTCTCTCTAAAGCAGATAAATAAGAACTGATCTAGCTTATTCGAGAATACATTGACATATTCGCCTGGAGATATGAGGATATGTCGGGATTAGATCCTCAGATCGCTACCCACAAGCTCAATATTCTGCCAAATGCAAGCCAGTGAAGCAACAACAGCATCGATTCTGACTCTGATATGATGGTTGCTATAGAATCCGAAGTCAAGAAACTCATTGCTTGTGATTTTATCAGAGAAGAACAATATTCCAACTGGATGGCTAATGTCGTCCCAGTTATGAAGAAAACAGGGAAGGTCCGAGTCTGCATCGACTTTAGAGACCTTAATGAAGCTTGTTCCAAGGATGAGTTCCCTCTTCCGATCACTAATGTCATGATCGACAACACTTGCGGGTTTGAACGGATGTCTTTCATGGACAGATTTTCTGGATACAATCAGATCGGGATGGACCCCAAAGATGAAAGACATACATCTTTTCGTACTTTTTTACGGGTCTACTACTATACAGTCATGTCATTTGGTCTCAAGAATGCTGGTACAACCTATCAGCGGGCCATGAGCACCATCTTTCGTGAACATTTCAGAAGATAGTCGAATGCTATGTCGATGATATTGTTGTCAAAATTCGTCTAAAGGAAGATCACATCTAAGACTTAAGAACTATCTTCGATCTAATGCGCCAGCATCAATTTAAGATGAATCCTACCAAGTCATTCTTAGGAATCTCTAGTGGCAAATTCTTCGGTTTCGTTATTACCTCTAAGGGTATTCACGTTGACCTCGAGAAAGTCAAAGCCATTCAAGAGATGCATCCTTCACGCAACCTAAAAGAACTATGAGGATTACAGGGATGGCTTGCGTACATCTGGAGATTTATCTCAAATCTCTCTGGACGTTGCAGACCGTTCACTCAACTAATGAAGAAAGGTGTGTCTTTCATTTGGACCGAAGAATGCCAGCAAGCAATTGAAGACATAAAGCGGTACTTGATGAACCCTCCAGTCCTAGTGCCTCCAATCACAGGAATACCCTTCTTGATGTATGTTCGAGCAATGGATCATTCTCTAGGTGCCTTACTAGCCCAAAAGAACAAGCAAGTCATCTATTATCTTAGTCATAAGATGATCGATGCTGAACATCGATACAGCCCAGTAGAAAAAGAATGTTTAGCCCTGATGTTTGATGTTCAGAAAATACGATATTATATCATGGGCCAAACCATTCATGTCATCTCCAGAGTCAACCCTTTCCGAATCTTGATGAAGAAGCCCATTACACTCAAATCAAGACTCGCAACATGGACCATACTACTAGCACAGTATTATATTGTTTATGTCCCATAAAAGTCTGTTAAATGTCAAGCTTTAGCTGACTTCTTGGCTGCTTATTCGATCCCTGAGACATCTAAACTCTATGACGAAATTCCTGATGAAACTTTGGAATCTAACATGACTTCAGAAAAAATCCAAGCTTGGCGTCTATTTTTTTATGGTGCATCCAGAAACGGACCCAAAGGCACTATCGTCACCGGAGTTAGAATCGTTCTGGTATCACTGGAAGGACTGGCCATTTAGAGAGCATAATCTTTGGATGAGCCTTGTTCTAATAATGTTGCTGAATACAACGCTCTATACATCGGTCTCCAATTAGCCAAACAGTCGGATATCGAATACCTTAAAGTCTATAGGGAATCTAAACTGATCGTCAATCAGGTTAGAGACACGTATGAAGTTTAAGATCTCGTTCCATATTAAGAAGCAGCAGTCAAATTGGCTATATCATTCAAAGGCTTCTTTATTGAACATGTACGTCGAGCTTGCAATACAGAAGCTGATGCGCTTGCAAATCTAGCGACAGTATTAGCGATCCTTGTAAAAAAAAAGACAATAGATGACCATCATCAACAACAGGGAGTTATTTTGCATCGAGAATAATTTGCACTTAGAATCCAGCAATTCAGTCGAAGTTTGCACTACAAGTGAAGACAGGAGAGCACCTTTCATTGACTTTGTGGTATATGACATTCTACCTGAAGATCTCAAAGAAGCAACTATAATTCGTTGGCGGTCGCTCCGGTTCTACTATAATCACACCTCAAAAATACTCTATCGACGATCATTTGACGGTATGCTTCCCGCTGTCTTATGGGAGATGAAGCAAAGCAAATACTACGTGAAGCTCACGATGGTGTCTGTGGTGCACATTAGCATGGTCCTAAGCTACCAGATCGGATTCGATGCATGGGATACTATTGGCCAACCATGGTGTCAGATGCCATTGAATATTCAAAGAAATGTCGGGCATGTCAAATTAACGCAGATTTCATTCATCAACCTTCAAAATTTATGCATTCGACTACAGCATCATGGCCCTTCGAAGCTTGGGGCATGAATGTCATTGGTCCTATTAATCCGCCTTCATCTCGAGGATATCGGTTTATCCTAGCTATAACCGATTACTTCTCAAAATGGGTCGAAGCTATACCCTTAGCTGAAGTCAAGACAAGCAGTGTCATCAACTTCATCAAACATTATGTGACCTACAATTTGGCATTCCTCGATGAATCATTCACGATAATGGACCTCAGTTTTTCAGTCAAAAGTTTACTCGATTTTGTGATGATAACCGGATCAACAATGTTGCTTCTACAGCCTACAATCCCACAATTAACGGTTTGGCGAAAGCATTCAATAAAATAATCTTCAAGCTTCTCAAGAAGTTTGTTTCCCCCAATAAACGTAACTGCAACAAAAAGCTTAGAGAATATCTACGTGCCTACCGAACTACCGTACGTACTCCGACTGGCTGTACACCTTTCTCTTTGGTATATCGATGCGAAGTTATCCTACCGTTGGTGATTTAGATCCCATCACTGAGAATTACTATTGCCAACGAACTCACAACAGAAAATAATGATCATCTTCGACTTCAGAAGCTTGAAGCACTTGACGAAAAGCGGCTACTAGCTCAATAACACATCGAGCTATATCAAGCCCGTATCTTAAAAGCCTTCAACCGTAAAGTCAAATTATGAGCATTTCAAAAATATGAGCTAGTCCTTACTGTCAGACATCCTATGACTATGACACACATGAGCAAAGGCAAGTTCGAACCGAAATAGGAGGGTCCCTACTGTAGAAGCATGAAAAATCTCAGCATAATACAAGGCGCAGAGGCGCAGGTGGTCAAGCACACTAACAACAAAGACAAAAGTCACAAACAGATAAAAAACTCAGAAGTCCTTTTTTATTAATCATGGCTACAAGAGTCTGCTACAGGCTCGTCATGATTACATAAAGACAAAATGACAAGGATCTATTACGAATGACTTTGTGATTACTTATGCCGAATTGAAAACTCCTACGGATCTACGCCGGGGTAACTCTTCACAGTGTGATCATCATGGATAGAGGCACTGTGGATAGAAGATGTGAATACAGTCTCCATCAAAGTCTCCACTACAGTTTCCCCTACAGATGCACAGCACTTCCGGAAGCAACTATTGGCCCGCCGAAAGCTCAGGCCACAGCACCACAGGAAAGCCCTTTTTTAAAAGGGCATCAGCTTCTGAGGCTCTTCTAGTATAACAAAAGCACGCAGCCGCCAATGACCAGGCAGAGCACAACCTGTGGCTCTCCGGGTTGGCCATCCACCCACAAGCTAGGTCATCAGGACCTCCAAGACCTCCAAGGCATCGCCCAGGTTTGAACTCTTCATGAGAAGCATTCCAGCATGTTTCGAGGCTCATCAACAGTTCTTCTACGAAGGCATCGTCCATTTGAATGAAGGAATTCTCAACCAAAATCCAACTTAGGTAAGGCCAACCGCCGTTCGAAGCTAAGTCTACATCCAGCATGGTATTGAAGGACAAGAAGAAGAAGAAAACGTTACTCTTCAGAAGAAACTCCCCCTTTATATAGGACGGGAGTGGTCCAAAATGCCGACCACATGGCCGACGGTCAAAGTTCCCATATTAATGGGATAAACCTAGGACTCGGCACGATGAAGCTCATTAAATAAAGTACATTCAACTAAGTCCTAGACTATCCTAGAACCCCTTGAAATTCCCCAAGTAATAGTGGCAATTAAGAGGGAGTCGTTCATTAAGGAGCGGTCATTCATTGCTCTTTAAAAGAAGACTTCAAAGCCAATGACTTCAATCCAGAGGCGCATCTACACTCATGCACCAACCTCAGGCGAAGACTGGTAATGTTTTACCTCAACTCCAATGGCGTAGCACTCTGCTCCGACCCAGAAGCTCAACTACCTTTCTTCAGAGACTTGGGAGATACTATTACATCCAATACGAGTCCGCCTGCCACTCCAAAAGGACGGTAACCTCGTCAACCTGAAGCATAAGCCTACTCGTCACCCTAAAGCAGAGTGACTTTGTCGCTCGAAATAAGCCTTCTCGTCGCTCATATACGCAGAGGCTTCGTCATCTTCGAAGCATAGTCTACTCATCGCCAAAAAGCACAGAGGCTCTATTGTTTCCAGAAGAACGGTCTACTTGTTGCTCCAGAAGCGCAGCAGTACTCAGACCTCGCCAGAGGTGCAGAAAGCATGGTCATACCTAGTCGGTTTGCTTAAACCGACTCTCTCAAAGATAGGATTGGGGTTAATCATGATTGATATCTTATCAAATTGAGGTAAATCTTAGACGAGGATCGATCAGAATCCAAATCTGAGATGAAATCCCAAGATTTACTCGGCTGTATCCGAACAAGCAAATCGGCATACGCCACGTGTCGCTTCCTTTGGTTATTTTGATAACCACCAAAGATCTCTATTGAGGAGAATCTTAATGTCTGCCACGTGTCAGTGCCGCAGAATCCTGTACTGTACAATGATGGCAGATTTCTTCATATCTTAAAACCCTAATGCAGAACGCATATGTGTTTTTTTCCCCTATAAATAGAAGGAGTTTTTCTTCAACAAATAAGAGGAGACCATCGAATATCAAATCTCCAGCTCCAGGCATCCTCTTGATCGACAACCCTAGAGTTCCATCAAAGGCATCCAAATATCAGAGCAAGTTCAACCGTCGTCAGATCGTCAACGGAGTAAAGAAGCCGCTGCAGTGCTCGATCTCCACCATCACACTTTCCCAGAAACTCTTCCCCTTATACTTAGAATATCCTGTTTAGGACTTCCTTCTCTGTACACATGTCTTTTTACGTTCAATAAATAAGAAGTTCGTTCAACATTTTTTGATATTGAACAAAATGGCGACTCTGCTGGGGACTACATTCTCTTCCAACGAGAAGGCGGTGATGCAATCTGACGACAACTTGTTAGGATCTTTCCAGAAGATTCTGGTTGTACGCTTCGACCAGCAAGCTTTTAAAGATCTCCTTTCTGATGAAAAGTCGAATCCTTCGAAGCGGTTCGTAAAACCGAAGAAGACTCGACATATCTAGAGGCCCAAGGCGGCTGCGACGAGTAGCACGACGGAAGGAACTGCGATCCAAAACCCCCTCAATGCTGAAGCCCCAGAAAAGATTTTGGCTGCTACAGCCATATCTCCCCGCTCGATTCCCATCCTGGAAAAGTATAACGAGGAAGACAGTGTCTCTATGGCGAGCCTGACAAAGGCACAACGCCGAAGGTAGTGCGTGCCGGTTCAACCCCTCGTGATAGGAGCATTGTCGGTGAGAAGATCCATTTTCGACAGAATGGCCTTCTCATCAGGCGAGCCTTAATTGGATTCTGAAGACTATACATCTACTGGTGGTAGTAGAAAGAAATCCAAGGCGGTACGTACCTGATGCAAAAAGTACCATGGCTATGACCGACCAAAGGCCCGTGTTGACAGTTACACGCGCTGTCGATGGGAATTTATACAAGATTGGTCCTCGTGCTCCGATGCCTCGACCAGTCGAACCCCTCTGTCGCTTGAGCACTCCTGTGCGTGATACAAGCCTAGGGGTTAGATCCCGTAGAGAGAGACTCGTACGAGCAGCGTTCCTGCAAGCATATAGGAGTCTGCCTCGCCAGACCCTCCCTGATCGTACCTACGTGCAGCTTTCCTGTACGTACAATGGGCACGACGGAAGACCTGGTGCTATCCCAAGGAGAGAAAGAATCGACCGCGCAGGGCAAGCCTAAATCAAGGCATCTTTGTACCCAGATTACCATCAACAGCTGTTGTCAACAGGCGGCTATACTACCACCGAGGAGGCGCCCCGTCTTTCAAAGACTTTATCCTCCGTCGACTTCACGTTAGAGACTCAACAGGGGGTCGACAAGCAAGAGAGAAGATGAACTCCGTTTTACCATTTACAATGCGATGCAGGGTTCTAAAACTCTCAAGAAGTCATCCAAGAATCCTCCCATATCGGCCACCAAGCCCAAGAAGTGGTCCAAGAATAGCAAGGCAAAGGTACCCAGTACAGGTGTGTTCTAAGGCACACGTTCCAAATCTCCATTGGGTGCCACGTCAGATGTTTGGGGTAGTCAACCTCCCACTATTCATGACAATGCCGTGTTCCAATCTGAGGAGGAGCCTTACGATATGGATGCCCCCACAGGCGCAGCTATCCACCAGACTGGAGGTAGCAACCGCAATGAGTCTAAGGAAGACCGCAACCTCCCATTCTATCCTCAGGATGACAAGGCTTGGACATCTGAGCCAGAGAGCAAAGGATTAATTGTCCCTTCCACCCATCCACACACAAGGTCCGTATTTATGACCGAGGGTGATGAAACAGACAATAGCGAAGCGCCTGACCAACTGAAATGCATCAAAGCTTTCGAGACGAGCCTAGAAACGTTAAATGCCACAATGAAGACTGTCTTCTCTCATTCTAGAGATCAAGGGGAATTTGGTACCCACTGCCTCTACACCTACGACTGGTCTAGCGGCCAATGATGGATCCAGCAAACTTCCCGCCGTCTATCAGGTGGGACCATCGTCGTCTACTCCATTGACTACAGGCTCAACAATGTCAACCGAGATACAGTAGGCCATCAAGGAATTGTATGCTCGCTATGATGCCAAAAAGAAGCAAGCAGCACTTCGGAAGATGCAGATTCGGCAGCCATATCCTGCCGAGTGGGATAACGTAGTTTATCCTCCCAAGTATAATCCGCAGACACTCACGTCCTTCGAGGGAAAAGAGTCTCCCCGACGATACTTGAGGTACTTTACCTCAGTAATAGGGCACTTACCGAAGGACGACGCCCTCCATACCAATATCTCTATAGGAGCTCTGCAGAGGGTAGCTTATGAATAGTTTGGCAACCATCCGGACGACTGTATTTCATCGTTTGAGGGCCTAAAGAATCTATTCATAGATCGATTCTATAAAGTAGGGATGGACATGACAATATCAACTCTCATGGAGGTCGTCCAGAGAGAGAAGGAGCCTGTCCGTGCATACATTGAGCGTTTCTGTCAGGCAGCCTTAAGGCTATAGCCTGGTGTGCCCGAGCCCATGCTTATGGACTCATGCCGTAAGAACATGCTATCTGCGATAAAATTATGGCACAGTGATCCTTGCACAGAGTGAACGCCTTTCATTACAGAAGCAGATGTGGCACAAAGAAAAGCCCAGGACGCGCAGCTCCTGGGACTGAACTTTCCTTCTCTCGAAGACAAGGGAGACGTTTGTCTAGCAACAATCCCAAGGACGGAAAAGGCAAGCAAGCCATGACCTTCAACATCTCCAAAGGTTCGGTAACCATGAACCCCAAGTCTGCAGAAGTGCAGAAGCCAAGGGAGACTTACTCCTTCAACGACGAGGATATGCTGGAACTCTTCAATATGTTGAAGAAGAGTGGCAAGTTGTCTCTTCCAATACCAAAGTGCCCCGACAAGTGGGGAAGGTGGACAACCCTAAATACTACAATTATCGTCATTATGTCCACCACTCGACACAAGAATGCTACGTGTTGAAAGGACAGATTCAGTGCCTCATTGACTCCAAAGTTATATCACTTGACTATGAAGAAAAAATTGTTACGACCAACATGGTTACTCTCTAATTTGGAAGTTTCCCAACCATGGAGGCACAGGATGGGGTCGTCCCCAATCCGAGGGCGACAATTGAAGTAGTCAATCTTCCACCAGCACGGGACAATACTCAAGGGCTCATCCCGTTCTCCATACTAGGAGGCGAGGTCATATGGGTCTTTGCCGACCTTACTCCCGATATAATGGCGCCTACAATCACTTTTGTCAAAGGTAAGAAGGTCAGGACATGTCGCATGGTCTCATCTTCGACCGATGACACTTTGGTGCAACACCCAATTTTTTAAAATGAGGGTAATTTTGAAATTTTGTAATTTTGATCATTATTTATGGCATTTAAATCATGATATGATTTTTGGTGATTTAAAATTATTTTAAAAACTATTTAAAACTATAACTTGTGATTTTGATGTTTTGCTAGAGAAACCCTAGAGATTGTCTAACATAGAGCCCAGCCATGTGATTAGGATGTTTTATTCATCATTTTGGTCTGAGGGTGTTTTGGTCATTTGACCTCTTTGAATTATTTTGATATTTATTGCATAGGTGATTGTTATTTGTGACTTTTGCTAGTTGGGACTTTGGAGACTAACCTAGTTGTTGACTTTAGCTATGGTGACTTGATTAGTATGGTAGGACCCTAGTCTAACTTAAGTCAACCCATGTTGAGTTATTTGAATCAAGTTTCATATAGAGAATAAATGATTTAGTGCATAGACTTTTCACTTATGGATTGATTTCATTAGCATTGAAACTTGGCCCAAGCCCATTAGTCATAACCCTAACCCTAATTTCTTCTTACTTGGCCGGCCACATAGGGAACCCCCTATTTAAACTCTCTTCCTAGTTCTTGCCTCTTTTCCATCAAAAAACTTTGGAAAGAAAGAGGTATTGGTCCTTTTTCCCCAATCCATAACTCCATCATTTTAATTACTTTTTTATCTAATTTCTTGCATTATAACCTAATTCCACTCTATTTTCTGTTCATGGAGAGAAATCTCATATTTGGTACAATTTGGAGCTTTTAGCTTGCAAGAGGAATCTTCCTATTTGGGGCTTTTTCCTTGTCATTGATACTCTATAGGTAAACACCTTAAACTATCTTTTAATCCTGATTTCCTTGCATAATAGCCTAGATCTAGGTGTCCCCTAGCTGTGGTGTGTGATTGGTGAAGTTTTGCATTGATTTCGTGTTCGTATCAGACACGTATCATAATCTATTTGCAAGTATTTGTGTAAATGCCACAATAGAATTTATTTGCTATTTTTAGAAAAGTATTTGAATGGAAATAATGATTTATATGCATGTATTGTTTTCCTCATGGACTGAGTTGAATTCGGAGCCATGTCCGTGTCCAAACAGGACACGAACACGCTCACTATACACGCACGGGCAGTGCCCTGCTGCTCGAGGAGTTTTTCTCCTTGTACAGGCCACGTGGGCAGCTACCACTTGGCAGGAAGGTGGGGGCCATGACTGACATGTCAGCCCCCAAGCCTCATGTCAAGGGATTTTATGTCGGACACGATATTAGACCCGCACGTGTTTTACTTTGTACACTGCACTATGCGTTTTGCTCACTAACACGCACCTCGTGTCCGTACTGGACGCGTCGTGGAGGCCTCGTGAGTTTTTGAATGTGTATCCCTATATGTGGGCTACACGTGGGTATGACCACGGGACGTGTCATGTCTCGTGGCAAGTCCATGAAAGCCATGACACGCCGCACGAGACTGCCTGAAGTGTAGTGTGCTGTCACCATGTCATTTCGAGATTGGACACATTTGTGTCCAGTTTTTTGACACCAAATAAACTGTAGGACACATACACACATGTCACATCATTTACCAACTAATAGATTGGGTTATTAGCTATGTTTTGATTTTGAATTGGTGTTTTCCCCCAATTAACTGATACTAGGATTCTGTCATTTGAATTCCTGAGTTTAATTATGTTAAACTGATTTTAGATGATTAATTTACCATGTTAGATTATATGTATCATATCTGAGAGTTAAATCTATATGTTGGGATTCATGTTAGCTAGGTGATTCATTTTCGAAATGCAAATGGACTATTGTAAACTGGAAACTGATTATGTGTACACTGATTTCTAATATCACACACTCATACACACACAAACCTGAGAACCTATACTTATCTACTGCTGTACTGATTTCTCTATACACACACACACGTTTACACTAAACTGAGAACACACGCACATGTACACAGGAACCTGAGGACAGGAACACACACACACTCTACTGCTAACACCCTATGCTATACACACATGTACACAGGAAAAACCTGAGACACCTATACATTACTGCTACCCCACACATTCACAAATCTGAGAACACCCTATATGTCCAACTACCTACACACACATGCACTCTAAAACTGAGAACACACCACTGTATACACACACACACATGGCACACACACACCCTACTGCTACTGTCACTCTATCTCTCTCTCTTTATTTATATATATATATAATATCTATAACCTTGCTAGATAACATGTAATATATATATATATATATGTATGTTTGCCTATATATGTTTTGTATATGTAAATGTGGTGAACATATACTAGTATACGCTAATATAGATTGGTACATAGGCATATAGCCTATATGGTTTCCTATATGTAAGCCTATGTGTGTATGGGTATGTATATACATGGGATTGTGTGTTGATAGCTTGTACAGTATTGTGATGGTATGTGAATGCTAGGATAGACATGGTTAGGCTTAGTGAGACTTGTCTAGGTTAGGACTTGACCTAGTTTGACTAGTATAGTTGACTAGAGTTGACCAAAGGTTGACTTTAGTCTAGTTTGACCTAGACAGCATACAGATGTATTGTACATTTCATTATCATCCCCTGTATACATCTTGACTTATGTTGCTCTGAATAGGAGTCAGACACCTCTCCCCAAGCAGTATTTTTCCTTCGGATACTCAGGATATCAGGCGAGTACATTTTTTGATTATTTCATAACTTGCTTAGGATTATATACTTGCTCTAGATTACCTTACTTGATGTTGTCACGATATTATCACGGATTGGTACTATATGGATCCTACATTGAGATGTTATCCCTATCGGGAGCATCGGATACTTCATGTCATGTGTTTCATGTACATCATGTATTCCTCGCTCAACTGTTATTCATGTATACTTATGTGCTTCATATACGTTCATGTACTCTCGTGTACTCTCATGTGCTCTCAAGTGTGGCCATGTTTCTCATGTGCTTCATGTGTAACATATACTTCATGCGTACCCCTTTATAGGCCTTCATATGAAATTTATGTGCACTCAGTTCTGAGCCCTCATGTATACTTCATGTGCACCCATCTAAGGGCTTTCATGTGAAAATCATCTGCGTAACATAACTTGTCTGGATCTTTGTGTATTGATTGGGGTATGGGGGAGTATAAATAGTCATGTGAACAATTCCAATGTAGTATAACCATGTGAGCCTCTTAAGTATATTCGTGTGCAAATCCAGCCGTTCATATGTCGACTTTGTACTCTACATCACTAGTCACTGATAGTTCTCTACTTATAGTAGATATTACCATCACAGTTCTCTCTTTTACATTATGTACATTCTTTCAGTTTTCATGTATAGTACTCTTTTGTATATTTATATTTTCTAACCTGTTATGATCTGCGTGAGATGTATTATGCTAACTCCTGTCCTGACTGGACCTGTTGAAAATATTACAGAAGATGACGAGGAACCCTGCACCCCCTACTATGGAGTTTGCCTAGATGACACTCGCGACCTGGACCCTTGGGAGGTTCAGGCAGCTGCTTAGGATGATACCCATGCATAGTATAGATAGTTTAGACTGTTCTTTCTTTTTATGTCAGTTGTTGTCTTTGATTTCAGAGTTGTATTATTTTGAAGATGTTGAGACTTGTGTTTGTTAACTTTGATTTATTTCACTTCTGTTTGTACCTCAGTTTAACGATTAACTTATCTATTACATCATGCTATATTCTACCTCTAGATTTGTGATTGAGTCATACCTTCTGTGATTGGCCTCCTTTTGGAGAGTATTTCATATTGTGTTAGTTATGTTCATGACCTAGAACAGCGTTCTACTGCCGATACTGCGGCGTAGGCTGGACATACCTACTTTTTATGCCCCTACACTGGGTGCGGGTCATGACACGTTTTTAATGGTGGCCCATGCAGGTCGAGTTTGTGTAGTGGTATTCAAACTAGAGTATCACCACAGCCTGCAGTAGGATTAGGATTATTTTTGAGGTACTCGATCACATTAGGAAAAAAAACTCTTAACTGAATTCCTGCTATCTAAATTCTTGTTGAAGATTGCTTCCATGAAATAACTGTCCTTCCTTGAATTATCGTTTCTATCTCAGTATTGATTCCTTGTTGATCTGTCTCCAGGATGGTGATTGAGACACGATCGCATCGCTCTGGCCCAGCAGAGCTGGTGAGAGGTCTGCCACCCCTCGCTCGATTGTAGATGCTGGGGCCACAGTACCTCCTGTTTCTGCTCATATAGGAGCGTCTGCAGCTTTTGGGAGTGCACCTCCACCTGTCCGGAGGTCTTCTCCCATCATTTCGGATATGTTCCAGCAGCAGCTACCTTCAGGGACAGTGGATGCGGCTCAGATGTTTACCTTCTTCCAGCGATTCCTAGAGACTCAGCAGCAGATGCAGCAGAGACAGTCTGCTGATTTTCGACAAAGCATACACGATATCTACCAGTTGGTCAGGACGACAGTAGAGCTGGTGACTGTTCAACCACTGGGAGGACAGATGCAGCAGTATCAGCCGAAGACTCCAGACATCCAATCCTTTAAGAAAATGGGACCCCAAGACTTCAAAGGTACAGAAGGCATAATATACGCTGATGATTGGACAGAGCATATTGAGGAGATATTCTGATTGGCGCAGATACCAGTTGGATTACAGATCGAGGAAGCAGCCAGTCATATGCAGGACTTGGCCCGTACTTGGTACCAGACGGACCCAAGAGTTGGTACAGCCGGTCAGACTTGGGCAACATTCAAGAAACTGTTCAAAGAGATATTCTTTCCCGATACAGCACTCAGTGCCTTGGAGGCGTAGTTCGAGAGTTTGGTTCAGGGGAACCAGACCGTTGAGGAGTATGCCGAAGAGTTCTGCCATCTGAGTAGATTCGTTGAGGATCCTACTGAGGCCGGGAAGGCGAGGAGATTCCGCAGGGGCTTGATCAGGAAGATCAGGTCGTATACCAAGAGCAGCCGCGATGCTACTTTCGAGCAGATTCTAGTAGGAGCCATGGCAGCGGACGACGATCTTGGGCTAAAGGAGAAGAGCACGCAAGACACTCATGAAGCTAGTGGCAGTGCGGGCCAGGCCAAGAGGCCCCACTTACAGATTCAGCAGCAGTATCCGCAGCAGAGGCCCCACTTACAGAATCAGCAGTATCCGTAGCAGAAGCCCCACTTACATATTCAGCAGCAGTATCCGCAGCCGATGCCCCACTTATAGATTCAGCAGCAGTATCAGCAGCCGAGGGTCTACTTTTAGCAACAGCAGTTTCAGGACCGTGTACCCTTTCAGCAGGTGCAGCAGCAGCAGAGGCAGCAGCAGGCCCCGGGACAGCAGCTTGTTATCCTTTGCCCTTTCTGTAAGAAACCAGGGCATGATTGGGGCGAATACCGAAAGAGGCTGGGCAGATGTTTGCTTTGCGGAGGATCCGATCATCGGCTGAGAGAGTGTCCTAAGTCTTTTGGACGGACAGTTCAGGGAGCAGGAGCTAGGGCTCCGGTGGGCCAGCAGAAGGGATTACCCTTACCAACTCAGCAGCAGAGGTACATGCAGCATCAGCAGCAGGCCAGAAAAAGCCAGCAGGGGTGAGCTTTCGCCAAGGCAGTCGAGGATGCACAGGCCATTGGAGGTCTTATTGCAGGTTTCGTTCTTCTCGATTCCATTTCCGTAATTGCCTCTTATAACTGTCTTGAAATTCGATTCCATCTGTTTCTAGTTGATTGATCAATTTTGTTCTGTTGTTCTTATGATATAATTGATTTTCTTCTGAGATAAGTCAAATGGGCTAGGTCACCTCAGTTATGAGATCTAAAATCTTTGATAGTCGTGTTAGCTAGCATAGTGAGGACATATAGTCAGATTTTGGACGTATTTTTTGGGTGTGAAAATTTAAGGTTTTTGCTGCCAAGCATGCGATAATGCAAAAATTTTAAATACCATGATTCTAGAGGTATGTACCTTAGTCAAGGGCTCTGTGATTATCGTAGCCTTGCTCACTAGCATGATGAAGATTCTGAGTATCATGATTTTGGACAGACGCATATGATTATCGAACTGTGTGATTTAAGACTATAATTGTGGGGTGTTGACCTAGAAGGAGTACTACCATCTTAATTTCGAGGACAAAATTTCTCTAAGGAGGGTAGACTTGTAACATCCAGTTTTCTAAATTGAGGGTAATTTTAAAATTTTGTAATTTTGATCATTATTTATGGCATTTAAATCATGATATGATTTTTGGTGATTTAAAATTATTTTAAAAACTATTTAAAACCATAACTTGTGATTTTGATGTTTTGCTAGTGAAACCCTAGAGATTGTCTAACCTAGAGCCCAACCGTGTGATTAGGATATTTTATTTGTCATTTTGGCCTGAGGGTGTTTTGGTCATTTGACTTCTTTGAATTATTTTGATATTTATTGCATTGGTGATTGTTATTTGTGACTTTTGCTAGTTGAGACTTTGGAGACTAACCTAGATATTGACTTTAGCTATGGTGACTTGATTAGCATGGTGGGACCCTAGTCTAACTTAAGTCAACCCAAGTTGAGTTATTTGAATCATGTTTCATATAGAGAATAAATGATTTAGTGCATGGACTTTTGACTTATGGATTTATTTCATTAGCATTGAAACTTGGCCCAAGCCCATTAGTCATAACCCCAACCCTAATTTCTCCTTACTTGGCCGGCCACATAGGGATCCCCTCTATTTAAACTCCCTTCCTAGTTCTTGCCTCTTTTGCATCAAAACAACTTTGGAAATAAAGAGGTATTAGTCCTTCTTCCCCAATCCATAACTCCTTCATTTTAATTCCTTTTTGACTCTAGTTTCTTACATTAGAACCTAATCCCACTCTATTTTCTGTTTATGGAGAGAAATCTCAGATTTGGTACAATTTGGAGCTTTTGGCTTACAAGAGGAATCTTCCTATTTGGAGCTTTTTCCTTGTCATTGATACTCTATAGGTAAACACCTTAAACTATCTTTTAATCCTAATTTCTTTGTATAGTAGCCTAGATCTAGGTGTCCTCTAACTGTGGTGTGTGATTGGTGAAGTTTTGCATTGATTTCGTGTCCGTATCGGACATGTATCATAATCTATTTCCAAGTATTTGTGTAAATGCCATAATGGAATTTATTTGCTATTTTTGTAAAAGTATTTGAATGGAAATGATAATTTATATCCATGTATTGTTTTCCCCATGGACTGAATTGAATTCGGAGTCGTGTCCGTATCCAAACATGACACGAACACGCTTACTGTACATGTACGGGCAGTGCCCTGCTGCTCGAGGAGTTTTTCTCCTTGTACAGTCCACGTGGGCAGCTGCCACTTGCCAGGGAGGTAGGGGCCAGGACTGACATGTTAGCCCCCAAGCCTCGTGTCAAGGGATTTCGTATCGGACACGATATTAGACCCGTACGTGTTTTACTTTGCACATTGTACTGTGCGTTTTGCTCACTAACACGTGCCTTGTGTCCGCACTGGACGCGTCATGGTGGCCTTGTGAGTTGTCGAATGTGTAGCCCTACATGTAGGCTACACGTGGGTATGACCACGAGACATGTCGTGTCTCGTGGCATGTCCACGAGAGCCATGACATGCCGCACAAGACTGCCTGAAGTGCAGTGTGCTATCACCATGTCATTTCGAGATTGGACACGTTTGTGTCCCATTTTTGGACACCAAATCAACTGTAGGACATATACACACATGTCACATCATTTACCAACCAATTAATTGGGTTATTAGCTGTGTTTTGATTTCGAATTGGTGTTTTCCCCCAGTTTACTGATACTAGGATTCTGTCAATTGAATTCCTGAGTTTAATTATGTTAAACTAATTTTAGATTATTAATTTACCATGCTAGATTATATGTATCATATCTGAGAGTTAAATCTACATGTTGGGATTCATGTTAGCTAGGTGATTGGTTTTCGAAATGCAAATGGACTGTTGTACACTGGAAACTGATTATGTGTACACTGATTTCTAATATCACACACTCATACACACACAAACATGAGAACTTATACCTATCTACTGTTGCACTGATTTCTCTATACACTCACACACACACATTTACACTAAACTGAGAACACACACACATGTACACAGGAACCTGAGAACAGGAACACACACACACTCTACTGCTAACACCCTATGCAATACACACATACACAGGAAAAACCTGAGACACCTATACATTACTCCTACCCCACACATTCACAAATCTGAGAACATCCTATATGTCCAGCTACCTACACACACACATGCACTCTAAAATTGAAAACACACCACTGTATACACAGACACATGACACACACACACCCTACTGCTACTGTCACTCTATCTCTCTCTTTCTATTTATGTATATATATATAATATTTATAACCTTGCTAGATAACATATAATATATATATATATATATATATATATATATATATATATATATATATATATATATATATATATATATATATATATATATATATGTATGTATGTTTGCCTATATATGTTTTGTATATGTAAATGTGGTGAACATATACTAGTATATGCCAATATAGATTGGTACATAGGCATATAGCCTATATGGTTTCCTATGTGTAATCCTATGTGTATATGGGTATGTATATACCTGGGATTGTGTGTTGATAGCTTGTATACCATTGTGATGGTATGTGAATGCTAGGATAGACATGGTTAGGCTTTGTGAGGCTTGTCTGGGTTAGGACTTTACCTAGTTGACCTAGTTTGACTAGTGTAGTTGACTAGAGTTGACCAAAGGTTGACTTTAGTCTAGTTTGACCTAGACAGCATGCAGATGCATTGTACATTTCATTATCAAACCATGTATACATCTTGACTTGTGTTGCTCTGAATAGAAGTCAGACACCTCTTCCAAGGCAGTATTTTCACTTCGGATACTCAGGATATCAGGCGAGTACATTCTCTGATCATTTCATAACTTGCTTAGGATTATATTCTTGCTCTAGATTACCTTACTTGATGCTGTCACGATATTATCACGGATTGGTACTATATGGATCCCTACATAGAGATGTTATCCCCCTCGGGAGCATCGGATACTTCATGTCATGTGTTTCATGTACATCATGTATTCCTCGCTCTCATGTTATTCATGTATACTCATATGCTTCATGTACGTTCATGTACGCTCGTGTACTCTCATGTGCTCTCATGTACGGGCATGTTTCTCATGTTCTTCATGTGTAACGTATACTTCATGTGTACCCCCTTTATGGGCCTTCATATGGAATTCATGTGCACTCAGTTCTGAGCCCTCATATATACTTTATGTGCACCCATCTATAGGCTTTCATGTGAAAATCATGTGTGTAACATAACTTGTCTGGATTCTTGTGTATTGATTGGGGTATGGAGGAGTATAAATAGTCATGTGAACAATTCCAAAGTAGTATAACCATGTGAGCCTCTTTAGTATATTCATGTGCAAATCCAGCCGTTCACATGTCGACTTTGTACTCTACATCATTAGTCACTGATAGTTCTCTACTTATAGTGGATATTTCTATTATAGTTCTCTCTTTTACATCATGTACATTCTTTTAGTTTTCATGTATCGTACTCTTTTGTATGTTTATATTTTCTAACCTGTTATGATCTCCTTGAGATGTATTGTGCTCATTTCTGTCCTGACTGGACCTGTTGAAAATATTATAGAGGATGATGAGGAACCCTGCACCCCCTACTATGGAGTTTTCCTAGATGACACTCGCGACCTGGACCCTTAGGAGGTTCAGGCAGCTGCTGAGGATGATTCCCATACATAGTATAGATAGTTTAGACTGTTCTTTCTTTTCATGTTAGTTGTTGTCTTTGATTTCAGAGTTGTATTATTTTGGAGATGTTGAGACTTGTGTTTGTTAACTTTGATTTATTTCACTTCTGTTTGTCCCTCAGTTTGAGGATTCCCTTATCTATTACATCGTGCTATATTCTACCACAAGATTTGTGATTGAGTCGTACCTTCTGTGATTGGCCTCCTTTTAGGGAGTATTTCATATTGTGTTAGTTATGTTCATGACCTAGAACAGCATTCTACCGTCGACACTGCAGCGTAGGCTGGACGTACCCACTTCTCGTGCCCCTATACTGGGTGCGGGTCGTGACATTTGGTGACCACTTGCTCGGCGCAGTGGCAAGAAGAGAACCAGGCTCCAAATGAGGCAGAGCCTCCACCAACTACAGCCCATGTTCCTAACGTATCAGATACAGGCCCGTCTCAGACTCCTGACGCAGATTGGCAGAAGCAAAAAGAGGTTCGCTTTGACAAGCCTCTCAGAAAAGACTCGACAGTATGACTTATCAAACCCTACAACTTCGACATACTGGCACAGCTAGCCAACACCCCGGCTAGATTGTCACTTTTCGAGATCCTCCGTCTCTCTAAAGAGACACGGGATGCGCTCAGTGAAGACTTGCAAAATGGCGAGTCCTTCCTCACTTAGGTACGACCACCAAAGAAAGACCCTGCTGCCTGTCTATTTTGTCACAACGTGGTCGAAGTGATCCCCAATATCACCTTCACCCAACAAGACATGCTGCTGAAGAACAATCGACATAATTGGCCTCTGTACTATATAGGGTATGTCGGTGCCATTAAAGTCGATCACATCCACATCGACCCGGGTTCCTTCATCCCAAGGAATTTGTTCCAAACTCTAGGGATTCTGATGTATCGGCTGACTGTATCAAATACAACAATCAGCGGCTTCAACGCGGATAAGTGCGATCCTCTGGGCAAAATTTGCTTGAAGTGCCAAATCGGCGACCTCCACACCGAAGTGACTTGCTGTGTCATCAACGCCGACATAAATTACAACATGTTGTTGGGACGACCATGGATCCATGAGTACATGATCGTTCCTTCCACCCTCCATAAGTATATGAAGTACGTGGCCAGCGACGGGACTATCATGACCGAGTTCGCTGACATCGACCCATTCTGAGGACTTGAAGCCAACTGTACGAATGCTGATCTATACAAGTCGGTCCCTTGGGACGATGAGG
Organism: Iris pallida; assembly: GCA_029216955.1. Taxonomy (NCBI): domain Eukaryota; kingdom Viridiplantae; phylum Streptophyta; class Magnoliopsida; order Asparagales; family Iridaceae; genus Iris; species Iris pallida. Next base: position 35,651,415 of record JANAVB010040619.1, read on the forward strand.
GCAATGATGCTGATGACGAGGCGAAGACGGCCTCTGGAAGCACAGCAGTTGCCGAAGAACCTCTAAAGGTTCGACTGAAGGGAAGACCCCCTAAGGTATCTGCACTTCTCGTCATCAAGCTCCGAGGCAGAGCACCATCTTTGCCCTTAGTAATGTCAGATGATGGCCAAGAGCCTATATGAATAAGGCTACTTCAAAGTTCCCCAAGGCCGACCATGAAGGCGCAGGGGCCTCCGACCGTGACCCCTTTGTGATCAAACTAAAAGGGAAGCATCCTCCCCTCCTCCCCCGACAGCCATAGTCCTCATCGATGAGGAGCTAAGAGACTACATCTATGCCAATACGGAAGTACACTCTTTTGATGATGTAATCCCCCAGGCTAAAATCCCTTATTTTATTAATAGAAAGTTATCTTCGAATTACTCTTGTGCATATTAGAACACTAGATATTTCCTAGATAACTCTCTATGTAACCTGCAAACTCAAGTGAAAACCGTCAGCCATGCGAGCCAAGTTGTCCCCTTCCAGGGCGCCTACTTCTTTGTTCCCGTAAGAAGAAAAGAAGAAGAACCCATCATCTTCGGTCGAGTGGAGCATCCTCCGCGACTGGCTCCCGAAGATCCAGAATCCAATAGCCACAAGATGCAGCTCTACTGCTACGCTACTCAGGCCGAACACCTCATACAGAAGATGGGTTACGACCTGAACAGCAACAAAGGGCTCCACTATGGTAAAGGTCGGCGCCTTCCCTTACGGATTCGAGCTCCAAAGGGAAATACCCAAAACTACTACCAGTGCACCCACCGAGGGTTGGGTTATATTACGCCCACTTCCACTTCAGAAGGCCCGTAGAGAGAAATCATGATACACTCACACTCTTCTGACTCCGCAACCTGAGATTCTGATACCAGCACCGACCAGGTCTTCAAAAAGATGCTGTCAGCTGACATGGCCTTTGCAAGCCCTCCAGTTGAAGACGAAGACCAGGTGGTCGAGTACTTCGAAGATGAACCTTGGGCTCAACGCCTGGGGTCTCAAGAGGAATGGCATTTCAAGCAGCGCGAACCTCCCACAGAAGATGAAGTCATCCAGATTGGATTGGGAAACGAGGCATCCTCTAAGCCCATCTTCATCAGCAAGAGTCTAGCAGAAGAAGACAAGCAATCTCTGATACAGCTTATCCGAGAATACATCAATGTCTTCGCCTAGAGCTACGAGGATATGCCAAGTTTAGACCCACAGGTTGCCATGCATCACCTCAACATCTTGCCTGATGTCAAGCCTGTTAGCAACACATCGGTTTCGCCTAAACATCGTGGATGGTATCGAAGAAGAAGTCGACAAACTCATCGAGAGTGGCTTCATCCGTAAAGAGCAACATCCAGATTTGGTGGCAAACATCGTCCCAGTCACCAAAAAGAATGGAAAGATACGAATTTGCATAGACTTTAGGGATCTCAATTCAGCTTGTCCTAAGGACGAATTTTCCCTTCCGATCACTGATGTGATGATTGACAACACTTGTGGCTTCGAATGTATATGCTTCATGGATGGTTTCTCCGGCAACTACAAGATCAAGATGCTCCCCAAAGACGAGAAGCATACAGTATTTCGGACTCCAAAAGGGGTGTACTGTTACACGGTAATACCCTTTGGATTGAAGAACGTGGGAGCAACATACCAGAGGGCTATAAGCACGATATTCCGCAAGCATCTCCGGAAGACGGTGGAGTGTTATGTCGATGATATTTCCATTAAGAGAAAGGATAAGTCCAACCACTTGGACAACCTATGAACGGTGTTCGATCTAATACGAATGCATCAACTGAAGATGAATCCGACCAAGTCCTGCTTAGGTATTTCCAGCGGTAAGTTCTTGGGCTTCATCATCACAGCAAAAGGGATTCACATCGATCCAGAGAAGACTAAGGCAATTATGGACATGGCTCCTCCAATAAATCTCCGAGAGCTTCGAGGATTGCAAGGGCACTTGGCGTATATTAGAACATTTATAGTGAATCTTTCTAGTAAATGTTAACCCTTCACCAAGTTAATGAAGAACGGGGACTCCTTTGTATGGACCGAAGAATGCCAATGTGCGTTCAACGACATCAAAAAGTACTTTTCCAGTCCACTCGTACTAGTAGCACCAGTCATGGGAAAGCCCTTTCTGCTATACGTCCGAGCTATAGACCATTCTCTTGGTGCCTTACTAGCCCAAAAAAATAGTAAAGGCCACGAGCAGGCGATATACTATCTCAGCAGAACCATGATTGGAGCCGAACATCGGTATAATCCTATTGAGAAAGAGTGTCTCGCCATTCTCTTTGCCATCCAGAAGATGCGGCACCATGTGACTGGACAGACAATCCATGTCGTATCCAGGATCAATCCCCTCAGAATCCTCATGACCAAGCCAGGGGCATTAAACTCACGATTAGCCACGTGGACAATCCTTCTGACTCCTTATGATATGGTGTTCGTCCCGCAGAAGGCAGTCAAGGGCCAAGCACTAACAAATTTCTTGGCAGCACATCTTGTGCCAAAGACATCAAGACTCTACAAAGAGATCCTCGATGAAGTTCTGGAGTCCAATACAGTCTCAGACAACTCAGTTTGGCGCATGTTCTTCGACGGAGGCTCAAGAACGGGACCAAAGGGTGATATTGTCGCAGGGGTCGACATCGTCCTCATCACTTCCGATGGTCTGGTTATCAATCGCGTATATTCCCTCATGGAGTCATGCACCAACAATGCTGCAGAGTATAACGCTCTCATCATTGGGCTCCAACTCGCTAAACAGCTGGGGTTGAATATCGAGGCCTATGGAGACTCGAAATTAATCATCAGCCAGGTTCGAAAGCAGTACGAGGTTCGATATGAAGACCTGATCCCCTACCACCAGGCGGCGATCGACATCATCTCCACCTTAACAGGGTTTTTTATAAAAAATGTGTCGTGCATGCAAAACTTGGAGGCTGACACACTAGTTGTGTTAGCCTAATAATTATATCATGTTTTTGAATGTGGCTAATCAATTAAGTTTAACATAACAATGTCACTAATATTCATATAATCACTATCATATTGCTACTTAATCTTAGCATTGTCCTAATGTTAGCATTGTCATAAATGTTCTATATCATATTGCTATGCTTGTATCATATCGGTTTCGTTTGTCTAACATGTATTTATAGACATGCTGTAAGCATGATCAAGCTTTGTCAAACCAGGACATATGCAATAGAGAATTATTGATGGGCCAAAGACGGCGTCATACAAGAAGATTTCTCTGAACCGCCTAATGACCTATCCGGGGCCTCGCATCGGGGGGGCAGCGCCCCCCGTCAGGGGTTCGGGGGCGAAGCCCCCGAAAGGTATTCAGATTTCCAGATCTGTTTATCTTCGGATGATTGTCGTCAAGGAAAAAGGCGTCTTCAAGTCTGCTCAAATATTTAAAGAAAGGCGTCATCAAAGGGCTCTTGGTTTTCCTATTTCATCAATATATTTTTTTATATTTATTGAGTCTAGGAATACGATGTACACTGCATCGTACTGGCAAATAGGCTACCAAGAAACGTTTTCAAAATACCCTTTCATTTTGAAAACAAGCCCACTTACAAAAGCCCAAACTACTTCCTAACTACCTGACCTTTCAAAAAGCCCAAAACCAGTTTGCAAAAACCCTGACAGAACTCCAACAGAACTCGAACAGAATTCGGCCAGAGTTCGGCCCGAATTCGGCCAGAGTTCGGCCAGAGTTCAGTTATTGAACGTTGCTTTTTGAACTTGGTCTTCCTGCAGTTACGGATCCCACCGAGATTTTCTCATAGAGTTCTGCCCGAATTCTGCCCGAATTCTGTCAGAATTCTGCCTTTGAAATTCCTATAAATAGAGAAGGATTTCGATCATTTTAACACACTCATTCACTTTCATATCTCTTCTCTATAAGCCTACTACTTCTTCCAAAGTATTCCGAGCTATTCATTTTCAAATCCCAAGCCAGTTACAATCCTCTAGTCGATTTGCCAGTGCGGTACGGTCTAGAAGTTTCAGAGTGGTTGTAATCGGAGGCTTGATTGAAGTTAGACACTTCACAATTGAAGTTGGTCGAGTACTTCGGATCAAAGCTCGCGTTGTAGAAGTTGCAAGATCTTCGGATGAAAACTTGTGGTGATTTTCCATAGTGGATTCAACTGGTAGCAAGAGTTCTACCGACTGGACTAGTCCTCAACAGAGGGAAACCAGTATACATCCTTGTGTTTGCGTTTGCTCTCTACTCTCTACTTTTCATTTACATATCTGTGATATATATTATCTGTGATCTTGTTACTAACATTTTTAAATAGTTAATTTTCGCTGCCTACTCTATTCACCCCCCTCTAGAGTATTGCGCTTTACAACTCGTTCCTACAATCGGTCCTACAAGTTGGTCTTGCTACTTCACTGGCTGCCCCCGTTGGGCCCCAATATATTGATATGGAGATGGGACGAGAGCTATTCTATCCAAAGAACGCTCCGTGCATATGTCAAAGCTACTCGCTACAAATAGATACCGATACTCGAGATTGGCAATTCCTATTCATAGACTACGCAGTCTACGGGATCCTGCCTGAAGACCCAAAGGAAGCACCTTCCGTCAAAAGACGCTCACTCTGATTCTTCTATGATACAACCACTAAAATGATGTATCGATGTTCATACGACGGACTCCTCCTACAGTGTTTGTTTCAGACAGAGGTGCAAGAGGCACTCCGAGAGGCGCATGATAGGACCTGCGGAGCCTATCAGCCTGGTCCCAAGCTACAAGACCGACTGCACCGTATGGAATATTATTGGCCCACCATTATGGCAGATGCTGTAGAATATGCAAAGAAGTGTCGGGCGTGTCAGTTTCATGCTGACTTCATCCACCAACCTTCGAAATATCTACACCCCACGGTAGCCACTTGGCCATTCGAGGCATGGGAAATAGACATTATTGGACCGATCAGCCCGCCCTCCTCTAAAGGACACCGGTTTAGTCTCGCCATCACGGACTATTTCTGCAAATGGGCAGAAATAGTATCGTTCATAGAGTAAAAACCTCCAAGATCAGCTTTATCAAGCACCACGTCATTTACTGCTTTAGAGTTCCTAGGAGGATTGTGTACGACAATAGCCCCCAGTTCGTAAGCTATACGTTCCATCGGTTTTGCGACAAGAACCAGAATCAGAATATGGTGTCAACGGCTTACAACCCTGTGGCTAATGGATTAGCCGAGGCATTCAACAAAACCATCGTCAAGCTGCTCAAGAAAGTCGTCTCTTCTAACAAACGCGACTGGAATGAGAAGTTACGCAAATGTCTATAGGCTAACCGTACGATCGTTCGTACACCCACAGGTAGCACACCATTCTCCCTTGTCTATGGGAGCGAGGCAGTCCTCCCCCTGGAGATCCAAATCTCGTCCTTACGGGTAGCCATCACTAACCAGCTGACTGACGAAGACAACCAGCGCCGGCGGCTATAAGAGTTAGAGGCGCTAAATGAAAAATGCCTGCTAGCGCAGCACAGAATCAAGCTTTATCAGGCTCGTATTTCTGGTGCCTTTAAAAAAGGTACGGGAAAGAACATTCCAAGTGGGCAACCTCATCTTAGTAGTCCGAAGATCGATGGTGATGACTCACAAAACGGTACGGAAGTTCGAACCCATGGGGAGGGACCGTTCTTTATAGAGACGGTCTACTCTAATGGTGCCTACCGGCTGACCAAACCTAATGGCGACTTGCTAATGATGCCCATCAATAGCAAGTTCCTGAAGAAGTATTACGCCTGAAGACGAAACTGGCATCGGCTTCTACATTCCCTCAGGGTGCCTATGGGTTCTGGTAAGGGGATTCCTTTCTTCATGATCGAAACTTAAGGAGGTGACGGCCGAAGGCATTTAATGCTGAAGCTTAAGCACGACGTCAGCCTGGCAACAGAGGTGATGGATATTTCACCTACAAAGAGATACGTGTTCATGATTTTGTTTAAAGTACCCCGAGCTTGACCCAAGTTCGGGACACTTTGAAGGGGGTCTTATAGAAGCATCAAAATTCTCAACATAATACGAGGCGCAGAGGCACAGGAAGTCAAACAGGCTAACAGCAAAGACAAAAGTCTCAAACAGATGAAAAGCTCAGAAGTCCATTTTTATTAATCATGGCTACAAGAGTCTGCTACAGGCTCATCAAGATTACATAAAAACTGCATAAAGACATAATTACAAGGATCTATTACAAATGACTTTGTGATTACATGTGCCGAATTGAAAACTCCTACGGATCATCGTCGGAGTAACTCTTCACTGTGGATAGAAGATGTGAATACAATCCCCATCAAGGTCTCCACCGCAGCTTTCTCCCTCCAGACGCGTGTAGCACTTCTCGCCGAAAGCTCAGGCCACAGCGCAGCAGGAAGGCCCTTTTTCAAAAGGGCATCAGTTTTCGAGGCTCTTCTAGCCTAACAAAAGCACGCCGCCGCCAATGAGCAGGACAGAGCACAACCTATGGCTCTCCTGGTTAGCCATCCACCCACAAGCTAGGTCGTCAGGACCTTTAAGACCTCCAAAGCGTCACCCAAGTTCGAACTCTTCATGAGAAGCTTTCTAACATGTTCTGAGGCTCATCAACAGTTCTTCTACGAAGTCATAGCCCGTATGAACGAAGGAATCCTCAACCAAAATCCAACTTAGGCAAGGCTAATCGCCGCTCGAAGCTAGGTCTGGATCCAGTATGGTGTTGAAGGACAAGAAGAAGAAGAAAACGTTACTCTTCAGAAGAAACTCCCCCTTTATATAGGGCAGAAGTGGTCCAAAATGCAGGCCACATGGCCGACGGTCAAAGTTCTCACATTAATGGGATGAACCTAGGACTCAGTACGATGAACCTAATTAAATAAAGTACATTCGACTAAGTCCTAGACTATCCTAGGACCCCTTGAAATTCTGCAAGTAATTATAGAAATTGAGAGGGAGTCATTCATTAAGGAGCGGTCATTCATTGCTCTTTAAAAGAAGACTTCAAAGCCAATTCCTTCAATCCAGAGGTATAGCTACACTTCTGCGCCAACCTCAGGCACAGACTGGTGATGTTTTCATCTAACTCCAATGGCACAGCACTCTGCTCTGACCCAGAAGCTCAACTACCTTTCGTTAGAGACTTGGGAGATACCATTGCATCCAACACGAGTCCGCCTCCCGCTCCAAAATCACAATAACCTCGTCAACATGAAGCACAAGCCTACTCGTCGCCCTAAAGCACAGTGACTTTGTCGTTCGAAACACAGCCTTCTCGTCGCTCATACATATAGAGGCTCTGTCCTCTTCGAAGCATAGTCCACCCATCGTCTGAAAGCACAGAGGCTCTATTGTTTCCAAAAGAACGGTCTACTCATCACCCCAGAAGCACAGCAGTACTCAGACCTCGCCAGAGGCACAGGAAGCATGGTCCCACCCAGTCAATTAGCTTAAACCGACTCTCTCTCAAAGATAGGATTAGGGATAATCATGATTCATATCTTATCAAATTGATTTAAATCTTAGATGAGGATCGATCAGAATCCAAATCTGAGATTAAATCCTAAGATTTACTCGGCGGCATCCGGACAAGCAAATCGGCACATGCCATGTGTCTTTTCCTTCGGTTATTCTGATAACCACCAGAGATCTCGATTGAGGCGAATCTCAATGTCGGCTATATGTCACCGTCGCAGAAGCCCATACCGTGCAATGATGGCAGATTCATTCATATCTCAAAACCCTAATGCACATCGCATATGTGCTCTCTTCCCCTATAAATAGAAGGAGTTTTCCTTCAACAAAGAAGAGGCGGCCATCGAATATTAAATCTCCAGCTCCAGGCATCCTCTTGATCGACAACCCTAGAGATCCATCAAAGGCATCAAAAAGTCAGAGCAAGTTCAACCCGTCGTCAGATCGTCAACGGAGTAAAGGAGCCGCTGCAGTACTCGATCTCCACCGTTAACTTTCCTAGAAACTCTTTTCCTTGTACGTAGAATAACTTGTTTAGAACTTCCTTCTCTGTAAACAGGTCTTTTTACATTTAATAAACAAAAAGTTTGTTCAACCTTTTGTGATGTCGAACACCTACGTTATAAGCAAAGTTTTTCTAACGGAGCTTATCAATTGTCTGGGATGGACATCTGAATCGCTATGATGCCTACCAATGGCAAATTCCTGAAGAAGTACTATATTTTCTAACAAATATTGTACATACTTCAAATCTTTGAATCCTTAGCGGAGTCTATCCAGATCGTATGATACATCTTTATTGACCCACAATGTCTACTACATTATTACAAACATCATCTTTTCAAACCTAGCTATTTTAAAAGATATTCCATTCTTGAGTCCCAGTTGGCCCAAGGATAATCAATAGATATACGAATTCACGTCCACAATACCTCTGAATTTTACTATCTACATTAATGACTTGTCACGTCCACATTACCTTTGATGATGTCATCTCAAAAATGACAATATTTCAAGTTATAATATTCTGTCATGTCCATATTACCTCTGAACAGATATAATAAGTATTGTTATTTTCAAGAGATATGTCATTTTCGGTACCTTTGAACATATTTCTTATTCCTATCTATTGCTTGTGTCTCAAACAGATACACAATAAGTAATAGAGCCACAAAACATCATCAATTTTCATTCCAGGCAAAATTAATACATTTATTAAAATAATCAAAACAAAAAAGTTATCACATCTGGATAGCTTCTTTTGGAAGGCTAGGTGCTAAGATCGGTATTCAGCCTCTTCAGAGAATCAGCTCGCTCTACTCTGGATTCGTTCACCCTTTGCCGGGCCAAGTCTCTTCTAGACTCTGGGTCAAAAGGTTGTAATGAGTTAACTTGGCGTTCAATTTCAGCACTCTGAACGCGGACAAATTTGTCTTGCTGCCTTATCAAATCATCTAGAAGGCTCGAAGCAACTTGATATGATTCAAGAACTTCTTCCTCGTGCTTCTTGGCTGTTGTGATCATCGTGCGAAGCTTGGCTATTTCAGCCTCCAATTCTTAAAGATGAGCCTAATATTTAGCCGCTTCTTTTGCTTTCTCTGTTGCTTCAGCTTTTGGTGTTCAAGGGAAGATTTAGCTTCGGCAGTGCTTGACTCTAATTCCCCAGATCGTACTGAGAAAACAACTACTAAATCATCCAGGGCTGCTTGTCATTCTTCAGACTCCTGAGCCAAAGCCTCGCACTCCGCATCCACGAGTCTCTGAATGTTGCCTCTTATCAGATCTTCGTAGGATTTGATAGGCTCCTCGAGCGCAACCAAGATGTGTTCCAAGAAATTGACTCTTTCAAGATTGCCAATATTACGGATTACTTCCATGACGAAAGTGGTAGTTCTCCTTATTGACTCGTGAGGGTGTCCTTTCTCTAAGACCATCTGAACAAGAGTTCTCAAAGAGGTAAAGAAAGCACTTGTATAAGTCTCGATGATGCTATTTGTTATCACTGATATGCCAGGAGTCGCCACTTCAGCCCAAACCCCTCCTTCTGCAGAAGTTGGAGGAATCACGGATTATACACTAGGAGATTTCGGTGCAGGCATCCTCAAAGAGCTTCCCTCTACAATCTGAGTCCCCATATCTAGAGGGGCCATAGTGGAGCTAAAGCTGAAAGCTATAGACACCAATGAGGCTACAGCAACGGTCCCCACGTGGCCCTCTACGATCAAAAAGCATTACAATTATATATATCAAAGGAATAATGGTGAATAAAGTGAGTAATTTACCTGAGTCTGGTTGCACATATGGAGTCTCACGAGGTGTAGTGTCTCGCTCCGTAATGAGCCTCATCATGGTGTTCTCCGAGATGGCCGCGTGGCTACTCCTAGCTCCAAAACCACCTGACATTAATTCAGCCTGGTCACTTTGGGTTGCTACCTCTGTCCCCCTCTATTTCAAAAACATTTTCAGTTGGGGTCTGGATCTCCTCAGCCTCAATTTCAGGGTTTTTATCTCCCCCAACATGTTCTAGACCTTTAGCCAGGTCTTTATCACCTTCTTTGTCATCATAACGGCTTTCATCGCCCTCGATATTAACATCCTCCTCCCTATCATCATTAGGGATCTCATCGCCCTTGATGTCGACGTCTTCTTCGATGTCAACATCTTCATCTTTGCCTTCATTATTACCTGGGCCTTCGTCGCCTTCGACTTCAACATCAGAGCCTTCACCACTTGGCAGTTCCTCGAAGCTCTGATTAGCATCACTAGGGATTTGATCACTATCATCCTGGTGACTGCCACTTCAACAATAACTTGATCCTCCTTAGCCGCCAAATCTTGGGCCAATACTTGAGAAGAAGTTTTATTCTGACCAGGATCAGAAGCGGCGTCAATCGGATCCTCCTCGATTGGATCAACGCTAAGATCGTAATCTAACAGTGCTTCTATCATCCTCTCGTCTGGAGAAGGTGCTTCTCTCTGAATAGGAGCTGTAGGAGTTTGAGGTACAAAAGATGCTAAAATTTTAGGAGGCACTACCTCTTTCTCACCACGAATCGAGGTTATTCCGAATGGAAGCATTACACCTTGGGAAGTGGTGGTTCTCAAAGATGGATGAATTATTGGCTCTGTATCTGTCACGGAAGGAACATCTACCGAAACAGCTGGGGTTGGCTCACTAGTTGATGGTGATGTCAAACTAGCTGCAACAAATGCTGCCAATGTCATTGTAGACAAAGGGACAGTGAACCCTACGATTGATGGCTCTGAAACTGCAATATCTGGAGTGTCTGCTACATCAGCTAGAGCTGGAGCACTGGTAGTTGGAGGTTCTGGAGATGAAGATATATCAATACAAATTGCCACAGGATCAACATCAAGTAACTCTTGCTGAATAGAAAGAGTAAAGATCACCTTGTGAAGAAGAAATGCCTCCAGGTGACATTAGCAATGTCCCTTGGCCAGGAGATTATTCCGAGAAGATGTAGGAGAAACTGTAATCTTCCTACCTCGGGCTTTCGTGGCCAACAGCTTTCTCTTGACTGAATGCTTAAATAATTACTGAGGAGACGCTGCAACCATCTCGATAAGAGCCGACAATTGAGGCTGCACTACTTCAGGAGCAGGCTGTTCTTTGTTTGGCTCCTCTTCAACCCTTATACTCTTTCGTCTGAATGGGGATGTTGTTGATCCCCTGATTGAAGTAGTTATCCCGGGTGATGACCCAAATTCTATTTGTCGTATCTGGAGTCTAGTCCTAACTTCGGGCTTATCGACTGCGGTTGTCTCTTTTGTCTTCTTCTTCCCCACAGTAGGAGAAGGAGGAATATCTTAGGTTGATTGGATGGAAGCTCCAATCTTTTGCCTCTTCGTAGCTTTCTTTACAGGAGACCTTTCTTTACGTTTCCTGAGAAGGCCACTCAATAGATCCTGAACTTCATCAATGGAACCCATATTCACAGTTTCTAAAGGGTCCTCAGCCGGGACATTCTCCTCAGCTTCATTTAAGTTGGTGGTAGCTGCATCCCCATCAAACGCCTTTTGCGTTCCAATAAAACTATCATTCATTGAATAGCCTTCAAAGAAGGTATTAGCAGAAGTATAAAAATGCGCATATGAACTTAATATGTGTGGGCCATCCTTAACTATTGCATAAGGCTTGGTGAATAGAGCCTGTGTACCTCTTGTACTGTAATATCTTCATCCACGGGCTCCATCAATTAAATGTCTGAAGGCTTTAAGACATGTCGTCGCATTTTCGACATGCAGTTGGTCATAGCCAAATTGACGAGCAAAGCGACTCGACAAGTAAGGCTCCAAATAACAAGTGTTCTCAAATCGGTATACCAAATGAGAGAGACTGATTGTCTTCAACCAATTAAAAGTCTCAGGAGGAGGACGAGAATCGACGGGCTCTAAATCTTGCATGGGAGCCGAAAAGTTTTTATATCCTAGCGGAGGAGGGGTGCAGAAAAATTTCTAGTTTACGACCCTATTTAGTGCCTTTCTGCAGTTAAATAAAGACAACCTTCCATTTGGCCTTGGCAAATCTTCTGATGAAGCTGACTGCCAAAGCTCCCCCGACTCCAAGTTCAGGATCCATCAATGAGGGGTGATGCAGTAACAACCAGCTAAACAGATATGTGTATGGCATCTCAGTATGAGGGTATTCTTTTCGATTGTTGGGCTTTTCCATCAAACCATCGGTAAACTCCAGAGTCCCGAACTGGTCATGGCTGAGAGGATATCCATTTTGTATCCGAATACTAAACGTACTGCTACAAAAAGCATGCCGCGGTAGATTCGGTTAACGGTATTAGCACCTGGGACGACAAACCGTCGTAACCATAGAGAAAGAAAGCCTGCTAAAGTGGTTTCTAGAGATAAATCGATGCCACTCTGCTTTATATAACTCTCCAGAGGAGTATTGACATCATAACCATTCCAGGGTTTGGCTAACTCTGTATCAACACGGCCACTCTCCTCTATCAACTGAAAAATAACTTGAGCATCAAACGGCTCAAAAGAGTGAGGCGTACACTCAGACTGATCTTGCACTTTAGGATATGTGTCATGACCGAAGAAGAGGTATACCAACCATTTGTAAAGTGACACGGCAATTTATCAAAAACTGCCACTGTCTGAGGGTTCACTTTGGCCAAGGCCTCTAGCTCGTCCTCTGTTGGTACGTACTCTTCATAAGGGTTATCTTCTATTGGTAAACGGGAAAGAAATTGCATTTCATGGAGAGCAAAACCTAATTCTCCTAGAGGAGTGGCAAAGGTACCAGTCCTACTGTTGTACCTTTCTGCTAAAGCCAGACATATGTTAGGGTTATTTTGTATCCAGCAAGAGATAGTCACAACGTCTTCGTAAAGTCCCAGTTCCTATAACCTCTCAGGAAAGTTGTTTAAATCCAACACAGAAAGGTAGTTCCAACGGACAATCTCCGGATGCATTAGACAAGTTAATCTCACGGTAGTGTTGCGAGGGTATTCTCCTTCAGATGTAGCATAAATGTTGGCAAAGATAGGTATTCTGACGGGTAGCATCATGGCCGCATCGTCCGAGGGTATGCAACTTGGTCTTAGACCCCTTAAAAGGGTGCTATATTGATCAGAACGGCAGAGGAAGATGTCTCTATTATGATCCCCACACCTATGACATATTCTTCCAACCTTAGCTTCTTGGGTAAGAGTCAGGTCCCAAGACATTTTTCTTGGATAGCTAGCATGGGTGTATCAAGATAAAGATAGATTCCTTATCATTTTAGGCAGGTACACCAATGTATCTCCCTTACGAAAGCTCGACGGTCTTTCTTTGACTTGGGCTGGGAGTTTGCAGCTATAGCTTCTCCAAAAAGGAATGTCGATTTCTTATGAGGATTTGCGTCATCAGATAGGAAGGGAGTGCCATTTATTAGGCACAGCAGAGTTTTATACTCATGATTCTCTAATATAGTCCGTATGAGAGTTGGTTCAGTATATTATGGGAAGCAAACATGAAAAAGGTTTTCTTGATACTCCAACATCCGACAGGCAGAAGCCAATTCCTTAGCATAAGGGTCTCCCCTCAGATCAACTGCAAAAGAAAACTCAGAGTTAAAGTCTTAAAATAAACTTATTTTTCTTAAAGAAGCACCCTGTGCCAATCATGGGTGGCACAGGATGTGAAAAAAATCCTCAGTTGGTGCATGCAGAGTGACAGTTCTCAAATCAGATAGTGCATCAGTCAGTCAGCACATGATTTACGCGTAACAGCGGATGGCATCATGCTTAAGACATGGCAAATGGCGTAGGGCGTCATTATTTGTGATTGAGTTTAGCCAACACTCTGAAAGAGGTGGCACATGATGCAGATGGTCCAAAGCATCAACCAACACTCTGAAAGAGGCGGTCAATGTTGGCCTTTGATCGCTACGCGCGAATGGTGCGAGCGTTCGGATCTTCTTCTCTTATCAGTTTTTCTTACCTTCAAGAGCGGGGTTTGCCTCCTCGGCTCTCACCGACGGCATGACGTACTACGGCACCATCAATGACAGCACACACGAAGTAGCTCTGGCCACTTTCTTTCCTTTCTCAGCTGCGGTTCTCTTTGGAGCCATTTCAATTGATCGGAAGCTTCGAGAATTAAAGAAAATAAAGAGCTTGGGAAGAAGAAAATTCGAGTAAAAATGTTTTCTCTCTCTAGTCAGCTATTATAGCCCAAAGCTATTTGTAACAGTCATGCAATCTGTGTCCAAAACTTGGGGACCGTTACGATTCTGCAATGCGCCAATCACATATAAATGCTTCTTATTCAAAGTATTCCAAATTTTGAAGCTTTTCAAATTTGAAAACTTTGAAGGGGGTCTTGTAGAAGCCTAAAAAAGTATAAACATCATCATGCGCTACTCATAATTGGCACCAGCATTCAAACAATCAAATGGTGCCAGACAGCAGATGGCGCATGACATCAATTGGCGCTGGCATCAGATAGCGATGGCTAACTCGTGGCAAACTTCCTCGAGAAGCTGAAAATGTTTTCATCATGACTGATAGTATGTCAGTCGAGAAAAATCTGTTTGAATCTCGAGCACGCGGTGCTCGAGGAGATATATCAGATTTTTTATAATGATTAACAGCTATCTGTTTACAAAAACAAAATTTTGTTTTATTCCAAACTTGTAAAAGAGTACAAAGTACAATGAATTCTGGAGAAGTACAACTTTAGGAATCTGATCAGAAGACGATCACTTTATCCTTTGGACTATGTGAACTTGAAGACTGTAGCCTCTGGAGAATGCAGCAGCAATTTTGTAAGAGTTCTTGATCACCCTCTGATGATGATTGGAAACTCTATTTATAGAGTTCAGGAAATAACTGTTTTAGCAGTTATTCTGATGTGCGCGAGGCTGGATTGCGCCATACTGGATTGCGTCAACCTCCTGTTGTGCCAATTTTTATTCAGTTGTCAATCGTGTACTAACTGTATTTAGACGGGTGGCATCGTATGATTGAGATGCGTGTGGTCATGTACAGGATAGTAGACACGTCTTGAGAGATTAGTGGCATGTGCGCCACGTCATCCTGCTTTAGAATGTAAGTTGTCTCAACTTTATCAGGTTGTGCGAGCTTCAGTCAACAAGTCAAACTGCGCTTGATTTGAGCGGCGCCTACACACGTGGCAACTTCTGATTAAAAGTCGTTCAGGTTGCGCCCAGGCGCAACTAAGGATTTTTTTAGATTGTGACTGGGCACAACTCACGAAGTGTACCAACTTTTTCTTGAGCGGCATAATTCATGGGATTCGAAGAGATTTTTCTCGTTCACTGTTGTATCAGTCATCAGTATGGTCAGGTAATGATGACCATTAAGTGTTAGATGCCACGTAGGCTTTGGCGTAAAAAGATTGGGAGTAGTCTGATATCAGGCACAATCTGATCGGTGGCGCAGTCTGCTTCATATCAGTGGCACAACTTGATTTTTGGGGCACAACTTGATCACTGATCAGTATATTAAAGGCGCAACTTGATTTTTAGGCTCAACAAGACCCCCTTCAAAGTTTTTAAAACTTAAAGACATTTGCAAAGTTTTGGAATACTTTAAATTTATAAAAGTTTGACTAAGTCAGGTTGCGTCGGTCTCATGCTCAGTCATCATGATTAAATTCCTTTCTCAAAAATATTCAATCTTCTCTTCGTCTTCCAGAATTTTATTGATTTCTTTCAGTTTCATGAGGAATACGAAGAGTCAATTGGTTGATATATATATGTAGTTGATTTCTGTACTTTGGTCTTCACTTCTGTTCTTCAATGACCCCAAGAAAAAAGAGATGGAGACCAATGCTGACACCACGACCAAGTCTCCTGAGGGCAGTAAACTTTTTGAACTATTTTGCGCCTACAACCTTTTTGTTGGAGGCTGATCCAGCTTTGAGGGCAGTAAACTTTCTGAACTGTTTTGGTTTAACTCCGTCAGTCTTCAATCGCTCGAGTGGTGGATCATCCTCTGAGGAGCATGCCAATTCAGAGGGATTTCTTAAGCTGATGCGTCGCTCGGGGATCTACACCATGCAAGAGTTGGACGTCGCCCTTCGTCAGACTGATGAAGGCAAGGACAAAAAATAATGTTCTTTTTTAATGGGAACAACTTTTGTTATTTTGCTCTCATGTCCTTGGTTGTAGGGGTCCACCCATCTTTATGCAAATGAAATTTTAAAATTTCTGATATTGTGTGGCTGCGACTTTGAATGGTGCTCATGGACATAATCTTTTGGCCGATTCTTCGTTTTACTGTTTCTTCTGAGGAACACGTGGCAGCCATTACACGCTTTTAGATGCCTATTTTCAGTTCTTTCCTAAAATAGGATCCTAGAACAACGCACTCACTTTCTCTTTAACCTCTTTAAAAAGGACATCCAGAAATGAAAAAATCATTCATATTCTCTCAAACAAATGTCTTCCCACAAGGCATCACTTGCGCTACTTTATTCTGACACTATTTGCTTGCATGTTGTGTCTTCAAAAACTAGTAAGTCTGCGCTAACTATTTCTAAAAATAGGCGCACACTATGGTCCAAATTTTTAGCTCTGATTAGAGGCGCATATTACTGTCATACGCCTGTTTGATCAGCGTTCAGTGCTGATATGCGCATATTCGTAGGCGCATTGCTGATGTGCGCCTATTTGTTGGCGTATACTGATGTGCGCCTGTTTGTAGGCACAATGCTGCTGATAGATTCTGCTAACTTCTCATGTTTCATTGATATTTGCAGGGACTTGGTTAGCGAGCTTCTTCAGAACTGGTATTGGTGATTAAGATGTTGCAGGGAACATTCTTTTGACACCCACATCAGGCAGCTCATATGGTTCTGACACTCAAATTAGACAGCTCAGGACTCTTCATGTTAAGAAGGGTCTTCCTCAGATGGTAGGAAGAGCTTGTATACATGAGAGTTGGATGGTGGAGAGACAGAATTAGGAATCGTATCACAAGGGTGATCTCGTTCCTAGTTCTCCTGGCGGATCGTCTCCTTCCATCAGTTGTATTGACAGTAGCTCATCTTTGGGCTGTTGTACTCTGTGGTTCTCCTCTCGTCTTTCTGAGAGAGAAGACCAGAGTGAATTCCATTGTCAAGCTCGTTGCTTCAGGCCGAGACGACAAGAAATTGCTACCAACAAATAAGAAGATCCAAAGATGTAATAGACCTTCATTATCAATGGGAAGATCCAAAGATGTAATAGACCTTCATTAGAATGAAAATCAAAGATGTAATAGATTTTCATCAAGATGTATCTATGCTTTTAAAGAAGAAATAAAGAACTGACTGTCTCATTATTCTCCTTTTTATAACTCAATTTTGATATGCTGACATAGATAACAGAATACAGAGAGAATGTGAATGTGGCAAGTTGTTTGACGTGGCTATTTGAAATTCAGAGACATGGATTCTCATTATGATAAATAAATGAGTGATCATTCACTTCAATTTTCGAAAAAGAAATATTGAATGAATGAATGGCCTTTTAGACTCTCGAAGAAAAGAATAAATTAGTGAATAGTCATGTCAGTTTCGGAGAAGGGATAATGAAGGGTCGGTTATGAATGAACCGTTAGAAATGAACGAATAGTTGTGCTTCTTCCCAAAAGTTGTATCAGTTCTCGAGGCCGATTACATAGTTGTTTTGCCTATAAATAGAACAAAACTTTTGTAGATATTGCCAATCTCTTTCCCTTCTGTACGAAAATGTCTTCCAAAGATTTAAATGCTCCGGAGATCAAAGAAGAAACCCAGATACTCCCTACTGAGCCTTTTGTGCCTTCTCGAAAAGAAAGAGGCGAAGGCTTAACTGTTCCTCCTGCGCCAGGACAGGATTTGATCTCCAAGTTAGTGGAACCCGGGAAGACTGTCGAAGAAGAAGCATTGAGGATGGCTGCTTGCGAGTTTTTTGTGAGTTCTGGCAATGAGATGCTTAAACTATTGGCGAACTATGTATTTAATCATGAAGGATCAGGGCCTCCTCCTCGTCTTTAATATTATATAATTCAATTCTGCTTTTGAATAAAAAATGAACTTTTATTTACATCATGTCTCTAAAAATAAAGTAAATTTTGTCTTTATACATAATATTTCTTGAGAAATTTGCCATTGATAGGTATCATAGCAACTCTGTCGTCCATATCTGTTAATTGATAGGCTCCATTAGAGAAGACTTTATTTATCACATAAGGTCCTTCCCATTCTGCCTTGAACTTGCCTTTTCTCATATGTGTCATAGTCATAGGACGTCTGACTGTAAGAACCAACTCACCTTCTTGAAATGTTCGTACTCTGACTTTGCGATTGAAAGCTTTTGAAATCTGTACCTGATAAAGTTCAATGTGTTGTTGAGCCAATAACCTTTTCTCATCGAGTGCCTCCAATTTCTGAAGCCGAAGACGATCATTATTGTCTATAGTAAGCTCATTAGCAATGGCGATTCTCAATGATAGAATTTGAATCTCCAAAGGTAGTACCGCTTCACATCCGTACACCAGAGAAGAAGGTGTGCAACCTGTGGGGTTACGGACAGTAGTGCGATATGCCCATAGACATTCTCCAAGTTTATCACTCCAATTCTGTTGTCATCACAGAACCTATAAAACTTCTGGCTGATGAATTGCGGCCCATTATCATAAATGATTCGGCAAGGGACACCAAATCTATATATCACATGATGTTTGATGAAGTTGATGACACTACTAGTTTTTACTTCAGCCAAAGGTATAGCTTCCGCCCACTTGGAAAAATAATCGATTATAGCTAAGATGAATCGATGCCCTTTAGATGAAGAAGGATTGATAGGGCCAATTATATCCATACCCCAAGCTTCAAAAGGCCATGAGGCTGCAGTTGGATGAAGAAATTCCGATGGTTGGTGAATGAAATCTGCATGAATTTGACATGCACGGCATTTTCTTGCATAATCAATAGCATCTGATACCATAGAAGGCCAGTAGTAGCCTATACGTCGGATATGATCCTGTAGTTTAGGACCAGGTTGATGTGCTCTACAAATACCATCATGAGCTTCACGTAATATCTGCTTTACTTCATCACCAGCTAAACACCTCAAGAGTAATCCATCAAAAGTTCTTCGATACAATGTCTTAGTAGTATGATTATAATAGAATCAAGTGATCGACGGCGGATACTTGTAGCTTCTTTAGGATCTTCTGGCAATATGTCATGTACTGTAAAATCAATGAAAGGTGTCCTCCAGTCCTCACTAATAACATTGACTTCAGTTAAGTTGCTGAATTCAATGTTGTGGTTATTTTCAACACAAAATAATTCTCTATTAGAGATAACCACCATTTGTTGTCTTTTGACTGGAACTACCAATACTGCAGCTAAGTTAGCTAAAGCATCAGCTTCTGTATTGCATGCGCGACGTACATGTTCGATGAAGAATCCTTTGAATGAAGAAGCTATTCTGTTTGTTGCTTCATGGTATGGTACCAAATCTTGATGTCGGACTTCATATATGCCTCTAACCTGATTAACAATCAGCTTAGAGTCACCATATACTTCGAGATATTCAATATTCAATTGTTTGGCTAATTGAAGTCCAATGAGCAAGGCATTGTATTCTGCTACATTGTTAGAGCAAGACTTGTCTAAAGAATAAGCACTTTGAATAGTTAATCCATCGGGTGAAACAAGAACAATTCCTACTCCAGCCACAAGGGTACCTCCAGGTCCAATTCTAGAAGCTCTATCAAAGAACAACCTCCAAGTAGGAAATTCTTCTGAGATCATATTTGATTCCAATGTTTCGTCCGGAATCTCATCATAGAGTTTAGATGTCTCAGGGACAGGATGAGCTGCTAAGAAGTCAGCCAGTGCTTGGCCTTTCACAGACTTTTGAGAGACATAAACTATATCATATTGTGCTAGCAATATGGCCCATGTGGCAAGCCTGGAATTAAGTGTACTTGGCTTTTTCATTAAGACTCGAAGGGGATTGACCCGAAATATGACATGAATAGTTTAGCCTATGATGTAATGTCTTGTCTTCTGAACAGCAAACATTAAGGCCAAACATTCCTTCTCCACTGGACTATAACGATGTTCAGCTCCAATCATCGTTCGGCTGAGATAGTAGATGGCTTGTTCATGACCTTTCTTGTTTACTACAAGAAAATACAGCATTTACGGTGCGCAATTTATGGCACGCAGTAACTGCGTGCCGTAAATGACACACTTTTACGACACGCAAATTTGTGTGCCGTAAATGAGTTATTTTTTGTCTTTGTTACGGCGTATTCGGTATGCAAGCCGTCATTGTAAACGTATTTACGACATGCAGGTATGTGCGCCGTGAATGATAACTTATTTACGGCATACATTTGTGCACGTCGTGAATGATTTTTCATTGACGGCATGCACTTGTGAGTGCCGTAAATGATAGCTCATTTATGGCATGCATTTGTGCATGCCGTGTATAGTGCAATTGATTCTTCTGAGAAACTTTTCCCTAAGTAATTGTTCCTCTAAAATCTTCTTTCAAATTAACTTTCCCACATAGTTTATACAAATTAACTTTCTAACTTATTTACGACACATGGATATGTGCACACCGTGCAGAATTTAGATATGAGTTAATTTGTTATGTTATATGGATTTTAGATCCGGACCCAATCCTTTTTATCCAAACAGGATCCAGACCCTTGATTTGTGTGAATAGAGTGTGGACCTCAAAACTAGACCATATTATCAAAACAGAGAGGGTTTGGGTCGAAATAAATCCTATCTAAACGTGAACTAGAACAGGCACGATGGAAAACTTTTGAGATAATTAACACTACAACAAAAAAACTTTGTTAACAACGTTTTATTTATAATATTTTTTAACAATATTGTAAAAAGTTAAATCTTTTACAACTTTTTTAGTGAGAACGTTGTAAAATATCGATGATAAACAATGTTTTATATTTAAATTTTGTGGACCACTTTTTTTACAATGATTCACGATAAATGTTGCTAATATTTAATAATATTTTTTTTATATATAACACTACACCAAAACATACAATTTGTTACACATTTTTTTCCCAATTTGTAATAGTTATAACCGTTATAACATTGTCACGGTAATTACTGTGACAATAATAAAATAAGTGTTACTAAACAATACTTTTATTTGTATATTTTTTAGCAGTGAAAAGTTCCCTAGTCATCTTTAAGTTTTCGGCTGTACCAAAATATTTCCTTCCAAATTCCAATTTCCCTCATCCCAAATTACAATTTCCCTCCTCCCATCCCTCCTCCCAAATTCCAATTTCCCTCCTCCCAAATTCTACCAACCGCGCCTCCACCCCCTATCTCTCATCCCCATCTCGAGAATGCAATCAACAGCTAGTCCTTGACGACCCCTTGTGACGTTCATGGTCAGTGTGGACGTCTTCTCGACGAGGGCCCGTGGAAAGAAGAATAATTGGAGGCAACATGGGATGATGTAGTAGAGGGACGTGATGGGGTTGAGGGAGATCCCATTGTTGGTGAGGAGGGTCATGACGAGGATGAGGTGGGTGGCCTCGAAGGCGATAGCGATGAGATGGTGATGAAGGGCCTGGGTATCAGGGAGGAAGAGAGGGGGGTCTCAGAAGGAGCATGCTCAGGGAGGCGAGGGTCGATGAGACGTTGGAGGTCAATGTTGCTGTCATTGATGGGGATGGAGAGGAGCTCGGCTGGCTGCTCGATCGGGTTATCCGGGACTGGACTAGAATCTGTGGGTGAGTTGTTGTCTCTCAAATGTTTGATAGAATGCCTCCTTGTGTGTTGTTGTTGTTGGCGATTTGTGTTTTACTTGAGAATTACTTGCTATCGAATAATAAATAATTATGATGGTAATAGTAGCAAAAGAATAATTATTCATCAATGTTGCATTCCTCCTGTGATTTTATCAAGAATAATATTACTAGTTGGATACGTGATGATGCAAGCTATGATACTCTGTAGGGGGGCTATATATTGGAGGATGCAGAATATAGAAAGGCTATACCGGATGATATGTATAACAAAACTCCATATTGAACTGTGTGTTTGTGTGTGCGCATGCGTCTATCACATGCATGTCCAATATATGCCTGCTTTTGTATTCTGAAATAATTACTCTCTTCCCATTGCTTTTAATATGGTCCATCATTCGAAATAATCAGTTCCTGATCATTTGTTGACCACAGTAAGATACAATATGACTAACGTTGCATACTAACTTGTGTTTTTTATATATTTAGTCATTTTGAAGTTGTGAGGTTCATTTCAGAAAGTGATACATAGGTCTCATCTCAGTTGTTACTCTTTGGTTGAAAGCTAACTTTACTTATGATTTGACCATTGTCTTGCCATCTTATATTTGGTGGTTTGTTGCTACAACTGCTTGTTTTGTACTATTTTGTGGAACTGCTTGTTTTGTACTATTTTGTGGAACATCAAATTTTGTATGTAACTAATTATATTCTCAATGGTTTCAATTTTTAAACCGTGCTGGATTAGACTGCAATGATCTTTAAACAATATGCATAAATGACCAAACACTTACAAATGAAAGTGAGTACTAATTTAAGTTGCACCGAACTTTTCTTCACTTTATTTAACTCACTGTTCTGAATTCAATGTCGGAATTTGTTGTACAGGTATCGATAAAATAGTTGGTTTTGCTTTAAGTCACCACCTTAAGAGCAATAGAAGCCAAAATCTTTCCAAGGATACTAAGCTTGTACATTATCCAGTGAAAGGTAGTCATGTTCTGACACTTATATTCCATATTATGTTGTCTCTCGAAAAAATGTACCTCCACAACGACACTTCTATCAACTTAAAATTGTATTTTCTGGTGGGTGTTATCTAAAGGTTGGCAATGTCTGTCATTTCTTGAGAAACTTGGTAACTTCTGTATGTCTTCCTCCAAAATTTTCAACAATATTTTTTGGTGATTATGGCAGCAGCATTATGTATGGATTCAATATGCTACAAAGTGTCCAAACCGATTCCAAGACTTCGAAAAAATCTCTCAAGGTGACATATAAATTCTGTATCCAAGTCTTGAGCTAAAATATTGGTTAGATTCTGTTTTCTGTCAATTTTTTTTCCAGGTATTTTATTGCCAATTTACTAAGGATATGAACAATGATCTAGAAGACTTCTATGAAACCTATTGTTATTATTTTTAATGTCAATATTGACATATATAATGGCTTTGTTATCTGGCCTCTCATATTAAGTTTTGCTCTTTTTCCCTAGGATGTGGTTACTGAAAATGAATTTGAGAAGAGGCTTTTGGTTGATGTTATACCATCTAATGAAATTGGAGTTACTTTTGATGATATTGGAGCCCTAGAAAATGTGAAGGACACGTTGAAGGAGTTGGTGATGCTTCCACTGCAAAGACCAAAATTGTTTTGTAAAGGACAACTGACGAAGGTTTGAATGCTTTCCAGAATATCATGTCCCAAGAATAATTAGATTGTTCATTGTTCATGACTGAACCTGTAGAACTGTTGAATTGGTTAGGTTATGTTGATACTGTGATTTTTGCTTCTGCACTTGCTACTGGCTTGTGAGTTGTAATGCCAAATCAAAACTGACTTATGGATTTGGCATGTTTCTTGATTGTGTGAATGTTGAATGAAGAAAAAGTCACTAACCCATAATGATGGAGAAGCCTACTTTTACTGCAGATTGTTGATGCTATTTGCCACAATGCCTCCTTTACAGTTGAGATACTACATAAGCTTGGTGCAACAGATGTTTTTAACCTATGGTTTCAGATGCTACAACAAGTTAAGAAGAGCGGAGTTCGTATGAATTTTAGAAGGTAAGTTTGAGGTCTACTTGTCTTTTCTGTCAAAGTATAACTTTTATTCATGACACTATTTTACTTTTTTACTGCAGATACTTTTTGAACTTCTTCTGTTCATGACACTATTTTACTTTTTAATTTTCTCACAAAATTGCTTTGTAGCTTTTTGACCATCAAAATTTGCAGTATGTGTACATAAAGATTTTAGAACTGGATTTTTGAAGATAAGCCCTGAGCATGATCATAATGACAATCATCTTGCTAGAAAACTTGATCTGCCGTACACAATGTCATGAACAAAGATGGCACTCTAAATGAGGTTGCTGGATTGTACAGGTAAAATATTTTGGTAGATTGTTGTCTTGTTTTACAATGCTTTAATGGTTGTTTTTGCTTATAGTTTCATATTTCTAATAATATCTTAGGGGTTAGATCGATTTGAAGCTCGAAAGAAGCTACGATCAGATCTTGAAGAGACATGATTGGTAATAGAAAAAAGGAATCTCAATCAAATGTTAGACAATCAAATGTTAGAGACAAGACCTAGAAGTTACTTGGATTGTTCCACCCATCCAGGAGCCAGGACCTTCACTGTAAATTGATGTGGTCATGTTACTATCCTGGTGATATTCATCTACAGGGATTCAATATATTTTATATTATTTGAAATAACATACAAGGCACCCTTATAGAAATAGAATACTGATATAGACAAATATGGTGTATATAGACATATATGGCAACAACATGGCAATGTATGATAAACAAGCATATAATATAGAAAGGAAGAATCAGTGCACATACATATTTTCTCACTTGTGAATATTCAGAACTGGCTATTTGATTCTGGGTCACCTATGTTTATGTTGGAAAATGAATTTTCAGGGAATTCATCCTTTAAACTTCATCCTATCCATCTATCTTCTTCTTCTCCTATCCATCTATCCTTTAAATGGCACACACTTTCTCCATTACTTAGAATTCTGAAATTCATATTGTGTTTATGCATACATTAATTTGTGCCCATAATACTCATTTATTTATGTATATTTTTTCATTGTTGTGTTTATATATACATCAAATTGGATATAATGAACTAAAATACATTTTATGTTTGTGCAGGTTATCAATCAATGAAAAAAATTTGGGTTTTGTGTTTGAAGCTTCATCTCTGCAACCATTTGAGCCGAAATTTGTCATAGAAGACAATTTACATTTTTTCCCAAAGTAGGACAAATTATGAAATAAGCTCAATTTGTATTGACATATTGTATTGTTCTTATTATTCAGTACAAAAATTCTTTTGTAGTTCATGAAACAATATGACATGATATACTTTGGCATGGCCTTTTGTTTGCTATAATATAAATATGACATGATATACTTTGGCATGGCCTTTTGTTTGCTACTAATGTATTTTGGCTATTGAATCCGATTATTTTTATGATATCTCACGTGTCTGGGTTCTTTTGAATTACGTTTCACTTTTGTAGTTTGATTGGGATATATGCCAGTGATCAACTATTTCTTTAACTTATGTTTGCTATGTTATATACTTTGTTTACCATTGATATCCTTGCTTAAATAAATAGGGATTGGTATGGAAATAATAATAATAATAATTATTATTATTATTATTATTATTATTATTATTATTATTATTATTTGATAAAAAAATTCATAAAATACTATTTACAGCACGCTACATATGTCATAAATGGTAAATATAATTTATCAAAAATATCTTTTACGGCATCACAATGTATGCTATATTTGATCATGTGTGAATCACTATTACGACGTGCATCTATACGCCATATTTGACCCAGCACGAATATCTATTACGACGCACATATGTATGCCGTGAAAGAGCAATTACGGCACACGAAAAATGTCGTAAATGGTTGTCAAAATTCAGTGAAAAATATCTATTACGGCGCGCACATGTATGCCATGAAAGAGAAATTACGGCACGCAAAATATGTCGTAAATGGTTGTCGAGATTCTGTAAAAAAACATTTACGGCGTTAATATGTTTACATTTACGGCATATTAAATGCGCCATAAATAATAGGCTCATTTACGGCATGAGCTTTTACGGCACCAAAATGTATGCCGTAAAAGCGCATTTACGGCACGTTTCGCGTGCCGTAAATGATCGTTATTCTTGTAGTGGTTCTTCTGAGCTTGCAAAGCTCCCAATGAATGATCCATTGCTCAAACATACATTAAAAAGGATATTCCTGAGATCGATGGTACAAGAATCGGTGGACTCATTAAATACCGCTTTAGGTCATCAATTGCTCGTTGATATTCTTCCGTCCAAACGAAAGATACACCTATCTTCATTAATTGAGTAAATGGTCTGCAACGTCCAAAAAAATTTGAAATGAACTGCCTGATGTACGTAAGTCGACCTTGGAATCCTTGTAGCTCTTTTAGGTTGCGTGGAGGACGCATCTCTTGAATGGCTTTGATCTTCTCGGGATCAACGTGTATACCTTTAGAGGTAATGACGAAGCCGAGAAACTTACCACTAGAGACACCCAAGAAAGACTTGGTGGGGTTCATATTGAGTTGATGCTAGCACATTAGATTGAAGATAGTTCTTAAATCTTGAATGTGATCTTCTTTGAGACGACTTTTGACAGCAATATCGTCAACATAGCATTCGACAGTCATTCGCAAATGATCTCGAAAGATAGTTCTCATAGCCCGCTGGTAAGTTGCACCTACGTTCTTAAGGCCAAACGGCATGACCGTATAACAGTACACACCCCGAGGAGTACGAAACGAAGTATGTTTTTCATCTTCAGGATCCAACCGGATTTGATTATATCCAAAAAATCCATCCATGAAAAAAATTTGTTCGAATCCACATTTATTGTCTATCATAACATCAATAATTGGGAGAGGGAATTCGTCTTTAGGGCAAGCATCATTGAGATCCCAAAAGTCTATGTAAACTCGAACTTTTTTGGTCTTTTTCAGGACAGGGACGACATTGGCGACCCAGTCAGGATGTTGTTCTTCTCTGATAAAGCCACAGGCTATAAGCTTTTTGACTTCATCATCAATTGCATCCATCATTTCAGGCTTGAATTGTCGTTGTTGTTGTTTGACCGGTTTGACATTCGGTAAGATGTGAAGCTTGTGAGTTACAATTTGAGGATCTAATCCCGGCATATCTTCGTAACTCCAGGCGAAGACATCAATGTATTCACGAATAAGGTGAATTAATTCTTGTTTATCATCTTCTGGGAGATTCATGCTGATGAAGATTGGTCGTGATACACCTTTCTCTCCAATATCAACTTGGACCAGTTGATCTTCAGTAGGTGGTTCTCGTTGTTCAAAACGAAGTTCCCACTGATTGTCTATCCTTTGTGCCCAAGGGTCCATTTCAGTAGCTTCTTCAATGTCATTTTCATCATCATCTGAGAATGCGGCAGACACCATGTTAGAAGATACTATGGCCTTATGAATATGACCGATGCTAGTATCAGAATCCTATGAGATAGAATCAGAAGAGTTTGAACGTTCTTCTTCATCAGATTCAGAAGGTTTTGGAGTTGGAAGTGGTGACATATAACCGAGTCCTCGTTTCGTTTTACTGTGGTATTGTTGTGATTTTCTACTTGGAACAGCAATACGAAGAGGGGTTTGCCTTCATTTACCATTGTTGAGACCTGTTCTGAAATCATAGCCCATTTTACAGATAATGGCTTTAGATTGTGGACTATAGCGTCGTAATTGTAGCCTTCATGTATCATCTCTATTATCATTATAGAGCATGATTTTTGGTTCTTCTCTTTTGTTGAAGAATATAGGCTTTTTATCTTTCTTTCGAGACGGTACTAAGAAGTACGACTCTTGTATTGAATCCAGTGATACCATATTTCGTCGAGATGATACGACTTCTATTGTAAGTGGTTTAAAGCTATCTAGCATATCCAAATAACACTGAGTATAGTAAAAGATATCAGTATACTGCAAAGGAGATGCTTTATTGATTTTTACACCATCATTTACAATAGGGACTTTAGCCTTAGCAGGCTTAGTCAGATTGATGATAAGAGGGAGAGAAGAAGAATGAGAAGGAGGAGGGAGCTTCTTGCAACGAAGATCGATTACAAGCGGCTCAGAAGAGGTGAGCTCCCTTTGTCCCTGATTATCATCTTTAGGTCGCTTCTCATGGGAAGGTAGATAAATAGTCAATGGTTGGGAAGACTGAGGACAGAAGGTACGCCCTTTGACTGGAATCACCAGAGTATTATTAGGTATACTCTTCTGTTCTTCATCTGTGTTCATTGCTAGTACCACCTTCATGAATTCCTCTTTGTACATACGAGAATCGTTGCAATATGCTTCAACTCCTTTGAAAGGATTCAAATCTGTAACCTCTTTTTGGACTTCTCCATTACCATCAACATATTTGAAACATTGGTGGAGCGTAGAGGGTACAATATTATGTTCATGGAGGAATGGCCTTCCCAGCAAAGCGTTGTATGAGCCATGATTGTCAATAACATAGAAAGTTACTTTTGTACGAAAATTGCCAATTTGAAGTTTTAGGCGTATCTTCCCCAAAGGTTCACTTCTTCCTTGATTGAATTCCAGGATGGTAGTAATAGTTATAGAAAGATTATGTACTGGGATTTTCAAAGCGTCTAATAAGGACTTTGGCATGATGCTAAGTGCAGACCCGGGATCAATCAGAATACGGTCGCCTTTCATGGTATCTACGTACCCCGTAAAATAGAGAGGACGATCATGACGATTGTCTTCTAACAACATGTCATCTTGTGTAAAAGTGATATTGGGCATCAATTCAAATACACTATGACAATGTGCACAGCTGACAGGCTCCTTTTCGGGTTTCTTGAGAAGAGTCAAACAAGTGTCAGCCTGCATCAAAGCTTCACTTAACGTCTCACGAGTTTCTTTTGAGAGACGTAAAAGTTCAAAGATTGACAATCTTGCTAGAGTATTGGCCAATTGAGCCAATATGTCAAAATTGTAAGGCTTTTCAAGTCCAAGAGATGATAACTTCTTCAATGCTTTATCAAAGCGAACAGGTTATTTTCCCTTGTCTGCTGATATTGGTTTAGGAAGAGATGGTTCGACCACTGGCACAGATGTAGATGGTGTATCTTCAGCAGGAGAAGATGGTGGAGGAAGAACATCCGAGGATGGAGCAGGGTTTTCTTAATTTTTGGAATACTCCCGAAGATAGGGTTTCCCAGATCTAGTGCCCATTAGGATTTCATCTCCTGTTAATGGTTCAAAGGATACTATATTACAGTTCTTTGATTTAGACTTAGAATTCTTCTTTTATTTAGAAGAGGAAGGTGTTTCAAATTCTGCAACCAGATCTGGATGAATCCACATAATCTCTCCTCTGTCAGTTGACATCGGAACAAGACCTTCATTTTGAGGAGACGGGATATTCACAATTTCTAGAGTAGTCCTTGGAATGGGGACAGCTCCATCTTGTACGAGTTATGGTGGAAAATCACCAAATTGGAGAGAAACCACATTAGCAGTCACTGTTTTCTCATCCTGTTGTATAGTAATTGCTCCAGAGTTGACGAACTCCTGGATTTTGCCCTTGAGCATATAACATGCTCTGGTTGGATGCCCTATGAATCTGTGATAGACACAGTATTTAGGGTGATCAGTTTTACCAACTTCTTCTGGTCGCTTTGCCTCTGGAAGCTGAAGCTTATTGCTTTTGATCAAGCAATCGAAGATGCTTAACGTATCATCTTCGTCAAAAGAATACTCTACTTTTGGACGAATTGACTTTTGCAATGGTGCTGATGGGGTGGATGTCGTCTGAGTGACATTGACAGCCAAAGACTCTTTTCCTTTAAGATTGATGGCCAATGTTTCTTTATTCTTACGGTTATTCTGGCAATTAATACCCCCAGGTGTAGAATGTTCATCTTGGTTAGGGTGAGTCATCTGGACTCCTAACTGTTTGAACTTTTCGACACTCACTTCTGTCGCCTTTGCATTAACAATGAAAGAAGGCCAATCCTGGAATTGTGTAGATCCTATCCACATACTGATAATAGACAACAAGTTTGATTTGTAAGTGTCTATTGTTATAGCAGATGGAGTACCTAAAGGCATTTTGAGTGCCTCTCGGCAGAATCTTTCAATGAAACTCTCTGTGGATTCATTATGCCTCTGTTTAATTTTAATGAGGGCAGACATTATCATGTCGTTGACTCCCTCATAAAATCGTTCCAGGAACATTTGCTTGAAACCGGCAAAAGAAGTGATACAGCGTCAGGTAAGCTACAATACCAGTCGTATGCTGCACCGGCTAAACAACCGACGAACACTCTGGTAAGGAGAGCATCATTTGGCTGTAATTGATCAGTCATCACTTCGAAATGATTGATGTACTGACTTGGAGAAGTGCTACCATCAAACAGCATAATGGTTGGGAGTTTATACTTAGGAGGAAATGGAACTTCCTTCCACTCTGTAGTATGTGGTTGCTTTATGCCCAATCTTTGTAGGCCATCCTTCTGCTTGAAAGCCTCAAACGGGGTGCCCAGAAGTTTCACAGCCTCATTTGTATCCTCTGATGTTTGAGAATTGGTGGGCTGGTTAGAAGTGTTGGGAGGAAGAACAGCGTGATAATTACTACCCCCAGCACCAGACTGACTTGGATCGGCTTGAGTTGGCACAGAAGCGACCTGAGGGGCCGGTACCCCCAGACTAAGAGGTATAGAAGATGCTATAAGCTCCGGATTTGTAAAAAGGTTTATAATCAGAGGCATTGTATGTTGAGCCACCATTATGGTGTGCATGCTTGCAACCATTTCTACCATGGTTTTCAATTTGTCTTCTAATGCAACAATTCGTTGCCCTTGGCTGGTTGATGTAGAGGCATCTTGATCTTCTGTAATGGTATATGCTGTCACTTCTCTTGCAGCTATTGATGAGATAGTTTGTTCAGAACTTTCACTATCTGCATCAAACTCTGAAAGAGAATCCTCTCCCATATGGGTGATAGGGAGATCTTCTTGATTAAAGACACCTTGGATCAAATGTCGATTTCTTGATCTTGTGTATTAAAAGACACCTTCATTGGATGCATGGATCCGGTCTAAGTATTGTTGACTGGGATTACGGGATGCATTACGTCTTGGACGTTTCCTACCCCCAGTGCCTTGAGAAGTCATGTTAACAGAAGCATATAATAGTTCATCTTCGTCTTCTATTATATGTTCAGGAGTTGAAGCATAGTTCAGACGATCGAAGACAGATCGTCGAGCCGATTGGCAACAACAGTTGATGACAACTTCATGTAGGCAGTGGCGATTTGAAGCACGATTTGGAGGTGAGGAAAATATTCCCGTAGTTTCCCGTCTTTGTGTAAGACGTTACCGGAGATCAGTTACAACCACAGGACGAGAAGAAGTCAGTGGAACATATTCCATAATGATGTTAGGAACATGTCTCCTATTCTTCAGGTGTTTGGTTCCTTGAGTGTACAAAGATGTACTCAACTCATTAGCATAGGTAGAAGGGTCTTTCTTTTCAAAATTTGACTATTGATGCAGATTGGCCTTTGGCATAGGGTTCTTGCATTTTACCAAAGCTGATATTGGTTGACGCCTATTAAGATAAGCGCGTAAATCTGAAAATTCTGCTCCTGGTGTCTCTGTTTGTGATACTTTCAATTTTCCTTGTTTGGATCTTGAAATTTGCAAGGTAGGAAGATCTTGACCAGGCCCCATAGGGGTAGGCAAGACACCTCTATGATCAGTATTCTTTCCAGTATCAGAGATCCGAGGACCTTTGTTTACAGGAATAGAATCTGATACATCTTCCTCTGAGTCATAGACTAGGGAAGTTTGAGGAAAGACCAAAGGGTGCTTTCCTTTGTTTTGAACAGGGTTAGCTAAGAAGCGTTTCCTTTTGTTCTGTTGTGTGATCATTTTAGGCATAGACTGCAGGAACGCCCGAGTCCCAAAATACTTAGGACTAGGTACGTATCCATGCCAGCTGCATACATACGAAGTATACTCCAATATATGGAAACTCATATGTATACATAAGCTGTAAAATGCAATAAACCAAGAGTAATCTAATCTCATCCACAAACGAAGAATAAAAGATATCATAAAATCAACTGTAATAAGTCTTTGTACAATACGTTGGGCGGAGACAAAGTCCACTACCAACTATCTCAATTAAAAGGTACAAGAAAGAATAGATGAAATAACAAGACTAGCCAAGTGCAATCATCTTCGAAAGGATGGAGAAGATCACGGCCTCGACTAGAACACCTGCAATAACACAGAAGCACACACACCTGGAGAGATAACCAGGTCCTCAGAGGGACGTAAAACGATACAGGAGGAACATGCCATATGAACTGAATATAAATGCACCATAAGATAAAGATAAAGTAAAAGTGTCCAAACCATAACACGGCTCAATATCCCATCATCGAAACAGTAGGCTACCCCTACAACCAAACAAGGATAAGGGGTAACTTACGATTCCACGATGTGACATTTTTTCATGCCATGATTGGAACATGAAATTTGCCAAGGTCTCTAAACCTTTCTAGTCGGCAATTTAGAAGACATATCGATGTATGGGCAGGTGAAGGATGACTACCCCAGGACAAGTAACAACTCACAACACGCACACGTCAAGTACCAATACTATCAGCCGGCATAACTCGAGGCTAGCGGCCCACGTGACCCATCAGTCCACGTAGCTCGAGGCTAGTGACCCTCGCGACTCGACTACCGTAGTACGCAGTTACTACAGCTTTTGGATTGGGGTAGCCCATACATTTAACTGTCTTCTCCCTCCCAAGGTCACTAACAGAAGGTAGATCGCTAAGACTAGGTCCATATGCATACAAAAAGGCAAGAAGGAAAAATAACTGAAAGCAAAATAAAGTGAACTAAAAATAGCAAATAATGGATCCAACTAAAAATAGATAATAAATATGCAGTAACAAATAAATAAAGATGCATCTAATTATAACAGTAAATAAGGCAAGGTATCTTGCCTGCGGGTGGTGCGAGAAACAGCAAAATCCAACAATCAGAATCGTCAACACGAAAGTCAAAATCCACAAGAAGCTCCGGATGCTGAAACAAACATCACGAACGAGTTTGGAATAAATGATATGCCTAGGAAATGCCTGTCCAAAAGTTAAATTCTGAAACAGGGGCAAAATCGTAATTTCGGATCAAAACGATGTCTGCCGTTGGACCCGCTTTGCACCGAAATGCGTGCCAATATCTATGGTCTCTAAAGTCGTCAAACTATATGTCTACAGATTTGTTTTGATGAGACGAACCCAACGGTATGTCCAATTTTGGATTCCGGTGGGCTGTGCACAAAATCGCCCGTTGAGTGGGATTGTGGGCCCGCCAAAATAGCGTCCCGATCAACGGTCTCAGAATCGGACCAAACTTGGCTCACAGGACCAGAAAAATATTTCGAGTCCAATGGCGTAAGTTTCGTCGCGATTTGATGAGTGTCCACAAAGTAATTGGGAAATTCCGAAAAGCCCGATACGGGAAAATTTGACGGATACGGGTCAAATTCGTCGCGCACACGCAACCAATTTGAATTCCGTCAAAGCCCGCACGTCCGTAAAGTCGATACAGACCTTTCGGTACTCTTGGTTTGCGACGGGGTTACCCGGTTTGTCGGGACGTACCTCGTACGGGGTTTTTAAGGTTTATAAAAACTGATTTTTCGAGATTTTTTTAATTTAATTAAAACTGAAATTTATTGCAGAATAAATAAATCTATTTGAAGGGGATGATAGAGGGTCATGGGGGCTTTCTACACGAATTTACGGATCAAAAATCGGATTAGAATTGACAGAGAAATTAATCGGGGAAGTGGGTTACCTTAAAGTGGGAATCTGTTGTTGTTGTTGTTGTTGTCGTGACGACCGGGAGGCGGAGATGCTGTCGCTCCGATGAGACTGGCACGCACGCCGAGAAGAGGGAGGAGGATGGAGGAGAGAGGAGGAAGAAAAATAATGGTGATTAGGAGTTTAGGGTTTTTGCGTAACATATATACGTATATAACTTATATATATATATAAAGTGGGGAGGGGTCGGCCTCTACAAGCCTTGCTGCTGCTTGCTTTTATTTTGGGCGGCCACCAAAGCTTGCTAGCTGCTGCTGCTAGCATATGTGGTCGGTTCCCACATGTGGGGCCGACCACACTTTGTTATTTTTTTTATTTTTTTTCTTTTGCTTTTGCTTTATCTTTTTCTTATCTAATCTAATCTAATCTAATCTAATCTTTTTAAATCTTTTGTTTGTATAAATATATATATAACTAA
Organism: Iris pallida; assembly: GCA_029216955.1. NCBI lineage: Eukaryota > Viridiplantae > Streptophyta > Magnoliopsida > Asparagales > Iridaceae > Iris > Iris pallida. The sequence continues at coordinate 35,685,608 of JANAVB010040619.1, forward strand.
ATGCGTATGTATATATCTTAACTTACAAAATAAATCTTTAAAAATTTAAAAGTAAATCTTAATATTATATAACCATCAATATAATGCATTTAAACATGCATAGATATCTATTAATTCAAATAATATTATCTAATAAAATAAAGATGATTATTTAATCATCACCAAAATAATTTTAATAATAGGATAACAAAATAACCCAATGGTGGTTTTGGGTAAACTTTGCCACGCACCCTTATTCGGGTCCAGAAGAGTATTACAATTATTGGAAAACATTATTAATTTATAATAATGCAAATATTTGTACAAATAAACAATTAATTAGAAAATATTCATCAAGTCTTAAAATAATTTAAGAAAATATTTGTACACACATAAAATATGCCTGCATGGCCATATGTGGTCTCCCACGTGCCTACATGGGCTTAAATTCAGTTCGGGCCCAATTCGAGCTGAATTGGACAAACCGGGTCATCTAAAAATCAATATATAAAATAATATTTAATTAAAATATTTTAAATGAGTAAATTCACAATTTGGTCTGGTTTTCCTAGTTTGGACAAAACTATGGCTAGGCCTCCCATGGCATGGCTAATACACTAGTCAAGGCACACTGCTACATCTTCCGTGCCAAAATTCATGGTAGTCTTGTGTTCCAAAATTCAACAATGGCTAAGGTCACTTCTAATAATAAAAAAATATAAATTGCATAAAAATAAATTTTTAAGTCTTTTGAAATAAAAAAAATTTGAAAAATTAGGGGTTTTACATCTTACCCAACTTAAAAGAATTTCGTCCTCGTAATTTAGGATTAATAAGGTAGATGGAGTTGAAGAATATGAAGAGTAGTTAAAGGCGAGGATATAACCACATGAGTTGGTCGGTGGCTATCTAAATTCGTATTGAAATAACTAATAGGGAAACTAAAGGTGATATCTTGCATCTATCTATCATGTAGAGTGTCTGGTCTTTCTAATATAAGTAAAGTAAAAAAGCAATAGAGAGTTCAAGGACGATGCTATCGAGTACGAATACGTGGTTCATAGGCGACGGAAATAATTCAAACGAGAGTTGTCAATGCTGTCGCGGATGAGACTCTAGGGCAAGTTTACTATGTCTCCATCCACGTAGAATAATATGTGAAAAGCGAACCAAAGTGTAATAGGTTGATCAGACCATCATGCACCGGCTCTGATTAGACAATATGTTAGTGGGTGCACCCAATAAAATATGTCATGATCAAGCTTGAATACGAAATAAGCTTACAAAACTGAAGCTACATTAGCTGCATAAGATAGTCAAAATATGAGCAAGGGAGGTACTGATGAAGGAAATTAAATAGTCCATGATCTTTTAAAATCCAATTTCCGCCCGAAGTTTGGGCCTGTGCAGTTGGCTTGGTTGACTATCTAAGTTAGGGTCCTCTGAAATTATAGTCTGAGCAAACTTATCAATATGGGTCACAAGGACAAAGGATTTGTTAGGTCGTCATGTATTCTACCCAACTTACAAGAGTTAAACTAGTAGTGTGATGGGATAATGGGTCAAGCAATCAAGACAAAGCGTAAATTTGAGCATTTACGGAATTAAGTAGAACAAATCACATATCGGTCGAAAGAATTGAGTCGAGATGGAATCCCTATCCGGGGTCAAAAATATATCGGTATCACGGTAAAGGTTATAGTTTAGCCATTTTGATCTGAAGGTCATATCATGAAAATAGTGTACAAGGAGACGTGTTCTAGTGGGACATGATATATCTACATGAAGGTGGGCTTGTCTAGGCCTTACATATGAAATTTGTTGGAAGGAAAAGTCTAGTGTTGTGCTCCAAATATCCAAGTCACGGTAAGGAACGCCAGAAGATCAAAAATAGAAAGTGGGAGTTCACGAGGTGATAATTAATGTACAAAAATAAAGAAGATCAAGTTAAAGCATGAAATAAAATTAATTAGAGAATCCAATAAATCATTCAGGGACATAGTTCTAGAGAGAAGATAGTCCATTAGATGAATACAGTTAAGGAACCATTAACTCATTATTCAAATTGCAAATGGGTTAGAAGGTCGCAATTAAAAGATCTAGAATTGAAGGAAGGTCGAGTACGTCGAGGTGGAAATACAGTCACATAGCTGGGTAGATGACTAACAACACTTGTGTATATACTACTATCATGGTCATGAGTGACACGGCAATTAGTATGGAATACTCAGTAGGGTTATCTTGGGGCCTACCATTAAAATTTTGCTCAATTTCCTCAAAAAGTTCCAAAAATAAATTTCAAAAATAAACCACCAAAATTTGGATTCACTCCAAGCTGTTCAAACTCATAAAAAAAAATTTAAATCACTCTCATAAATCTCAAAGCAAAATTTTATCACGTTACCACTAACCTTTTCCAAAATTAATGTTTAAATTCAACTATTTAACTCAAGAGATCATAATTTACGAATCCATAAAAATTTCACAATCAATCAAAAATTTAACATTCTAAAATTTTTAAATAACTCATAATAAAACTCTTAGCATATTAAAAGCAATCTCAAAAATTTACTCATCAATTTTAACTTCTATTCATGCCAAGTTATTCCAACAAAATCACAACTTTTAAATGGTAACTTCCTTTAATCAATCAAAATAACTTTCCATCACATCCTTCGAAATTCTTCCAAAAATTTTCATATTAGCAATCCCACATTAAACTAAATTTTCAAATAATCTTATCAGTCAAAATCCCTTTTTTTTAACCAAAAATCTAAATAGATTTGAAAATCCTCAATCATAGGACACAATTTAAAATAAAAAAAAATTCTCATAAATCATTTTCAATTATTGTAAACCAAAATTTACCATCATTACTTCCACTTAAAATTCAAAATTTACTAAACACGAAAATCGTAAGTTGTACAACTCAATTTAAATAATTCTTACGGCCATTTTTAAAAGCTAAGATCATTTTCAAATCAAATTTATAACCGTTCAAAGGTGTATAACCGTAATCCAATAAATCATAAACATCAAAACTCGAAAATCAAATAAATTTTATATTTGTTCAAAGATGTATATCTATCACCCAAAAATTATAAATATCACAACTCGAAAAGCAAATCAATTTTATATTTGTTCAAAGATGTATAGCTATAACCCCATAATTCATAAATATCAAAACTCAAAAATCCAATCAATTTCTTAAATCAATGGTATAAAGATTCTAGCTAAATTTTTTTCTCTCCTTTCTGCAGTATCAATCCTATGGTGTTTACTAATTAGAAATCTCAAGAGTAAAACTTTTCGTGGCAATATCCTACTTTACAAATTACTAATCATTAAATAACACTTTTAAAAAAAACTTACTAACTCAATTAGAGTCTTGAATGTATTCCAATTGCCAATATAACCATTCTAGCCAAGTGTTTGACCTATGAGCATATACTAGTGTACTCATCTTCTTAGTTGGCACTAAGCACGAAAATAAGAATCAACGGTAGAAAAGAATCAAGCAAGATGCAATTCAAGGAGGTCGATCGAGAGTTCAGAATTTGAAGCCAAGGGAAGAGATCAAGCTGTATGGATGAGATTCCTAGATTCTAATCCTATGTTGCAGGTTCACATCGGTACAGTAACATAACCGAAGTGACAAACTCGACCTGCATGGGCCACCACAAAAACATGTAACGCCCCAGTCCCAAAATACTTAGGACTAGGTACGTATCCATGCCAGCTGCATACATACGAAGTATACTCCAATATATGGAAACACGTATGTATACATAAGCTGTAAAATACAGTAAACCAAGAGTAATCTAATCTCATCCACAAACGAAGAATAAAAGATATCATAAAATCAACTGTAATAAGTCTTTGTACAATACGTTGGGCGGAGACAAAGTCCACTACCAACTATCTCAATTAAAAGGTACAAGAAAGAATAGATGAAATAACAAGACTAGCCAAGTACAATCATCTTCGAAAGGATGGAGAAGATCATGGCCTCGACTAGAACACCTGTGATAACACAGAAGCACACACACCTGGAGAGATAACCAGGTCCTCAGAGGGACGTAACAAGATACAGGAGGAACATGCCATATGAACTGAATATAAATGCACCATAAGATAAAGATAAAGTAAAAGTGTCCAAACTATAACACTGCTCAATATCACATCATTGAAACAGTAGGCTACCGCTACAACCAAACAAGGACAACGGGTAACTTACTATTCCACGATGTGACATTTTTCCATGCCATGATTGGAACATGAAATTTGCTAAGGTCTCTTAACCTTTCTAGTAGGCAATTTAGAAGACATATCGATGTATGGGCAGGTGAAGGCTGACTCCCCCAGGACAAGTAACAACTCACAACACGCACACGTCAAGTACCAATACTATCAGCCGGCATAACTCGAGGCTAGCGGCCCACGTGACCTATCAGTCCACATAGCTCGAGGCTAGTGACCCCCGCGACTCGACTACCGTAGTACGCAGTTACTACAGCTTTTGGATTGGGGTAGCCCATACATTTAACTGTCTTCTCCCTCCCAAGGTCACTAACAGAAGGTATATCGCTAAGACTAGGTCCATATGCATACAAAAAGGAAAGAAGGAAAAATGACTGAAAGCAAAATAAAGTGAACTAAAAATAGCAAATAATGGATCCAACTAAAAACAGATAATAAATATGCAGTAATAAATAAATAAAGATGCATCTAATTATAACAGTAAATAAGGCAAGGTATCTTGCCTGCGGGTGGTGCGAGAAACAGCAAAATCCAACAATCAGAATCGTCAACACGAAAGTCAAAATCCAGAAGAAGCTCTGGATGCTGAAACAAACATCACGAACGAGTTTGGAATAATAGATATGCCTAAAAAATGCCTATCCAAAAGTTAAATTCTGGAATAGGGGCAAAATCGTAATTTCGGGTCAAAACGATGTCCGTCGTTGGACCCGCTTTGCACCGAAATGTGTGCCAATATCTATGGTCTCTAAAGTTGTCAAACTATATGTCTACAGATTTGTTTTGATGAGACGAACCCAACGGTATGTCCAATTTTGGATTTCGGTGGGCTGTGCACAAAATCGCCCGTTGAGTGGGATTGTGGGCCCGCCAAAATAGCGTCCCAATCAACGGTCTCAGAATCGGACCAAACTTGGCTCACAGGACCAGAAAAATATTTCGAGTCCAATGGCGCAAGTTTCGTCGCGATTTAATGAGTGTGCAGAAAGTAATTGGGAAATTTCGAAAAGCCCGATACGGGAAAATTTGACGGATACGGGTCAAATTTGTCGCGCACACGCAACCAATTTGAATTCCGTCAAAGCCCGCACGTCCGCAAAGTCGATACGGACCTTTTGGTACTCTCGTTTTGCGACGGGGTCGCCCGGTTTGTCGGGACGTACCTCGTACGGGGTTTTTAAGGTTTATAAAAACTGATTTTTCGAGATTTTTTTAATTTAATTAAAACTAAAATTTATTGCAGAATAAATAAATCTATTTGAAGGAGATTATAGAGGGTCATGGGGGCTTTCTACACGAATTTACGGATCGAAAATTGGATTAGAATTGACAGAGAAATTAATCGGGGAAGTGGGTTACCTTAAAGTGGAAATTTGTTGTTGTTGTTGTCGTAACGACCGGGAGGCGGAGATGCTGTCGCTCCGTCGAGACTGGCACGCACGCTGAGGAGAGGGAGGAGGATGGAGGAGAGAGGAGGAAGAAAAATAATGGTGATTAGGAGTTTAGGGTTTTTGTGTAACATATATACGTATATAACTTATATATATATATATATATATATTTTTTTTTTAAAATAACTTATATATATATATATATATATATATATATATATATATATATATATATATATATATATATATATATATATATATATATATATATATATAAAGTGGGGAGGGGGTCGGCCTCTACAAGCCTTGCTGCTGCTTGATTTTATTTTGGGCGGCCACCAAAGCTTGCTAGCTGCTGCTGCTAGCATATGTGGTCGGTTCCCACATGTAGGGCCGACCACACTTTGTTTTTTTTTCTTTTGCTTTTGCTTTATCTTTTTCTTATCTAATCTAATCTTTTTAAATCTTTTGTTTATATAAATATATATGTAACTAAATGCATATGTATATATCTTAATTTACACAATAAATCTCTAAAAATTTAAAAGTAAATCTTAATATTATATAACCATCAATATAATGCATTTAAACATGCATAGATATCTATTAATTCAAATAATATTATCTAATAAAATAAAGATGATTATTTAATCATCACCAAAATAATTTTAATAATAGGATAACAAAATAACCCAATGGTGGTTTTGGGTAAACTTTGTCACGCACCCTTATTCGGGTCCAGAAGAGTATTACAATTATTGGAAAACATTATTAATTTATAATAATGCAAATATTTGTACAAATAAACAATTAATTAGAAAATATTCATCAAGTCTTAAAATAATTTAAGAAAATATTTGTGTACACATAAAATATGCCTGCATGGCCATATGTGGTCTCCCACGTGCCTACATGGGCTTAAATTCGGTTCGGGGCCAATTCGGGCTGAATTGGACAAACCGGGTCATCTAAAAATCAATATATAAAATAATATTTAATTAAAATATTTTAAATAATTAAATTCACAATTTGGTCTAGTTTTTCTAGTTTGGACAAAACTATGGCTAGGCCTCCCATGGCATGGCTAATACACTAGTCAAGGCACACTGCTATATCTTCCGTGCCAAAATTCATGGTACTCTTGTGTTCCAAAATTCAACAATGGCTAAGGTCACTTCTAATAATAAAAAATATAAATTGCATAAAAATAAATTTTTAAGTCTTTTTAAATAATAAAAAAAATTGAAAAATTAGGGGTTTTACAACTACGCCAATTGAGAAAATGCCATAGGACTTTTTCCTTTGTTCTGTCTAGTGTTAGCACTAGGACATGAATTCTCTAAGTTCAGAACTTGAGAATTAGAAGAGGGTATAGCCAAAAGACTAGTTCCCTTAAGTTGCGTCGGAGTAGCAGATTGCTTGGGTTGCGCCATAGTCCTACGGACTACTGGTAGCGCCTTGGCAGCAACTTTGGTAGACTGTGCATGGGCAGCAGAGGGAGCAGATTGCGCCCTAGCAACAGAAATAGGCTGTACTGGAGCCACTGAGGCAGATTGCGCCTTGGTCATTGAGCACTCAAGTTGCGCCTGGGCAACATCGACTGTGGGGGATTTAAGTCCACACAGTCCTGTTCTTGGCAATAGCCATCGTGCGCTTGTTGCTCTTGGTGTTGATCATTTTCTCGTAGGCTGTCTGGTTGACTTGAACAACCAGAGTCTTCTGCGTCTTGCCGATCGACGTAATGTTACATTGAGTTGTCACTTTCTCGTCGGAGGAGAAAGTCGTCCCCAGCAGAGTCGCCATTTTGTTTACAAAAACAATAATTTATTTTATTCCAAACTTGTAAAAGAGTACAAAGTACAATGAATTCTGGGGAAGTACAACTTTAGGAATCTGATCAGAAGACGATCACTTTATCCCTTGGATTATATGAACTTAAAGACTGTAGCCTCTAGAGAATACAGCAGCAATTTTGTAAGAGTTCTTGATCTCCCTCTGATGTTGATTGGAAACTCTATTTATAGATTTCAGGAAATAACTGTTTTAGTAGTTATTCTAATGTGCGCGAGGCTGGATTGTGCCATACTAGATTGCGCCAACCTCCTGTTGCGCCAACTTTCATTCAGTTGTCAATCGAGTACTAACTGTATTTAGATGCGTGGCATCGTATGATTGAGATGTGCGTGGTCGTGTACAGGATAGTAGACACGTCTTGAGAGATTAGTGGCAAGTGCGCCACATCATCCTGTTTTAGAATGTAAGTTGTCTCAACTTTATCAGCTTGTGCGAGCTTCAGTCAACAAGTCAACTGCGCTTGATTTGAGCGATGCCTACACACGTGGCAGCTTTTGATCAAAAGTCGTTCAGGTTGCGCCCAGGCACAACTAAGGATTTTGTTTAGATTGCGCCTTGGCGCAACTCACGAAGTGTACAAGACAGCTGTCCACCAACTTTTCCTTGAGCGGCACAATTCACGGGATTCGAAAAGATTTTCGTCGTTCACTGTTGTATCAGTCGTCAGTATGGTCAGGTAACGATGACCATTAAGTGTCAGATGCCACGTAGGCTTTGGCGCAAAAAGATTAGACGCAGTATAATATCAGGCGCAATCTGATCGGTGACGCAGTCTGCTTCATATCAGTGGCACAACTTGATATTTAGGACGCAACTTGATCACTGATCAGTATATTGAAGGCGCAACTTGATTTTTAGGCTCTATACTATCTTGCGTCATTTGCATTTGGCGCTAGATAATCATTCAAGAAGACACTAAATCAGTAATTAGCGCCTGGCGCCACGCAACAGTTGGCGCTATTCAATAAAATCATCCAGAAACAGTTAGATGACATGGCACATATGCTACGAATCTCAAAGAACACATATGTGATGATGTTCACGACCAAGCGCATCTCCATCACAGAATACCAAGCGTCCAAGTAGTTAAACCAACCGTTCGTGCGACTGGGTGAATGGCATGCCAATTGTAGTGTGCGCCAATCAGGATAACTACCTAACAGTTATCTCTAAACTCTATAAATAGAGTTTTAAATTACTTCACAAGCATCACTAATGATCATATTCTCCTGAGCACTTGCTGCAGCACTCTCCAAAGGCTTTCTTCTTCGACATCGCATCGTCCAAGGGATAAAGTGATCATCTTCATATCAGATTCCTACAGTTGTGCTTCCCTAGAAATCAACTTGTACTCTTGTACACACTCTTCTCAGTTTGTAATCAAACACTTTTTGTTTTTTTACAAACAAGATAGGGCAAACTAGTATGCGATAAGTTTTTGTTCCAAGCCGCGGTCATGTATAAGTACACAAACCAAAAGTACATGTACCTCACGAATATGGTAGCCTAACCATTCTAAGTGAATACAGTTTAAGAACAACCCTCCAACCCATGGGCTCTCTGGCTAAAATGGGATTCGCATAATCCCCCCTTGGGGCACCAGGGACCTCAAGCATAACCGTTCCTCGAACGTCAATGGCCAGCAATAAAATAAAGGTTCGTCAACCCGAATCTCCGGCGGAGCGTACGGTCACAAAGGTAAAGTGCATAGTAGTCCATTCACTAAGGATATGTCCTTCCCACCCTATGCCTATATGTTGTGTTCACAAATGACCTATATTAACCGCTAAGTAAAACTAATCATACAATACTATTAGCGGTTAATCCTATCGCACGGCTTATACGTACCGGTGGCCAGCCAACTACGCATATCCAAGTTCTATATCCGACTCGCGACTTCGTGGTACAAATGTGTCAAAGTCTATGAATGCAACACAAACGAGGATGGTCCCTTAAGTCTAGGTTTAATGTGCAGAAAATAATTAAATAGTAGAAAATAGAACTAGAAAGTAAATTTGCATATCAATATGACTACGTAGAACAATTTATTTTACAAAAAAAGAAATAATAAATAAATGCATGAAATATGAGCTAAAGTAAATAGACAGTAAATGGTAAGGTATTTTGCCTGGTAGGGTCGCCTGGTGTGGTTCGATGATCAAGGTGGCATAAATTCGACTTCGATGTTACAACTATGTAAGATAGCCTACGATGATGGCATAGACTGTTCCATCGAGTCCAGAACGGTCAAATTAGTTAGGATCAACATAAGGTATTACAGATTTGGCGAGGGAATAGGAATAATGAGCATAATCACGGGTAGAAGGATAAAGGAAATTATAAATAATATACATAATTTTAGAAAACTAATTATAATCTTTGAAAACTATAATTTTTTAAAAATATTTTAGATATAATACATGCTTGGAAACGTATAATTTGAAAATTAAATCTTTATTAGTAAAAATATGCTTTTAGGCAAATATTTGAAATCCAGAAATCATTTATATGCATATGAAAAACACGTCTTAAGAAACTATATAGTACCTATATTTCTACCTTTTATAAAGTTTATAGCATATATGGTTATATATGAAAACCCCAAAAACTATCTATAGGAATATATATACGTTGAAATATTTTTGAATAAATACTAGAAATTTTTTGGAAACTATTTTTGCACAAGCTATAATTTGTCAAATAATGTATTTAACTATATAAAAATATTACAGTGATATATCCTAGTCCATAATTTCATTATAAAATAGTTTTAAAAAATTATCTACCATATATATATAGTGAATAAAAATGGTATGATACTTAGTACTAATAGTACAACAAAATATTAATATTAATATTAATAAATAATAATATTTAAAGTATTATCAAATCTTCATTACATAGTATAACAAGAACATAAAAAAATAAGATAACCCAATTAAAATAACAACAACAGCAGCAATACTAATAAATAATAATAGTAGTAAGAAGTAAAAACAAGAGATACTCTCAAAATAAAAGAAGGAAAGAAAAAATAAACAAAAAACAAAAGTAGAATACAGCAGTCGAGGCTGACTGCCGCTCTTATTATTAGGATGAGGAGAGAGAGGGATTAGTTTAATAATAGAGTGAATGTGGAGAGAGGAAGAGCAGAGAGAAATTGAGGCGGAGGGAGAAAAGGGGCGAGAGAAGAGCGAAAAGTGAGAGAGAGAGACTGTGAGGAAGGAGAACAGAGAGTCAGGGAGAAAGGACGGGGAGAGCGGGTGAGAGGGACCTTACCGGAGCGAGGCGGCAGACGCTGCGCGTTCACCGGCGCGCTTTCACCGACGCAGTCACGACACGGTCGCGAAGCTGGACATGCAGATGGCTGCGGGGGACGGGTCTCGTACGGCTGAGGGGAGTGAAGGCGCCATAGTGGTGGTGGCACCGACTGACACAGCAGCACGGGAAGGAGCATAGCTCATCGTGGTCGTACGACTGTGGCAGCCGGATGGGCGGTGCATGGGCTCAGGGACAGGTGATTGGGGTTTCTCTTTCCTTTTTTTTCCTTTCTGGTATGGCTTCGTAGGCTTGGTTGTTCCGGTGGTAGGTGGAGAGGAGGGTTTTGGGGGTGATGGCTATGCTGGATTTGTGTTGGCAGAAAGGTCGTCCAGTTGGGATGGGGCTGCCACGGTGGGGGTGGCCGGGTTTGGAGGGTCATGGTAATATGGAAGTGGTGGTGAAGGTGGTTGTGGCATTGGCGGAGGTTGTAGTAGTGGCAGATGGTTGTGGTTCGGGTGGTGGTGGCGGTCATGATGATGAGAAAGATCAGGGTGGTGGTTGTTCAGCAGCGGCTGGGCTACGCTCGGGGTGAGCGGAGGAGAACGGGTGTTGAGGGGTTGTCCTGGTAGTAGTGGTGGTGTAGGCGACGGTGTGGTACGGGTACGGGGTGACCATAGTGGTGGCTCGGCATCGCTGGCCGTGGCAGCGATGGCTACGGCTAGGAGTGGTGGTAATGGCAGCGGGGTTTGGCGGAGTTGAGGTCAATAACGATGGAGGTAGTCGATGACGAGGTGGCGAGGAGGATAGGGGAGGAGGATGCCGACTGTGTGGTGGATAGGGATTAGTTTTGGGTTAGGTTAGATCTAGGGACTGGATGTATGCCTTGTCGGGGTTGTTGACATGGAAGAGATGATACGATGTATATGTACAAATATGTTATATTGGAAAGACATCCGGGGTCGAACCCAAGGCCGTTACTGCTAACACGAAAATTGTGGACACCGACACGATGCACAATACTTTGGATGAAATTTTGGTTTATGGAATTTTATGATAAATGAGTAAAGGAGCCTCTTCTTATATAGGAGGTGAAGGTCCCAGTTGGATATGGACTAGTTATAATTTAAACACCTTAGTTGATAATCACATATTTAATTTAAATCAAAATTAAAACCAATCAAATCTAAATCCAAATCCAATTCAAATCCAATTATATCTAGATAATATCAAACAAATTAAATATTGATGACTCCCATCTTTAAATTAAATTTATTTAAATTAAATCAATAAAATCTAACCACAATTTAAATTACCACCAATAAATTTAGAATATATTTTTATATTTTAAAATAATTATTAATTTCGAAAATCATAACAAATATTTAAATCTTGGAAATACCTTTTTGCAAATAAACAAAATAACTATAATTAGTTTTAAAAATTAAAATATACATGAATTTTATTTTATGTACTTCACATAGATAGAACATATTGTTTACAAAATATTATTTTTAAAATTATCACTTACACTTTTACAAATAATATAGCTCCTTATAATAAATAAAATAAAATGGAGTTTTGTCCATCGTGATGCATTATATAACTTAGTAGATAAAGATATTTACTTATACTATTTTTGAAACAAAATATATATTTTTCTAAAATAAAAATTTTGTATAAAAATAAAATATTTCGTATATACGCACTCGCACTCGACGTACAAATAATAAAAAAATTAATACCAAAATAAATAAAATTTAAAAAAAATCGTAGTAAAAATTTAGGGGGTTTACATCTTTATAGCTTGCCCTCAGCTGTATGCACAACAGTCGTTGCATGTTTCTGGTTCACTGTTGGCATAGCACGTTGAGCGTATGGCCCGTGCTACCTTGGATTTCTTCATACTAGCCGTCGAGGGTGCATAGTATTTAGAATCTAAATTTTCCTCGTCAAGAGGGCAACCAATTCTGTCAAAGACAGAGAGTTCTCCCTGTGCAGCAGACTCCATATGCAGGATAATGGTTGTACCCTTTTTGTTGTATTGTGCCTTCAACTGGGTGCGATGGACTGAGGATGACGGACAATACTGCGTTTTCCAGCATCACGCGCTACCTTAGGGGCAGCACTAGCTTTGGTGTCCAAGTCAGCAATGGGTACAGCTTGCGCAGACGCGTGATACGCACCCAGATCCTGGGACACTTGGAGCGCATCCCCCTTGTCTGTGGTGCACGACGTAACGGCCTTAGGAACCCAAGTTCGACGAGTCTTCTTCGGCTTTGCTTGCCACTTTAAAAGGCTCGTGCTGCCTTCGGAGAGTAAGTCCTCAAAAGCTTGATGGTCGAGGTGCACAACCAGCATCTTCTGCGAAGACCCGAGCATGTTGTTATCTGATTATGTCACAACCTTTTTATCGGTGGAGAAGAAAGTCTCCAACAAAGTCGTCAGTTTGTTTGCCATTGAACAAAAGTTATACAAACTTTTATATTACAAACGAAAAAAGAGTACAAAAGAACTTCTAAGCAGGAACTCTAAGTACAATTGTTGATTCTGGGAAAGTGTGATGATGGAGATCGAATGTTGTAGTAGTTCCTTTACTCAGTTGACGAAATGAAAGAAAATTTCAAGTCTTCAACTTTGTGGTAAGGTGGACAGCAATTCGACTCTCTAAAATTTGCTTAAACTCTTTGGATGTCTGTGTGTTGATGGTTTGAGCTTGAAATAAAGAAAGACTCCTTCTATTTATAGCAATCTAGAAAAATTTATCCATGCGTGCATATGCGATGTGCGTATGAGATTTTGGCACGTAGGAGCATTGTACGCATAAGATTTGCTGCCACGTGGCACTTTTTGAACAGAATGTAGTTGCAATTGTGCATACGAGACGCAACTGACTGCTATGTGGCCATGGTTGGGATGTGGTTGTTGTTGAGATATTGGACGGTTGACACCCGTCATAGGCATGATTGAGTCTTTGACCCATGGCACGTGTACATTGCTCAAAGATCTTATTCTGTTACAACAGAAGAGTTTTGATACACTGGCAGGATCCAGCATATAAGAGGACTTTGGTGCATGGACTCTGGACGTATGGCAAGTCCGGGCACATGGCTTTAGGGTGCATGCAATGGGTAGTCCAGTCAAGCCACGTGACATAGCACAGTTGTAACTGACAAAATGAGAAATGATTTCACTAACATAGACGCACGTAGTCATGAATGATGGCACTTCGTTCGTTGTATATATGTTGACTGTGCGTGATTCGAGGTGCACATTATACCACGTCCTTTGTAATAGCTGACATCTGGCATGTGTTGCCAGTGCTGTATTAAATGTTTTAGGTAATGACCTAGGTGCAGGGAAGCTTAGCACAGCAAGACTCAGAGCACATGGTTTTTGATGCACATGGTTCATCATGCGCATGGTCGTTTAAGGTACATGGCTTGGGTCAATTTTCTAAAATTTTGTTGCTGTGTGGGGCTCTAAATGATGACTTTGACCATTGACTTAGTCAAAATTCAATATGGTGGATTCATTGTCATTAATGTAAGGCTCATCCCATTAATTTTTGAGCTTTGATCGTTCATCACTTGGCACATGGATTTGACCATGCATGGCCTATAAATGGGGGTATTTTGGGAGAAAAACTTATTCATTTTTCTTTTTGTCACGACCCGGTCCCAATTACTTGGGTCGATTCGGATCATGTCCAGCCTGCACCGTTGTTGAGACGGAGGCAGTAAGCTGTTCCATTAGCAGGTAACCATAACAACATCTATATTTGTCACAACTCAATATTCGAGAATTTAAAATTTTATTAAACCTTTAAATAAATACAACTGGAAAGTGAAAGAACTGAATTAAAAGCTGAAATCAAATTACAAAATTCTAAAACAACAAATCTAGGAACAGAAAATCTAGCTAAGCGTTCGGCTCGTCGGCCTCAGTCCCTGCATCCTCCAAAGGGGACTCTGGCAACACCACAGGGTACAGAACCGGGTCATAATAGCTGCTGTATAACAGCTCAGCATCCTCAATATCCCCTAAAAATGTATCTCCAGTCAGGAGGGAGCAAAGTACAATTCATGCTAATTTGACAGTTGAAATAATAATAGAATCATGCACTTTTAAACAATTTATAAATGAACAGTTTTCTAACAGTAAAACTGTGTGATTTGAATAGGCAATGAATATGACCGGCTTGGGTTTGTTACAGTTCAGATACGGCTTATCCCCGTGTGTATGAGGGGTAAGCTAGTACAGTTCTAAGTTATTTTGGGATGTGGTCATACTCATTACACTACTCCCCCAGTCCCCAAACAGTTACAGTAGTTACAGTCAGTGCTCTCAGAGAGAGTTCCGTGTTGCATCGTGGTTTAAACTTACATTAAAACGATTACTAAATAACTGTAAAATAACACAAAATGTACTTGCCTCAAATGGACTAGACTTAAAGGGATGAAGACTTCGAGATGGGATTTAGACTCGTCCTCGAAATCCTACATTTCGAGAAGTTGATTCAGAATCTAGGGTTACCAAGCTAACTATGCTAGTTGAAATCTCTAATTGTGTCCTAATCAATTTTTAATCTTTATTTATTAAACACGAACAAGAATGCGATTATCGGTGCGTTGTAATTAATAACGAGGGAAAGATCATTTAAACTTTGTATTTTAGAAAAACTCATAGTTACCAATTTAATTTGATTAAAACTTTATATTTTCGTAATTATACATATAAAACTAAATTTCTTATTTTAATGAAAAAAACATGATCGTTGTTAAATATTAAATCTTGTAAATTTTAATGTGAGAAAACTTTATTAATTTTCTATATCAAAATAATTATTTATTTGATTTACGCGTACGCTAAAAGAACTCGCAAAACCAGAAAAACAACAGAAAACCTACGCTACTAAATTACAGGCCACAGAGAAAAATAGAAAAACTGGGTTTATGCCCATTACGATTTATTTTACATAAATTGAAATAAGAGAAACAGTTGTTAGTTCTAAAATCTTTCTACAATTTAATTATGAATAAATTAAATAATAAAAATAAATTAAATTATTAATGAGTCTCAGATATTGGTCCAATCATCATATAGGCTAATGCCTCAACGTCCGGACGAAGCCGGTTTCGTTTGCACTTAGCCAGGGCCCATTGACCAATACGGTCGTCGCCCAAAATTCAAAATATTAATATTTTCCGAAAAAACCATTTTAAAATCATTTTAAAAATATAATTAAATTTTATAGAAAAATCTGGCAGTATTTCCTCTATTTTTGGTCAACCCAAAAATGGGAAAGTGAGCCAATATTTTCCTGCAAGTATCCCAAACCAGGGAAATCTAAAATATATATATATGAATAACCATAATTATTTCCAATATTAATTCGGAACAACCCGAAACGAATTCGGGAATCCGAAACCAACCCAGAAAACATCACAGCACAAATTCGAAAAAATATCCGAAAACCAAATATTCACATAATTCATTCCGAAAGTTTTGGAAAATCAAAACCAAACTAACAGAGGCTTTCCCGAAAGTTTTTCGGAAAATCCCGGAAGCAAAACGTAATCCAAAATTCGAATTCCCGAAGGAAATTCGTGGACCAATCTCATCACAGACACGGAAGGACGAACTACTATGATTAACCAGAAATTACCCAAATTGATGGAATCCGAAGGGTTGCCTCGGACTCGGGACACGCGAATCCGTAAAGACGAACTCGGAAAAAGAATCGAACCACGCCGAAAGCACACGCAGGTGCTGTCCACTCGGGACGGGGCTACGTGCGCGCAGATCGGGGCTGACGGGGACGGCAGCGGCTGCTGGAGACGGATCTGGCGGCGGGAGACGTCGGGGCGGTGCTGGATCGGGGTCTGGGGTGCGCGGGCTGCGGGCGCCGGAGAGTCGGGGCGCGCGCTGGGAAACGCACGCGGGGACGCGGGCTGCCGGGAAATGGCCGGAGGGCGCGGGCGGACGTCCGCACGGATCGGTGCGTCGGCTGGAGGCGCGGATGGGGGCGTGCTCGGGTCGGCCGGGAGCTCGGCAGGGGAGGGTTTGAGTGGGAGAGGGGTTAGAGTGCTGTGCTCGTGAGAAGAGGGGAGAGAGAGAGAGATAGTTTCTGAGTTTTATGGGAAACAAAAGGAATTGTGTGTATAATAAGGGAAGAGTGGGAGTTGTGGTGGAGGGGTGTGTGTGAGCTGGAGTGAAAATAGGGGATAGAAATGAGGGGGTGAGGGGGAAACGTAGGAAGGGGAGTTGGTCCACGGGTGGACCAACTCAAAGAGTAAAAGATATATATTTTTTTTAATAAGTAAAAATCAGAATTCAAATGGGTGGGTTAGGATCGGGTCTGGGTTTCGGGAACTGGTCCGGGCACGGGTCAGGTCAACAATCAAAAGCCACTTTTAATTTTGAAATAAATTTTTTATAAACTCATAAATAATACTAATAATAATAGTAATAATATTATAACATTAATAATATTTCACATTACAAAAATTGGGTTTTACAATCTTCCCTCCTTAGAAAATTTTGTCCTCGAAATTAAAGGCAGGGTTAGGAGTAAACTCAAATCAAGCAGGTACGGGTACTATGCCCGTAACTCAGGTCCAACAATAAGAATTTCCAAGGCAGTCGTGGATGAGACGGTTTAGGGACAAGTTTCATTTATGATATCATCCATGCAGAAAAATACAAAAGCGAACCAAAGTACACGAGGTTGATCAGACCATCATGTACCGGTCCTGATTAGACAATATATTAGTGGGTGCACCCAATAAAATACTGTCATGATCAAGCTTGATAAGGAAATAGCTTACAAAACTAGGCTAACTTAGCAGCATCAGTCAAGTTTAGAACAAAAGATAAGAAATAGGAGTTATGTGATGGCTCAAATTTTCTGATCTTCTTCTCACCTCTGACTACGCTTGCTACTGGTTTCTCTGGCACTGAAAGGTTGAGTACAATCTTCAGCTCTAAATTATCCAAAATGTGACTCGGATCCAAAATGTAGCGTCTGAGCTGTGATACGTAGAAGACGTTGTGCACACTCTCAAGATTAGCTGGTAGAGCTAACCGGTACGCTACTTTTCCAACTTGTCTTAAAATTTTAAATAGCCTGATGTACCTGGCCTCAATTTCCCAGCTCCGTCAAAACTGATCATTCCTCTGGTAGGAGAAAACTTCACAAAAATGCTATCTCCTTCTTCAAACTCCACTGGTCGACGACTACTATCAACCCAATGCTTCTATCTGTCCTGGGCAATCCTGAGCTTGTCTCTGATCATTCTTACCTTCTCTGCTATATCGGTCACCATCTCAGGTCCAAACAATACTCGTTCTCTGACGTCGTCCCAAACAAGTGGAGTGCAACAACGACGTCCATAGAGTGCCTCGAACGGTGTCATACCGATGCTAGCTTGGTAGCTGTTATTGTAGGAGAATTCTACCAAGTGCAAATGGTCTTCCCAAGACCCTCCAAATTCCAAGATGCAGGATCTCAGCATGTCTTCTAGCATCTGAATTGTTCTCTCTGATTGCCCGTCAGTCTGGGGATGGTAGGCGGTGCTGAACTTCAGTTGTGTTCCCAAACTGTTATGCAAACTATTCCAAAAGTGAGAGGTAAAATGAGTGTCTCGGTCAGATACATTGCTTACCAGTACTCTATGAATCCGGTAGATATGTCGCATGTATAGTGCCGCCAACTTCTCGGTGGATAAACCAACTTTGAAGGGGATAAAGTGAGCGGACTTGGTCAGTCGGTCCACTATAACCTAAATGGCGTCCTTCCTTCCTTAGGAACGAGGCAGTCCTGACACGAAGTCCATTGTGATGTACTCCCACTTCCACTCCGGAATGTCCAGTGGCTGTAGAAGTCCTGCGGGTCTCTGTCTGCTAGCCTTCACTTATTGACAAATTAAACATCTAGCAACATACCTGGCCACGTCTATCTTCATTTCAAACCACCAAACAATGGTACGCATATTCCAATACATCTTGTTAGCTCCAGGATGTATAAAATATTGCGACTGGTGTGCTTTCTTCATCAACTCGTTCCTCAGTTCGCCAGATGCTACGCAGAGCCTCATACCATTCTTCAGTGCTCCTTCGCTGGCGATTGAGAAACCCTCAAGTGTTCTTGCCAATACTTGATCTCTAAGTTTGCAAAGTGTCTCATCTTGAAATTGCGTCTCCTTGATTTTGTCCATCAGACTCGAGCTCACTTGCAACTTCATCAACAATAAATCAGCATCCAGCTCCTTTCTTCCAGGCAGTATAATTGCCAGTCCAAGCTTCTCGATATCCTCTAGCAGGTGCCGCTCTTTGGTCAAAAACATCGCCATAGGGTATCGACTAAGTGCTTCTGCAACCATATTAGCTTACCCGGGTGGTACTGTAGATCGATGTCAAATCCTTCATCAGCTCCAGCCATCTTCTTTGCCTCATGTTCAGCTCCTTCTGAGTGAAAACATACTTCAGACTTTTGTGGTCTGTATATATTTCCACTCTCTCTCCATATAGATAATGCTTCCATAGCTTCAATGCAAATATCACCGCTGCAAGCTCCAAATCATGTGTGGGATAGTTCTTCTCATGAGTCCGTAATTACCTAGATGCGTAAGCAATTACTTTTCGTGTTGTTGAAGAACGCAACCCAGTCCTTTACCTGAGGCATCACTGTAGATTGAGAAACCACCAGTTCCTGCGGGTAGCGCAAGGATTGGTGCAGTGGTAAGTCTCTTCTTCAACTCCTCAAATGATGCCTGGCAATCTTCTGTCCAGATGAACTCTTCATTCTTCCGAGTGAGCTTCGTCATCGGCTCAGAAATTCTGGCAAAATCCTTCACGAACTTCCGGTAGTAGCCAGCCAAGCCCAAGAAACTTCTGATTTTAGCAACTGAGCTTGGGGTAGACCACTTCTCAACAGCGGCTATCTTCTTCGATCCACCGAAATTCTTTCTCCTGTGACAACATGGCCAAGAAAATCTACCTTGTCTAAAAAGAATTCACATTTGGAAAGCTTACAATACAGCTTCTCCTTCCTCAAAGTTTCCAGAACTTTTCTGAGGTGCTCTTCGTACTCCTCTTCCGTCTTTGAATAGATCAGAATGTCATCGATGAAGACAACGACAATTTGATCTAGGTATTCATAGAAAACCTTGTTCATAAGATTCATGAACACCGTAGGAGCATTCGCCAGTCCAAACGGCATGACCGAGAATTCAAACTGCCCATACTTGGTGTTGAATGCCGTCTTGGGAATATCTTCCTTCCTGACCCTGATCTGATGGTAGTCAAATCTAAGATCAATCTTTGAAAACACCTTGGCTCCGCTCAATTGATCAAATAGGTCATCGATCCGAGGCAGAGGGTACTTGTTCTTGATGGTGATATTGTTCACCGCCCGGTAGTCGATGCACATCCGTACTATTCCGTCCTTCTTAGGCACAAACAAGACAGGTGCTCCCCAGGGTGAATCTCCGTCTCGAATGAATCCCAGAGCCTTCAGTTCATTGATCTGGTCCTTCATCTCCTTGGCCTCCTTTGGGTTGACTCTATAGCAACCCTTAGAAATAGGGGAAGAGCCGGGGACTAGGTCAATGGTGAACTCTATGTCTCGATCTGGGGGTAATCCAGGAAGACTATCAGGGAAGACATCTACCATAAAGGAGTAACTAAGAATTTATTCATGTGGAGAATTACAGCAAAAACTCTCATGATTGACATCCTGTTACAACTTCTTATAACGATAGATAATGCTATTCAGCAGTCCTAGGTACTATTTTTCATGGTTCTGACTCTTACATCAGCAGTCTCCAACTGCTTTATCTTCTATGAACCTTGATTCTGCATCATGCCTTATTGTAGAAGGCAAGGTCTGCTGGATAGGAAGAGAGTCCCTAGGTTGTGGCCTAACAGGTGTTGCTGGGATATGTGCTCTGGTTTGATGGAAAGATAAGGGGCAGTCCTTTACCCGATGTTCAGCAGATCCACATGCCAAACATTTCTCCAATCTCTTGCGACAAATATTGGCTTGGTGACCAAGCCTTTTATAGTAGTCACAAACTAATAGCTTCTTACGATATGACTGCCGGATATGGCTCAGATATCTTCTAGATTCAGGGGTATCCCTCCTAGGACGAGGTTCCGCTCCAACACTTGGTTTAAGATAGCTAAGGCTACATCATTAACGTTCTTCATGACTTCTCTCGTGATATTCATCTGTTCCTGCTGGGCTTCAGCTTGAGCCTTCTGGAACTCCAGGATTTCTTGAAATAGGACAACTATTTGGGAGGTGTTTGTTGGTACTGGTGGAGCAACAGGAATGGGTACTTCACCCAAGAAATGCAACACAGTTTGAGAAAAGATAGGAATCGCCAGTGTAGTAAAAACTTTACTGGATGCAATATGGGGACGGTCAATCAGCTGCGAGGGAATAAACCCTGAACTTGGTTGAGGAGATGGGGTATGATCCGGAGATGATACCTCATCGCCAGCAGGATTGGTCTTGTCAATGGTCATTCTCTGGAAGGTTTAGGATGCAAACATAGGCAAGGTATCCTACCAGTCTATAATCAAACAAAAATATTTATATATATAATTCGGACCTATGTTGTGACAAATTAATGTTCTAGTATTATAATTGTTTCTAGGTATGTTTTCCTAAGTTGTTGGACCTGCATGGACCACCACTAAAAACATGTCACGACCCGGTCCCAATTACTTGGGTCGAATCGGATCATGCCCAGCCTGCACCGTTGTTGAGACGGCGGCAGTAAGCTGTTCTATTAGCAGGTAACCACAACAACATCTATATTTGTCACAACTTAATATTCGGGAATTGAAAATTTTATTAAACCTTTAAATAAATACAACTGGAAAGTGAAAGAACTGAATTAAAAGCTGAAATCAAATTACAAAATTCTAAAACAACAAATCTAGAAACAGAAAATCTAGCTAAGCGTTCGGCTCGCCAGCCTCAGTCCCTGCGTCCTCCAAAGGGGACTCTGGCAACACCACAGGGTATAGAACCGGGTCATAATAGTTGCTGTATAACAGCTCAGCATCCTCAATATCCCCTAAAAATGTATCTCCAGTCAGGAGGGAGCAAAGTACAATTCATGCTAATTTGACAGTTGAAATAATAATAGAATCATACACTTTTAAACAATTTAGAAATTGTTTGCCATTAAAATTCTTTTATTGCAAATTTCAATACAAACAGAATAGTGTTACAATATAGGACTTAGACGTAGTCCTAGGAGTACACTTTTGTTTATCTGGGTCCCTTGTGCCGATGGAGTGAGTGGTAATGCGTTGACTCCGTTGACGATCTGACGATGGTTATCGGTTTTTTGAAGGCTTGGATTGCTCTGGGTGCTGGAGCTTGCTGAGAGGAGGAAGACGTTGAATGTCTGTATCTGCCTCTCTAGTGATTGTGTGTTCTGTCTGTGTGTAGGTAGATAGGTGTGTACGTTACGGAAGAAGGAAATGATCCCTCTATTTATAGCTTTGCAGGCTGGCTGCTCATGCGCGCATGTAAGATGCGCCTGTACGCGGGGATGCCACGTGTTGATTGCTGATGGAGGCATATGAACGATGCACCCTGATCGAGGGGTTGAATTCTTCATACTGCTGTTGTGGATCGGCACGTAGCAGAGGAAAAGATCTTTCTGTTGCTGAGATCTTGGGTGAGTCGAGTCAAAGGACACGTGTCATCGACCCATGGCTCGGAGATCTCTAATTTGGTGGGGAATAATCTGGTAGGATGCGCCTAGGATTTGGCGCATGAGGAGGCTTTGGCTCGTAACCTTTAGGAGTCACGAACCATTCGGGGCGCATGGCTTTTGAGGTGCATGCGAGGCTTCAGAAGTGACTTAACTCATGTCTTTCGGGATCAGTGAGCAGTCTGAGGCGCATGGCTTTTGAGGCGCATGCAGAGCTTTAATGGTGACTTTCCTTCTGTCTTTAGGGATCAGTGAAAAGTCTGAGACGCATGGCTTTTGAGGCGCATGCAGAGCTTTGGGCGCATGGCCGCGGAGGCGCATGCAAGTGGTTGGGTAGCCACGTGGTAGTAGCCGTCGGAGAAAAGTAATGATGATGCCGACGTCGGTGATGCTTCATCTTCTGAAAAAGCTGTCAAGTGTTCAGTCTTCGGGAAGCATGCTGCCAACTCTGTCAGTTCATCATTTAATGTTTGTGACATTCGATGGACAGCTGAGTGGGCACGTCGGTTGGCATTCCACTAGGCGTATAGGGACGCATGGGGGGCGCATCCCTGTGATGTGCTTGGTACTGAAGGGCACGTCTGTGTGATGCGCTAGATGTTGAAGGGCGCGTCTATGTGATGCGCGGCCTAGCCGACGCATCTGCTTCGTGACACGTCTTTAATGGTGCGACTGTTACGATCTTCGAGTGTTTTAAATAGCTGTCTTGACTTAGCTGAATTCGAAGCGTCCGGTTCATCCATTTAATGCAAATTCATTGCACGGAATTCGGAGAGCCATCCACTTGGCACATGGGTTTGATTTGCCCGGCCTATAAATAGTGGCATGGAGAGAGTTTGTTTCTCGTTCTCTCACGTCCTTCCGACATGAACTTGTTTACTCGGATGCATTCGGTTGACAAGATGCTCCCGAGGGTGAAGATGCGACGCAATGTCTTTATTGATGCACTTAATGGTGACTGTTACATCCAAAAGTCGGAGTCGAGGGCTTCCGAGGCAGGCAGAAGGTGCCTGTTGCATCCAAAGATAGGGATGCTCGGACCTCGTCTTCGTTGTGTAGGAAGAACCGTAGATCGGAATGGCGGTACTGCAGCTTTGGTGGCTCTTTCTTCCTTTAAAATGGGTGTAGCCCATTCTGGTCGTGTTGAAAGCTGCTCCTTTAGCCGCAGTTTCGATCACGGTCTTCCTTGGCCTTTGGAGGCTCTTTCGAAGCCTCCCTTGGCCACAGGTTGGCTTGTGGTTCATTTCTCTTCCTTGGCTAGAGGGTTGATTGCCACCCTCGTTCTGCTCAATAAATGCTTCATTAGTCGAAGCATTTAGACGGCAGTGAGCCTGGCTGGAAGAGCGGTACATAACTGGGCTGCTGAAGGGATGCACATAACTGAGCTGCTGAAAGGATGCGCCTTGCTGAGGGCGCATGGTAGGATACGCCTGACTGGGGGCGCATGGTGATCGTTGCGCCCATTTGAGGGCACATGATGGCTGCTGGCTGTAGACTTAGGATCTTTTCTTTGTAGAAATTCTCCTTTGTACATTCTTTTCTTAGACATGTAATAGACTTTTATATGTAATAAAAAGTCCATTTTCGATGTCTATATTCGATGTTTTTGCTGTGAAGTACTCTGTTCGAGCTCTGGTGCATGTAGTGTCTGGCGTATAGGATTTCTGGTCCTGAAATTCCATGCTTCTACAAGACCCCCTTCAAAGTTTTCAAAACTTTTGGATAAGTTTTGGAATACTTTGAATAAGAAGCATGGTGGTAGAGACGCACGACTGTCGGGACGCATAGATACTCTGCGCATCAGTGATGGGGCGCATGCTCCGCTCAGTTAATACAAATGATGATGCCTCGATAACCAAGAAAGATTAATGATGATCTTTTTGGTTTTATTTGCGGTTATCTCTTCATAGAACCCGAGGCGACGGCTAAGGTCACACTTCATCGGTTCACGCGTGCGACCAAGCCTATAAATAGGCGAGAGATGGAGAAAGAGGGAGTTCTTCTTCTCCTTGCTTTTGCTTTTTAGAGTTCTTCCTCAAAACCCTAACTTTTCTTCTCTCAAAGAATGGCTCCCAAGACTCCTCGTAGTGGTACTGGACGAGGCAAAGGAAAAGAGCCTGTAGAGGCTGTTGTAACTGATGTTCCCCGTCCACCTGTTGAAGTTCGGCCATCGGTGGTTGGTGAGTTTCATCATCACATTCTTACATCATACATACGGCGACGAGCATGGACCTTGGGTCTTGATGATGTGCTGAGGTTCGCCGACGCATATGGGTTTAATCCCTGAAGATGCGCCGAGGCTCTACTGCTACCGCATATGGGTTTAAGCCCTGAAGATGCGTCGAGGCTCTACTACTAACACGCATGGGTTTAAGCCCTGAAGATGCGCCGAGGCTCTACTGCTGACGCGCATGGGTTTAAGCCCTGAAGATGCGCCGAAGCTCCACTGCTGATGCGCATGGGTTTAAGCCCAGAAGATGCGTCGAAGCTCCACTGCTGACGCGCATAGGTTTAAGCCCTGAAGATGTGTTGAGGCTCTACTGCTGACGTGCATGGGCTTGATGCGCTCTTTGGTGAGAAACGTGGCTTAGATTTTTTGTTTGTGCTGAATCTTTGCCTTCTTTGTTTGAACACCAGTGTCGATGACTATCCCACTCCTGAACGAGGTGCTTCTAGATGCTGCCCTCTGCCAGATGGGAGTAGATTATGATGAGGAGATGATAAATCCTACTCGAACTGCTATCATGCTAGATCAGCCTCCCGATAGAATGACTCAAATCCAGGAATAATCATATAGGTTCCTCAAACGGATGATGGAGCGTGGTGTTTTGAAGTCTGCCACATCTGATAAAGTAACCTTCTTGAAGCCTGAGTTCCTGTTTGGGGACCGCCTTACCTCTACTGAAGCAAAGGTGTTGAAGGTCAAGGAAGACTAGTTCTTTACAGCAAGGAGAGTGCACATGACCGTTAAGCAGCTCGAACGCCAATGGCCTCTGACGGCCTTCTGTCGTCTTGCTTCCAAGAGGAGGATGTCTTGGGATCTAACCCCATCTCAGGAGGGAGCGGTGGCAGGCATCCTAAAGATCGACTCTACCTCAGATCAAAGGGATACTTTGACCGCCGTGCGGGCTGGGCCTTCTTTCACCTGGCGGACTCTACGCCCTGGGAGCATTTATAGTGATGTTCCCGCCAATACATTTGCCTTTGGCGCTTCGACTTTTGCCAATCGCATGCTTTTGATGGAGCGATCGTACCCGAAAGGTGAATTTTGGGTAGAAGGGTGGTGTCATTATGTTACCAAATGGGACAAGCTGACACTCTGGATGCTGTCACGGTTTTAAACCGAACTCCAAGAGATGGGGCTGACTGCCACGATCCGTACTACTCAGGCAGGTGTTGACATCAACCGGCATATGTTCTTTGTGCTCCTGGAGATGTTTGATACCCATATCGGGACCTTCTTCACTCCGGTGGGGGAGTTATGCCTCGCTCTTCATGAAATGCACGAGGTATCAAAGCTCCCTTGGGGATCAGAACCCTATGAGGAGTACTTTCCGACGAACGAGGAGTTCCAAGTCCTGGAGGACAAAGCTGAAGAAATGATGGCCGTCTTTATGGCGAGTCATCATTACTATATGCAGATGAGGGATAAGAGCGGATCGCAGCCTCATGTTACCGCCTGGAGGGATTACGTCTTCAATCAAGACAAGGAGGATCCCTCTCTATTTACTACTCCGCCAGCGCTTTCCTGTAGTGAAGTGCTTTTCGAAATGAGCAGGTTAGGTGAGAAGAATCCCCGGGAGAATGAGGACCAGCAATCGGATGAACGCTCCTATAGCTGTTTCTGGCACCTAACTCATCGGATGTCGTCGAAAGCAGTATTAGCTGCATATCTGATGGTTTGTCTTCAAGATTACGTTTTCTCGGGCGGGCCAGGCTCCGTAGAGAGGGTAACCCGGAACTTAATCCTGCCAGTAGTGAAGTTGGTTTTCGGCCGGCGTTTGGCTCTTCTCCCCGCGATGGTATGTAACCTACTACGAGGTTTACGAGAGTTTACGGGAAACCTGGTCCATGATCGCGGTAGGAATGACAACTTCCCACGTGCCGAACTGCCATTTCACTATCTAATGGGGTGGTTGATTTTAAACCATCCAAATGTAATGAGTCCAGGTTCGGAAGAAGACCATAGGGCCGGAGATGCATTCCTTCGTCGTTTCTGCCAGAGGAGCTGGTTGCATTCTGGCGTCCCTGTTTGCAGGAAGGTTTTATCCCGCCTTCAGGGGTGGGAGATCACTAAAGTAGGACCTGTCTTCTCGGGTTTTGAGGCCGATGAGGACTTGATGGATTCGGGCGAAGATGCCACCACTCTGTCTCCATGGGGATTCCGCTGGTTGCAAAGTATTCGGCCATCCCATCTGGTATACCAGAACAGGAATCAGTGCTATCTGGAACCGTATTTACCGAGCCGTTTTGTACGACAATTTGGTTATGCGCAGCTGATGTTGGATAATCCCAGTATCACCCTGGGGTATGCTGGAAGTTTGTTGGATGGTGCACGAGCTTGGCATTACTACAATGCTGGATGTACCGGAGCTCGCTTTACGCTGCCCGTCCAGAATCCGTGGCCGCCCATTCTTTACTCGGCCGCCAAGTTTTACTGTGTTATGGCTGCCGCGCCTCCCGGGTATGACAGGGAGACGAGTCTTGTTGCAGGCACCCCGTTAGCGGTGACCGGGCATGTATCAGCTAGGGCTCGATCGTACCGTCCGCCAGTGGTGGGTCATCAAGGTGCCCCTGCCGCATCCCCAGGGGGTCAGGCCGAACCTTCGATTGATCAACCGAAACGACGTGTGGGTACAGAGGTTGGCTCTTCTGCGTCAAAGAGGCAGAAGAAGACATCGTCACCGACTGTGTCGTCGGACTCGGCATCTGCAGAGGTAAGGATGTCCCACATAATTTGGTTTAGATTCAACATTTCATGTAACCAATGCTTCCTTTTTGTAGGAGCCACAAAAAAGGAGGCCCCGTACTCCAAAATCTAGTGGGAGCCAGTCAAAGGAGATGGCGGGCTCGTCTGAAGTGCGTATTCTGCCGATTATGATGTCTCCCATGGAGGAGAATCCAGAGGATGTTGCCGTGGAGATTCCAGCATCCCCAGATTATGTCAGAAGGGAAGCTGAGGATGCCACAGCTTCCGAGATAATAAAGGCCACAGCGGGGGCCTTGGATGCCGAGGGTCCAGCAGCCACAAGGCTTCCTGGTGATGAAGTGGGGTGGATTTCGTCATCTTCAGATGATGTCGCTCCAGAGTTGCAAGAGCCTGTTGCGGGGGCAACAGATATGGTTGGAACAGAGGAGAGGGTTGATTCCACTCCTTGTTATGATGAGGGGAGGTCGGCTGCATCATTGCCGAGTCCTACCCCAGACTCAACAGCAGAAGCTGAGGTGGCTACCGATCAGGAGGTAGTGACAAATCCTGTCCCTGTAGAGGGATTTGATGAGGAGACTCGTCTGGCGGTCCTGACTTCAGGGACGAGTCAGGAGGCAAGTATTGATCTCCCCGTTCTGCCAGGGGAGGTACTGGCTGCTGATAGTACGTTGGGGGCTGAAGAGGTGGCCACTGACGTCGGTGGTTCTTCCGAGTTTGGGAAGGATAAGGGTGTGATGGAACCCTCTGTTGCTTCTTCTACTTGGGATACTATTTCGACGCCTGTTTCGGCTTCGTCTGTTCCTGTGGCTCCTCGGGCTAGTAGTCAAGCCCCTGTTGATGAAGAGCCTGTTGATGCCGAGGATCCAGCCTCGCGAATTGAAGCAGATGGGCCTTCTTACGGTCCGCTAACTAGAGCAGCTCCTCCGACTCCTGCCATGACGCCGCAGGTGCTGGCGGATGCGGATGAATACGTGAAATGCATCGTCGCGGCAGTGTATAAAATGCTGCAGAGGGGAGTGTCGGCAGTGATGGATGCCAATAGGAGCTTTGCGACGGCAAGAACTCTAGCGCTGCCTCATATCAACCTGATCCATCTTCACCAGGGCCACGATTATATGGCCGTTATTCTGGAAGCCACCGTGGCTGAGTTGGACCAGCAGCTTTTCGAATTACAGTGCATCCAGCGAAATGACCTCTCCGTCCTGATAGATGCAGAAAAAGAGAAGTTGATCACCGAGATTGAGTCTTCCTATCAGGCCATTGTGAGTGTCTGGGAACGTGAAGTGGCTGAGACGGAAGCTGCAGTAGAGCGGTTGTCTCAGTCTATGCGGGAGACAGTGGAGGCACGAGCTGTGTTGGACACTAGTATCGCAGAGATTGATGCCCAAATCAGCCGCCTTGAGGACCAACGGGCCCGACTTCTATTAGACGTCGAACGTGTCTAGGCTGAACACGTAGCATTCAAGAAGGAGGAGGCAACTTTCACCCACCGGGCCCTTACTTTGGCTCAGCAGCGGCAGCAACTGGATGAGAAGCATGAGAACGATACTTCTCCTGAGGCTATTGAAGCGATGCGTCAAGAAGCTGAACGTCGAGTCCTGGCGACTGTGGAGACTCGAGCGGCGGACTTGAGGCGTCAAATTGAAGAGCTTTCAGCCAACCCTGGGGATGTTTAGGGATTGTGGTCTCTTCTTTTCTTTTTTTTTGTATTTTGCAACTCTTGCTTGGGGATATAAACTTTTACTCTCTATTTAAAAATAAAGAATATAAAGTTTTTTTTGTGGTGTGTTCATTTTTGCTGTCATGAACTTGATGATTTGTGTGGACCTATTATCTTTTGTGCACCTTGGTTTTTAGGTACAGATAATAAGTTTGAGAGTACCCTCATGTTTGCTCAGAGGTGATGTGGACATGGCAAATATGGGATTCAAGTGGTGGAATCTCCCTACTCAGAGGTGTTATGGACGTGGTAGGAATGATCCTGGGGGATACGCGGAACTACTCAGAGGTAATGTGGACGTGGAAGTTCTGCGATCAATGTACGACAACGAAAGGGTTGTCTGTACGGGATGTTTACTCAGGGGTAATATGGACGTGGTAAACATGGTAGGTAGCGTAGTCTTATAGGATGTAAGATTTTGCTTTGTAGGGTGTAGGGGGGACAACTCTGAGGTGATGTGGATGTGGTTGTCCTTCTACTGGAGGATGCTACGGAACAGCTGGGTTTCGAAAGCGTATGATTTTGTGAAAGGGAATTGTCTGTGAGTCCTGATGATTGGGTCCACAGATCCCCGGGTGGAAGCACATGTCTGAGAGATGTCAAGAGTAGTACTTCTTTAGGAACTTGCCGTTGATGGGCATCATGAACAAGTCCCCATTGGATTTGGTGAGGCGGTAAGCACCGTTTGAGTATACCGTCTCTATGATGAAAGGTCCTTCCCATTTGGACTCGAACTTTCCTGGTGTCTTATGAGTCAACACCATCGGCCTCCTGACTGCCAGAACCAGGTCGCCAACTTGGAAAGTCCTCTGTTTGACCTTCTTGTTGAAAGCCTGTGATATACGGGCTTGGTAGAGTTCGATGTATTGTTGAGCTAGGAGACGCTTTTCGTCAAGTGCCCCCAGTTCCCGCAGACGACGATGATGATTGTCCTCTTCTATGAGTTGGTTTGTGATTGCTACGCGGAGTGAGGGTATCTGGATCTCGAGAGGCAGTACCGCTTCGCTCCCGTAGAGCAAGGAGAATGGTGTGTTGCCTGTCGGGGTCCGTACCATTGTGCGGTAGGCCCAAAGGCATTCGCCGAGCTTTTTGTCCCAGTCTCATTTGTTAGATGACACGACCTTTTTGAGTAGCCTGACGATAGTTTTGTTGAACGCCACGACCAATTCGTTTGCTGCCGGATTGTAGGTGGTTGATGCCACGTTTTGAATGCGATTCTTGTCACAGAATCTGCTGAAAACATGGCTAATGAACTGAGGTCCATTATCGTGGATGATCCTCCGGGGTACTCCGAAACGGTAGATGACGTGGTACTTGATGAAGCTGATCACCCTGGAGCTTTTCACTTCTGCCAGCGGAACTGCTTCTGCCCATTTGGAGAAGTAGTCGATGATTGCTAGGATGAAGCGGTGTCCTCTCGATGAAGGAGGGGTAATCGGTCCCACAATGTCCATGCCCCAAGCTTCGAAGGGCCAGGAGGCGACTGTAGGATGTAGTGGTTCTGACGGTGTATGAATGAAGTCCGCGTGAAGCTAGCACGCATGGCACTTCTTAGCATATTCGACAGCGTCAGCGGCCATGGTTGGCCAGTAGTAGCCCATGCGTCGCAGTCGGTCCTGCAACTTAGGGCCAGGTTGATGGGCCCCGCAGGTTCTATCGTGAGCTTCTCGAAGGGCTTCGGTTGCTTCTTCGTTGGACAAACGTCGAAGGAGAAGTCCATCGTAGGAGCGTCGGTACAGCATTTTAGTAGCCGTATCATAGTAGAATCGAAGAGAGCGCCTCCTGACTGAGACGGCTTCTTTCGGGTCCTCTGGGAGAATTTTGTAGACAGCGAAGTCGATGAATGGGAATCTCCAGTCTCGGACGTTAACCCCAGCACTCGTTGACATGGCATGGGCCACTTACAAGCACAGGTTATTTTTAGGGCAGACCAGGTCTCGACCCACTACCGTGACGTAGTGTTGAGTTCCGAAGGGTGCCTCTAATGAGGCTACGAGGCCGGCCAGAGCATCAGCCTCTAGATTTTGCAGATGAGGTACGTGTTCGACGAAGAACCCGGTGAAGGTTGAAATGATATTCAATACAACTTCATGGTAAGGAATCAGATCCTCGTGGCGAACCTCGTATTGCCCTTTGATCTGGTTTACGACGAGTTTTGAGTCGCCGTAGGCTTCCAGATGATTTACCCCCAGGTGTTGTGCCAGCTGGAGTCCCATAATGAGCACGTTGTACTCAGCAACATTGTTGGAGCACGGCTTTGAAAGAAAGTAAGCACGCTGGATGACCAGCTGATCGGAGGAGACTAATACCACTCCCACTCCAGCGACGATTTGGCCTTTGGGGCCTGTTCTTGAAGCGCCATCGAAAAATATCCGCCAGACGGGGCCTTCTTCGATGACGTTTGATTCTTGGACCTCATCTGGGATGTCTTCATAGAGTCTTGAGGACTCTGGGATGGGGTGTGCAGCTAAAAAGTCGGCCAGAGCTTGACCCTTAACAGCTTTTTGCGGAACGAACACCATGTTGTATGGTGTTAGCAAGATCGCCCATGTGGCTAGCCGGGAGTTCAGTGATCCTGGCTTCGTCATAAGGACCCTGAGAGGATTGACTCGGGAAACGACATGAATTGTCTGTCCCGAGACATAATGTCGAGTCTTTTTGATGGCAAATACCAAAGCTAAGCACTCCTTTTCAACGGGGTTGTACCGGTATTCGGCCCCGATCAGAGTTCGACTGAGGTAGTAGATTGCTTGCTCATAGCCTGTGTCACTGTTCTGAGCTAGCAGGGTGCCGAGGGAATGATCCATGGCACGGACGTAGAGGAGGAATGGTTTGCCGGCGACTGGTGCCACCAGGACTGGCGGGCTTGTCAAGTAAGCTTTGATGTCATCGAAAGCTTTCTGGCATTCCTCTATCCAGACGTAAGAGACTCATTTCTTCATGAGCTGAGTGAAGGGTTGACATTTGCCGAAAAGGTTTGCTATGAACCTCCGGATGTATGCCAGACGCCCCTGTAAGCCTCGAAGTTCTCGAAGGTTCTTTGGAGGGTCCATATCAATGATGGCTTTGGTCTTCTCGGGATCGACATGAATGCATTTCGCCGTGATGATGAAGCCCAAGAACTTTCTGCTAGAAACCCCTAGGAAGGATTCAGCGGGGTTCATCTTGAGTTGATGCACCCGCATGAGATCGAAGACTGTCTTGAGGTCTTGCAGGTGATCTCCTTTGAGACGGCTCTTGACTGCGATGTCGTCAACATAGCATTCGACTGTCTTGCGAAGGTGTTGACGAAAAATGGTGCCCATAGCCCGTTGGTATGTCACACCAACGTTCTTCAAGCCGAAGGGCATCGTTGTGTAGCAGAAAATGCCCTTTGGAGTCCTGAATGACGTGTGTTTTACGTCATCAGGGAACATCTTGATCTGGTTGTAGCCCGAATACCCGTCCATGAAAGACATGCGCTCGAAGTCACATGTGTTGTCGATCATCACGTCGGTGATTGGAAGCAGGAATTCGTCTTTTGGACAAGCAGAGTTGAGGTCCCTGAAGTCGATACAGACTCGTATCTTCCCATTCTTCTTGGTGACGGGG
The DNA here is from genome assembly GCA_029216955.1 of Iris pallida. Classification (NCBI taxonomy): domain Eukaryota; kingdom Viridiplantae; phylum Streptophyta; class Magnoliopsida; order Asparagales; family Iridaceae; genus Iris; species Iris pallida. The sequence goes on from JANAVB010040619.1 coordinate 35,718,329, forward strand.
ACGACGTTGGCTACCCAATCTGGGTGTTGCTCTTCACGGATGAAGCCGCTGGTCAAGAATTTGTCTACCTCCTGATCGATGGCGTTTATGATGTTCGGACGGAAGCGCCGCTGTTGTTGTTTGACAAGCTTGGCATCAGGTAGGATGTTCAGTCTATGCATCGTGATCTGGGGATCAAGTACCGGCATAAAGATGGGTTTGGAAGAAGATCCATTCCTAAGGTTGATCTGTTCGACTTCGTCTTCGGTGGGAGGTTCACGTAATTCAAAACGAGACTCCCATTGTTGTCCTAGGCGTTGAGCCCAGGGTTCTTCTTCGAAGAGTTCCGGCGCTTGGTCTTCGCCTTCTTCTTCTTGAGGTTGTGCAGACGTCATGCTGACAGCACCCTCTTGAAGACTGAGCCGATACTGGTATCGGAGTCCCACGTTGATGCTTCTGACGAGTGAGAATGTTCTACTTCTTCCGCGTCTGAACTCTCTGGAGTTGACGGTGGCGTGACATAGCCTACCCCCCCCCGTCGAGTTTTGTTGTAGTAGTCATGCGGCTTTCCTTTAGGTGTCGGAAGCCGGAGGGGGAGACGTTGACCCTTGCCGTAGTTTAGGCCTTTGTCGCTTTTTAGGTCGTAACCCATCTTTTGGATGAGGTACTTTGCCTTGTCCGTGTACCGATAGAGTTGCATTCTGCCGGCATCTGGTTCTGGCTCGAGTGGCGGGAGGTCTTGATGACGCTCAACCTTGCCGAAGATGATGGATACTTCGTCTCGACTCTGTGGTGGGACTATATAACAGACCCCTTGGGACGGGACTACTCGATTTACATGATGGACGGTCGTTATTTGTGTTTACAACGACCGTAGAGCGTTATCTAATGTATACATGGCATTCCAATGTGGAAGACTAAAATAATTAAAAGACACTCTGTTATTGATAAAATATGAGATTTTATCCCGCGGGATTACATTGTCCAGAGAAGGGGCATCTACATTAGCCGAGATATATACCCCCAACTCTTCGTCTGTAAGCACTAGAGTAGGATCGGGAGAGTCCACCACGGCGATGGCTTTGGAGTCCGAGAGGACTACGTGGGCCTTCTCTGGCGGCTGAGATGGCGGTGGCTTGCCCTTAAGACGCACCTTCAGAGGTGCCTCTGCTGCGCATTGGTGCCTTCCCTTGTAGTTTTGCCACAAGGGGAGCCGATGTCTGAGGCGGCTTTCCCTTGAGGCGTATCTTCAATGGAGCTTCAGGAGCAGCTGGTGCTTTCCCGGGTAGCTTAATGTTCCTGGGAGGCAACTTCTGAGGCGGTTTGCCTTTGAGTCGGATCTTCAAAGGAGCGTCGGGGGTGACCTCAGGCTCCATGTCTGGCTCTGCCGCCGTTTCTGCTTCGTCGTCAGCATCATTGGCTTCCTCCCCGTCAAGTGATTTGTATAAGTCAGCATCGGTGAAGTAGGCTTCAATCCCTTTGAAAGGGTCGATGTCCGCGAACTCCGTACGGATGACGTTGTTGGTGGACACGTACTTCATACATTGGTGGAGCGTGGACGGCACCACCATGTACTCATGCAGCCATGGGCGACCCAACAGAAGGTTGTAGTTGACTTCAGCGTCCACGACATAACAAGTGACCTCGGTTCTGAGGTTACCGATGTGGCACTTTAGTCGTATTTTGCCCAGTGGTTCGCTTTTGCTGGCGTTGAAGCCACTGATTGTTGTGTTGGAGGGCGCCAGTCGGTACATTAGGATCCCCAGAGTTGAGAGCAGCGTCTTCGGGATGATGCTGAGGGAAGACCCTGGATCGATCTGAATCCGCTTAACCTTAACTGAACCGATATACCCTGTATAGTACAGCGGCCTGTTGTGTCGGTTGTGTTTGAGCAGCATGTCTTGTTGGGTGAAGGTTATATTGGGGATAACCTCATCCACACAATGACAATGCGTGCACACAGTCGAGGGATCTTCAGGCTGCTTGACCTGACTGAGAAAGGATTCAGCATCCTTCAGAGCTTCACAGAGAGCTTCTCGGGAGTCTTTGGAAAGACGAAGGAGCTCGAACAGCGATAGGCGGGCAGAAGAACTGGCCAGTTGTGCCAGTATGTCGAAGTTGTGGGACTTGGCTAGCCCCGAAGCATTCTCCTTTTGTAGAGGCCTGTCGAAGCGGGCCTCTATCTGCTTCTGCTTATTGGCTGCTGGGGGCTTAGACGGGCCCTCGTCCTGGACAGCAGGGACAGTGCCAGGAGGCACCACCTCGACGGTAGCTTCGTCGGGTTGGACGTTCTGTTGTGAACGCGTCTGCACAGGAAGTGCCACTTCCGCTGAAGAAGAGACCGTGCGGCAAGACTTGATCTTCCTGCCTTTAGATTTGGAGGTAGGGCGTACCTCCGGTTAAGTCACTTCGGAGACGAGATCGGGGTGAACCCATAGGATCTCTTCCCGAGATGTGGTGAGTGGGATGAGTCCACTCACGTTGTCACGGGTAGGTGGTAGCAAGTTAACCACCTCCATTGTCGCCTTAGGGATGGGGATGACGCCATCCTGTGTTGTAGTCGGTGGCAGGGTGCCAAACTGGAGTGATACCACGTTGGCTGACACCGTCTTCTCTTCGTAGTCGACGGAGATTACATCCGCATTGATCATGCGCTGGATGTAATTCTTGAGGACATAGCAGTCCTTGGTTGGGTGTCCGACAAACCGACGATAGTAACAGTACCTCGGGTTGTCCACTTTCCCAACCTCATCGGGACGCTTCGGGTCCGGAAGCTTGATCTTGTCACCCTGCTTCAGTATCTCAAAGAGTTGCAGGGTATCTTCGTCGTTGAACGAATAAACCTCCTTCGGCCTTGGTGCAAGTGGAGGTTTCTGAGCAGGTGCTGACGTACCTTTTGAGGCATTGACAGTCAATGCCTGTTGCCCCTTTGTCTCTCGCCGGGGTTATTGCTGCAGGCCGTTTCCCCTTGTCCTCGAAGGCAGGGAAACTGACTCCCAGAAGACGAGTATTGGCCGCCTTCTTCTCTGCGGCTTCTGCTTCAATGATCAAGGAGCTCCAGTCGGAAGGAGGAGTAGAGTTAAGCCAGAGTTTGACTGCAGGCAGCATGTTCATGCTGTAGGAGGAGAGAAACGCATGTTCTGGCATGCCCGGGGGCAGTCTGAAGTAGGCCTGTCGGAAGCGTTCGATGAACACTCGGACTGTTTCCTTCTCCTTCTGGCGTATCTCTATAAGGGACGCCATTGTCATGTCCTTTTCAACCGTCGTAGAAACGGTTGAGAAAAAGACGCGTCAGGTCGTCGAGGGAAGATATTAAATTGTCGGGGAGGCTACAGTACCAATCGTACGCCACTCCTTTCAGTGCCCCAACAAATATGCTGGTAAGTAGTGCATCCTCCTTCGGAAGATGTCCCGTCTGAGACTGGAAATATGTCAGATAGCGACGCGGAGAGTCCTTTCCGTCGTATGGCGTCAGTGTTTGTGGTTTATACTTAGGAGGATAAACCACCTTATTCCATTCGAGGGGATAAGGTTGGGGGATGCCCATCTTTTAGCGCTCCTCTTGTCTTGTCTTGGACTCAAAGCGTTCACGCAAGTCCCTGATCATCTCGACCACCTCTTCTGTGGAGCTGGGAGTCGGGGAAGGTGGTACCACCGGGAGTTGAGCACTTGAGGGCTCCGATGTCCGAGGTGCTTCACGGCGATCTATGTCCGAGGATACCCGTTGAAGGGGTACATTCGATTCTCCATTGGTCCCTGGGTCGAGACCGGCAGAAGGTGTCCTGGCCAATGCTGACCGTATCTCAAACACTGCTTGAGTCAGTATTTGCATGAAGGCATATAGGGTTTTGAGTCCTCCCTCCAGGGTATCCATGCGCTGGACGAGGTCCGTTGGCGGCGCATCAGACTCGATATCAGCCCCAGTTACGTTTACTGTCATGACGCGGCCGGGAGTGGATGGATGGGTTGAGGCTTCACTCTCGGCCTCACTCTCTTGTAGGGGAGTTGCCTCTCCTGGAGCCTCGTCTTGGCTATCCCCAGCTATGTTCGAGAGAACATTCGCCACGGGCGCATCTGCAAGGGCCTGATTACCCTCAGCTCTGCCTTGAAGGGCCTCTGCATCTCCGAAACTCGGGTCCGCAGATACTAGACTACCCCCAGCTATGTTCTGGGGATATTCTCATCTCCTAGGAGGCTGATAGGATCCACCCAGATGTGCTTTGGACACCCTCGTCTTCGGACTCGACAAGGGTCTGACTACCCCCAGCTTCTTCCAAGATCTTCTTCCTCCTCCGAGTGCCTTCGAACACTCCGGAGGACGCGACAGCTGTCTTGATTTTCCTCGGCTGGCTTTTGGACGAGGAAGAGGAACTGCCAGTCGCCCTTCGGACTGACGAGGAGTTGGAGATACGTTCTATGAAGCAACCCTTGGCTCTTCTTCTGTTGACACCCTCTTCCAGGCGACGTCGGAGGGGTATCGATGATTGCAGCCGCTGGAATACCGACTGCCTGGGTGGGACTGCCTTTGCAACAGCAGTTAATGGTGACCACAGCACAAGTATGCCCCGTGAGAGGCACATCGCTTGTCAGTTGACTCTCCTGATCGGCGCTTGTGAGTGATCTCGTTACGCAGATCGTTGGAGGAGAGTGCCACCTTCACACCCCCTTCAGGCGCATGGCAAGCCAAGCGCCGGGTGGTCAAGTAGTGCTGCCCCCGATCTAATGCCAAACAGGCATCCCGATCAGTAGTGGGGGAACCACAGCATTTGAAGTGACTTGAACGGACCTCAGACGCACAACCAGAGGAGGCGCGGGAGTTCAAGACCACTGGATTTGCCTTACTCGACTTGGTTGTGCACGCAATATATGCGCCCAAGCGAGATAAGGACTTTCAAGGTCGGCTTGTTTCTGGCGCCGCAGCACTCGAGTCGACCATGTACAGCTTACCATCAGCAGCGCGCATGATTGTGAGTGCATGCTTCTGGCTTGCAGCTGGCATAGCACGTTTGGGCATGACCCGTGCTGTCTTGAATTTCTTCGTACCAGTCCGCTGGGGAGCATAGTACTCAGATTCCAAATTCTCCTCCATTACAGCGAGTGAGTCTGTCAAAGATAGAGACCTTCTGTGGCACATCAGCGGTGATACGCGGGGCATTGGCTGTGCCCCTGCTCCGACGATGCATCTTCCTCGCCTGAGAGGGAGATGGCTAGGAACGTGGTTAGCCGCATGTTTCCCCAGAGATGTACTGCACCAGCGGGCGCATCTTGGTTGCTGAGGACGTCAGCAGGAAGGAAAGGCTGGATCGGCACATCCCCTTCGGTGGTGATGCCCGAGGCGTCGACCTTGCGCACCTAGACTCGGCGGTCTTCTTCGGCTTCGGCAGCCGCTTCGAAGGACTCGCACTGCCTTCAGAGATGAACTCCTCATACGCCTGTTGATTGAGGCGTACGACCAGCGTCTTGGGAGGAGCCCACCTTCACATCATCGAATTTGACACAGCTTTCTCGGTGGAGGAGAAAGAGGTCTCCAGCAGAGTCGCCAGCTTGTTTGCCATTAAAATTCTTTTATTGCAAATTTCAATACAAACAGAACAGTTACAATATAGGACTTAGACGTAGTCCTAGGAGTACACTTTTGTTTATCTGGGTCCCTTGTGCCGATGGAGTGAGTGGTAATGTGTTGACTCCGTTGACGATCTGACGACGGTTATCGGTTCTCTGAAGGCTTGATTGCTCTGGGTCTGGAGCTTGCTGAGAGGAGAAGACGTTGAGTGTCTGTATCTGCCTCTCTGGTGGTTGTATGTTCTGTCCATGTGTAGGTAGATAGGTGTGTACGTTATGGAAGAAGGAAATGATCCCTATTTATAGCTTTGCAGGCTGGTGCTCATGCGTACATGTAGGATGCGCCTGTACGCGGGGACGCCACGTGTTGATTGCTGATGGAGGCGTATGAACGATGCGTCCTATAGAGGGGTTGAATTCTTCATACTGCTGTTGTGGACCGGCACGTAGCAGAGGAGAAGATCTTTCTGTTGCTGAGATCTTGGGTGAGTCGAGTCAAAGGACACGTGTCATCGACCCATGGCTCGGAGATCTCTGATTTGGTGGGGAATGATCTGGTAGGATGCGCCTAGGATTTGGCGTATGAGGAGGCTTTGGCTCGTAACCTTTAGGAGTCACGAACCATTCGGGGCACATGGCTTTTGAGGCGCATGCGAGGCTTCAGAAGTGACTTAACTCCTGTCTTTCGGGATCAGAGAGCAGTCTGAGGCGCATGGCTTTTGAGGCGCATGCAGAGCTTTAATGGTGACTTTTCTTCTGTCTTTAGGGATCAGTGAAAAGTCTGAGACACACGGCTTTTGAGGCGCATGTAGAGCTTTGGGCGTATGGCCGCGGAGGCGCATGCAAGTGGTTGGGTAGCCACGTGGTAGTAGCCGTCGGAGGAAAGTAATGATGATGCTTACGTCGACGATGCTTCGTCTTCTGAAAAAGCTGTCAAGTGTTCAGTCTTCGAAAAGCGTGCTGCCAACTCTGTCAGTTCAGCATTTAATGTTTGTGACATTCGATGGACAGCTGAGTGGGCGCATCGGTTGGCATTCCACTAGGCGTATAGGGACGCATGGGGGGCGTATCCCTGTGATGTGCTTGGTGCTGAAGGGCACATCTGTGTGATGCGCTAGATGTTGAAGGGCATGTCTGTGTGATGCACGGTCTGGCCGGCGCATCTGCTTCGTGACACGTCTTTAATGGTGCGACTGTTACGATCTTCGAGTATTTTAAATAGCTGTCTTGACTTAGCTGAATTCGAAGCGTCCGGTTCATCCATTTAATGCAAATTCATTGCACGGAATTCAGAGAGCCATCCACTTGGTGCATGGGTTTGATTTGCCGGCCTATAAATAGTGGCATGAGAGAGTTTGTTTTCGTTCTCTCATGTCCTTCCGACATGAACTTGTTTACTCGGATGCATTCGGTTGACGAGATGCTCCCGAGGGTGAAGATGCGATGCAATGTCTTCATTGATGCACTTGAAGGTGACTGTTACATCCAAAAGTCGGAGTCGAGGGCTTCCGAGGCAGGCGAAGGTGCCTGTTACATCCAAAGATAGGGATGCTCAGGCCTCATCTTCGTTGTGCAGGAAGAGTAGATCGGAATGGCGGTGCTATAACTTTGGTGGCTCTTTCTTCCTTCAAAATGGGTGTAGCCCATTCTGGTCGTGTTGAAAGCTGCTCCTTTAGCCGCGGTTTCGATCACGGTCTTCCTTGGCCTTTAGAGGCTCTTTCGAAGCCTCCCTTGGCCACAGGTTGGGTTGTGGTTCTTTTCTCTTCCTCGACTAGAGGGTTGATTACCACCCTCGTTCTGTCAATAAATGCTTCATTAGTCGAAGCATTTAGACGGCGGTGAGCCTGGCTGGAAGAGCGGCACATAACTGGTCTGCTGAAGGGATGCACATAACTGAGCTGCTGAAAGGATGCGCCTTGCTGAGGGCGCATGGTGGGATACGCCTGACTGGGGGCGCATGGTGATCGCTGCGCCTATTTGAGGGTGCGTGATGGCTGCTGGATAGACTTAGGATCTTTTCTTTGTAGAAATTCTATTTTGTACAATCTTTTCTTAGGCATGTAATAGACTTTTATATGTAATAAAAAGTCTATTTTCGATGTCTATATTCGATGTTTTTGCTGTGAAGTACTCTGTCCGAGATCTGGCACATGTAGTGTCTGGCGTATAGGATTTCTGGTCCTGAAATTCCATGCTTCTACAAGACCCCCTTCAAACTTTTCAAAACTTTTGGATATTTTGGAATACTTTAATAAGCATGGTGGTAGAGGCGTACGACTGTCGGGGCGCATAGATACTCCGGCATCAGTGATGGGGCGCATGCTCCGCTCAGTTAATGCAAATGATGATGCCTCGATAACCAAGAAAGATTAATGATGATCTTTTTGGTTTTATTTGCGGTTATCTCTTCACAGAATCCGAGGCGACGGCTGAGGTAATACTTCATCGGTTCACGCGTGCGACCAAGCCTATAAATAGGCGAGCGATGAGAGAGAGAGAGAGTTCTTCTTCTCCTTGATTTTTCTTTTTAGAGTTCTTCCTCAAAACCTTAACTTTTTTTCTCTCAAAGAATGGCTCCCAAGACTCCTCGTGGTGGTGCTGGACGAGGCAAAGGGAAAGAGACTGTAGAGGCTGTTGACTGATGTTCTCCGTCCACCTGTTGAAGTTCGGCCATCGGTGGTTGGTGAGTTTCATCATACCGTTCTTACATCATACATACGCCAACGCGCATGGACCTTGGGTCTTGATGATGTGCTGAGGTTTGCCGACACGCATGGGTTTAAACCCTGAAGATGTGCCGAGGCTCTAATGCTAACGCGCATGGGTTTAAGCCCTGAAGATGCGCCGAAGCTCCACTGCTGACGCACATGGATTTAAGCCCTGAAGATGCGCCGAAGCTCCACTGCTGACGCGCATGGGTTTAAGCCCTGAAGATGCCGAGGCTCTACTGTTGACGCGCATGGGCTTGATGCGCTCTTTGGTGAGAAACGTGTCTTAGATTTTTTGTTTGTGCTGAATCTTTGCCTTCTTTGTTTGAACACCAGTGTCGATGACAGTCCCACTCCTGAACGAGGTGCTTCTGGATGCTGCCCTCCGCCAGATGGGAGTAGATTATGATGAGAGATGATAAATCCTGCTCGAACTGCTATCATGCTAGATCAGCCTCCAGAGAATGACTCCAGGAACAATCATATAGGTTCCTCAAACGGATGATGGAGCGTGGTGTTTTGAAGTCTGCCACATCTGATAAAGTGACCTTCTTGAAGCCTGAGTTCCTGTTTGGGAACCGCCTTACCTCTACTGAAGCAAAGGTGTTGAAGGTCAAGGAAGACTGGTTCTTTACAGCAAGGGGAGTGCACATGACCGTTAAGCAGCTCGAACGCCAATGGCCTCTGACGGTAATAGACTTTTATATGTAATAAAAAGTCCATTTTCGATGTCTATATTCGATATTTTTGCTGTGAAGTACTCTTTCCGAGCTCTAGCGCATGTAGTGTCTGGCGCATAGGATTTCTGGTCCTGAAATTCCATACTTCTACAGAAATGAACAGTTTTCTAACAGTAAAACAGTATGATTTGAATAGGCAATGAATATGACCGGCTTGGGTTTGTTACAGTTCAGATACGGCTTATCCCCGTGTGTATGAGGGGTAAGCTAGTACAGTTCTAATTATTTTGGGATGTGGTCATACTCATTACACTTCTCCCCCAGTCCCTAAACAGTTACAGTAGTTACAGTAGTTACAGTCAGTGCTCTCAGAGAGAGTTCCGTGTTGCATCGTGTTTAAACTTGCATTAAACGATTACTAAATAACTGTAAACTAACACAAAATGTACTTGCCTCAAATGGACTGGACTTGAAGGGATGAAGACTTCGAGATGGGATTTAGACTCGTCCTCGAAATCCTACATTTCGAGAAGTTGATTCAGAATCCAGGGTTACCAAGCTAACTATGCTAGTTGAAATCTCTAATTGTGTCCTAATCAATTTTTAATCTTTATTTATTAAACACGAACAAGAATGCGATTATCGGTGCGTTGTAATAATAACGAGGGAAAGATCATTTAAACTTTGTATTTTAGAAAAACTCGTAGTTACCAATTTAATTTGATTAAAACTTTGTATTTTCGTAATTATACATATAAACTAAATTTCTTATTTTAATGAGAAAAACATGATCGTTGTTAAATATTAAATCTTGTAAATTTTAATGTGAGAAAACTTTATTAATTTTCTATATCAAATAATTATTTATTGATTTACGCGTACGCTAAAAGAACTCGCAAAACCAGAAAAATAACAGAAAACCTACGCTACTAAATTACAGGCCACAAAGAAAAAGAAAAACTGGGCTTATGCCCATTACAATTTATTTTACATAAATTGAAATAAGAGAAACAGTTGTTAGTTCTAAATCTTCCTACAATTTAATTATGAATAAATTAAATAATAAAAATAATTAAATTATTAATGAGTCTCAGATATTGGTCCAATCATCATATAGGCTAATGCCTCAACGTCCGGACGAAGCCGGTTTCGTTTGCACTTAGGCAGGGCCCATTGACCAATACGGTCGTCGCCCAAAATCCAAAATATTAATATTTTCCAAAAAAAATTTTAAAATCATTTTAAAAATATAATTAAATTTTATAGAAAAATTCGGCAGCATTTTCTCTATTTTTGGTCAACCCAAAAACTGGGAAAGTGAGCCAATATTTTCCTGTAAGTATCCCAAACCAGAGAAATCCAAAATATATATATGAATAACCATAATCATTCCCAATATTAAATCGGAACAACCCGAAACGAATTCGGGAATCTGAAACCAACCCATAAAACATCACAGCACAAATTCGAAAAAATATCCGAAAACCAAATATTCACAGAATTCATTCCGAAAGTTTCGGAAAATCAAAACCAAACTAACAGAGGCTTTCCCGAAAGTTTCTCGGAAAATCCCGGAAGCAAAACGTAACCCAAAAATCGAATTCCCAAGGAAATTCGTGGACCAATCTCATCACAGACACGGGGGGACGAACTACTATGATTAACCAAAAATTACCCAAATCGACGGAATCCGAAGGGTTGCCTCGGACTCGGGACACGCGAATCCGCGAAGATGAACTCGAAAACAGAATCGAACCACGCCGAAAGCACACGCAGGTGCTGTCTACTCGGGACGGGGCTACGCGCGCGCAGATCGGGGCTGCCCGGGGCGGCAGCGGCTGCTGGAGACGGATCTGGCCGCGGGAGACGTCGGGGAGGGACTGGATCGGGGTTCGAGGTGCTCGGGCTACGGGCGCCGGGAGTAGGGGCGCGCGCTGGGAAACGCGCGCGGGGCGCGGGCTGCCGAAAAATGGACGGAGGGCGCGGGCGGACGTCCGCGTGGGTCGGTGCGCCGGCTGGAGACGCGGATGGGGGCGTGCTCGGGTCGGCCAGGAGCTCTGCAGGGGAGGGTTTGAGTGGGAGAGGGGTTAGAGTGTTGTGCTCATGAGAAGAGGGAAGAGAGAGAGAGAGTTTTGAGTTTTGTGGGAAATAAAGGGAATTGTGTGTATAATAAGGGAAGAGTGGGAGTTGTGGTGGAGGGGTGGTGTGAGCTGGAGTGGAAATAGGGGAGAGAAGTGAGGGGTTGAGGGGGAAACGTGGGAAGGGGAGTGGTCCACGGGTGGACCAACTCAAAGAGTAAAAGATTTTTTTTTTTAATAAGTAAAATCAGAATTCAAATGGGTGGGTTAGGATCGGGTATGGGTTTCGGGAACTGGTCCGGGCACGGGTCAGGTCAACAATCAAAAGCCACTTTTAATTTTGAAATAAATTTTTTTAAAACTCATAAATAATACTAATAATAATAGTAATAATATTATAACATTAATAATATTTCACATTACAAAAACTGGGTTTCACACTTTTTACCTACTTCATGCTGGAGACCACACTACACCCTGATGGCTGCATGCCTCCTCCTTAGCGAGTTTGGAGAGAGTTGTGTCAGTCATGGGCTAGGATCATAATCTCCTCATTCAAAGAAGTGACCAGCTTGATGCGAGAACTTGTTAGAAGATCGAGATGGACTTGGCTGACCATGGGCGGAGTAATCCTTGATCGTACAACATACTTGCTACCCCAAGATGATGTCGAGTTCCATCGGAGCGGCCAAGATGTTGAATACAGGGTTTGGATTGATTGCCAATCCAAACTCCATTATACCACGGCTCATTCACATGGTCGAAGAGCTACGAATGCTACCGGGGCTCGTCAACATAGCTGAGGGACTGCGCATGCTACCAATGGCCCATCCGCATGGCCGAAAAGAGTCATGTGTCTGTCTTAAAAAATTAATACATGACCAATTTTGTAATAGATTTTCATGTAATCCTAATATCAATGAAAACCCACTTATGTAATTGACTTTTATTATATGTAATCATGAAATAAAATCATGTTTTGCGCTTCTAATATTCTGTAGTAGTTTTAGGCGTATGAGTCTTATTATCTAGATGCGCCAACTTGGTAATGTGCACATAGTTTCCACTTTGTAAGGATGCGCCAACAAGCTATGCGCATGTTATTTGTAGCGCCTGGTTCTGTGTAATTTTGCCATGCTTCTATACCATCACCAAAAGTTCAGTCCAATCGAACTAACCGAATAGAAGCAAAATTTAATATGGTCCGGTCTGTGTGAAAATTCGGCTATGTTCGGTCAGTTTTGAAATATGTTCGATTCTTCTCAAAATCAGTTCGATTTGAACCAAATCGACCGAAAGCTCACCAATAGTTGTTCCACCGTCGTCTCGATGGTGATCCAACTCTACATGACTTTCATACATGTCCTTTAGGTGGACATTCAGGATTTCTGTGCACTTATAAGTGCCTTCAGGAAAAATTTATTGCTTGGAAATGAAAGGGCCGATCAAAACATTTATCGCCCACTGTGATACATGCCAGCGTAAAAAGACCGAAGTTATTTTCCTTCCAGGTCTTCTTAGTCCACTGCCTATACCTGATGATGTTCGAGTTAGTTATCTTCATGGATTTTATTAATGGGTTGTCGGTTTCCAATCGCAAAACCTCTATTTTTGTCATGGTTGATCGACTCTTATGCACACTTCAGTGTCTTGCCTCACTTGTATACTAGGCTGAGCATTATTCGATTTTAGACCAAAAATCGAACAGAACCAAACCGAATAAGAAATTTGGGTTCGGTTTTAAAAAATTCGGTTTCGATTTTGAAAATACTAAATTTTCTATTCGGTTTCGATTTTGGATTTCAGTTTCAGTCCAAACCGAATAAGAAAATTTAGTTAGTAATATACCAACACACACACACACACACACACACACACACACACACACACACACACCACACACACACACACACCACACACACATATATATATATATATATATAGATATATAATATAATATAATTATATTTATTATATATATATATATATATATAATTATATATATATATATATATACAAAATATATATATTTTATATATATATAATATATATATATATATATATATATATATAGGTATATACTAAATATTAGGTATATTTGTTACCATATATATTAACAAAAAAAACACAAAAACTGAAAATTTGAATAAACCGAATAAACCAAAAATCGAAACGATTCAATTCGGTTCGGTTTGATTCGGTTATAGGCTAATTCGGTTCGGTTTCGGCTTCGGTTTTGCTTATTCTATTTTTGGTCCAATTCGATTTTCGGTTATTCGGTTCGGTTTAAACCGAATTAATCGAATGCTCACGCCTACTATATACGCTACAAAAGTTGCTGAAATTTTTTTGGCAATGTTGTAAAATTCTGTGGCATGCCAAGATCCATTGTGAGGGACAGAGATCCTATTTTCCTTAATAGTTTTTTTAAGGCATTTTTTAAGCTGTCTTATACCCAGCTATGTCGAATTCTGCATGTCATCCACAATCTTAGGGACATACAAAGATTACAAATCGCACTCTATAATGCTACCTTTGTTGTTATATTGGTCATCATCCAACGGTTGGACAAAATGGTTAATTTGGGCTGAATGGTGGTACAACAAGACTTATCATTCTTCCATTAAGGGGCACTTTGGTTCAAGTTTTAAAGGCTTAAGAATTGATTTCAAATTCTTTACCAAGTTTGGGAGGGAATATGGGAGGCTTTAAATTTCACATATGTAGAAAAGTAAAATCCATCCACTTGGGAATGTTTTCTTTCCTGGAATGTTGGCTGAGAATGTTGGTTTGGTGCATTAATTATAATATTTTTGACGGTAATACCCTTAATGACATCAACAGAATTTAGTAATAGTAGCATCATGAAATTAATGAAAAATATTATGAAAAGTAAACAAATTAAGATATTTATTCCTATCTGCACCCGAACATGGAAACAAATTTATTGGTTTTTTGGACTAAATATTCTCAACCTAACCAAACATGGATATGAAAATGTTGAATGGAAAATGAATTCCTAAAAATATAACACTTCCATAAATGTCACCGAAGATAACTCGATTTCAAGCCGTCTATAGTCGTCGTCCTCCAACACTTTCAACTAGGGGTGAACATTATTCGATTTTAGACCGAAAATCAAATTGAAACGAACCGAATAAAAGATTCGGTTCGGTTTCAAAATAAATTCGGTTCAATTTCGTTTTCAAAATACTAAAATTTCTTATTCGATTTCGGTTTGGGTGTCGATTTCGGTCTAAAATCGAAAATCGAATAAGAATTATACAATTATATAAATATCCTCAACTTTTTTCTTATTTTGTGATTAACAATGTGTATTTCAAAACAACAATTCTATATATGTTTTTGAATTCTAACATTGATAATTTATTAACTAGTCCAACTTTATGCACAACTTTAAAATTCAACAAATGTGTGTATATAATTATAATTTTTAATATAATTTAACCACAATCCCAACTTCGGGTCTGACCCATTGAACAATATAAATAGTCTGACCGAACAAACCAAATTTATTATTCGATTAGGTCCAGTATTGATTTTGGCTAATTTGGTTCGGTCTGGGTTCTAAATTTTTAGAATTTCGATTTATTTGAATATGGGCTAATTCGGTTTAGTTGAATTTGAATAAACCGAAGGCTACCCCCTAGTTTCAACATGCACGTCGGGTTCCACAACAGTTGATTTGGCCTTGCGAGATACGGATTACTATCTATTATGTCTTTCCTCTTTTGCATTAGAGTCCATTATTAGTTATTTCTTAGAGAGACCTTCCATTTAGCCCTCTTATCTCTAGACAAATATCAATAAAGTTACTTCAACTTGGTGGCTATCAGAAGATCAAAATTACTTAGGGTTCTTACTGTCACAACCCGATCCCAATATACTGGGTCCAATTGGATCATGCCCAGCCTGCACCGTTGTGAGACGACAGCGGTAAGCTGTATCAAGCGATAGTACACAAGCAGATAATTCTAAAATGCGAAAAT